>OY282558.1:248490282-249090282 GCA_958295665.1 Tipula vernalis
GATCTTTATTTAATACTTTATACGTAATTTGGTCTTGTAATAGATCCAGAATTTTCAAATCATACTCTGATTTTAACATAAAACACCGACATATTACCCTTATCAGCACTTAACACGATAATATCAGGATTATTCTTCAAAAAGTTTCTTGTTTCAACGATTAACTCCTGTAAATGCCTCTCTCTCATACTCAAGACATAATTCTTTGTCAAAAAATTCTGAAAAACATGACACAATCTAAATCTTGCAACATCCCGTTGATGTTCATCTTCAATACTCTGAACTATCGACTCCGTTTGAGCCAACATTTTCAAATTGGGTGTATCCACCTTATTGAAATACGGCAGATTAAATTTCGGTCCCAATCTAACAATTTCCATGACATTGTTAGGAACATCAACATTTGTAATATTGCGACATGCGTTTTTGTTTGCAATATCTAGCACCGGCAGTTGACAATTAACCATTAAATTAAATTTTCTGTTTACAATATTTAAACGAGAGTCCAGTAAATTTTTGAACATCCGACCTTGCGCAGCGTAAAAGTCATTAAGAAATAAAACGTCAATGTCAAAATTTTGTAATTCGTTCTTATAAATAGATGTATATCGGTTAAATTCCTTGATTCGCCAACACGTTATTTCAATCTCTACGTTTAAAGCTTTCCGTTTGAAATTATCTATTAAATTCTGAATTTTGTTGGTGAACGGCATGTGTGGTTCAACATTCATGAACAAACATTTTATGTTATTAACAATATGATATGGAAATACCCCATACCTTCTGCATTTTATCAAAAATACCTTCCTTGCAGTGAAACTGGCTAATTTTCCATTCATCTTTGTATATTTTTTCTTTTTTTTCTTTTTTTTTTCTTTTTTTTTTTTTCTTTGGTTTTTATAAATCGTGTCAAAAAATTAACAACAGATACAACAGTGGATACTGACAATATGATTAAGAATTATCTGATTAGTAATAAATACCCTAAATATCTAATTAACAAATTGATTAATCGTTATAATCAAATCAATCGTAGTCTAAGTTCTATTGGTAACAATTCCATTAGTACTAACAGTAACAATAATATTTTGAATCGCTCGATTTCTTCCAACCAGACTCTGATCTACCGGCCGATTGTCTATGTCAAAGGTCTAAGTGAACACATTTCGAAAACTTTACGTAGTTTTAACATAAATTGTCGAATCACATTTTCGGCTGCAAATCCACTTAAGAAAATGTTTAGTCAACTCAAAGATGGTACACCAGTATTATCCCATTCTAATTTAATATATATGATCCCTTGTAGCCACTGTAATCTCAGATATATTGGCACTACTAAACAGCTGTTAAAAAATCGAGTAAGTCAACATAAATCTGACACAAAAATGCCGATAAGAAATCCTCAGGCCACGACTTTGTGTCAACATTCACACGATTCTGGGCATAAGTTTAGTTTTGCTCAAGTGGAGATTTTGGAATTTGAAAAAATCTATAAGAATCGTTTGTTTTTAGAAATGGCCCACATTCTCGGTAATCAGGATATAGTAGTCAACAAGAAGAGCGATACTAATGATCTGAGCAAAATTTATTGTGGTATTATTGACTCAATTTTTAAACTGTAGTTTGAAACCCTTAGTATTTGAATTCCAAATTCTCAATACAGGAGTACTATTTTGATTATAGTTGACCAGAAAAGTTTCAACGATTAATTGTTTTTGAGGGTTTTGGGTTATGTGGAAAATATTTTTGAACGCTGTACACTTATAAAAGGAAAAAAATTTTGAAACCTTGTTTCTTTTTTCTATATACCTTTGATGGTATATTTAGAATTTTATAAAATCTTTTTATTGTCATTAAACGGTATGTGAATTAACCATTAACTAAATTCACTGTAATATATATAAAAATTAATAATGTACATATTGGTTCCATAATAAATAGACCTGAAGAAGATAAGATACTTATCGAAACGTCGGAGTAAGTGAAATCGTTTTATTTTGTGGCTGTAAACCCAAAGAAGTGACTGATTGTTATACATCCAGCCGTTAGGGAATATTTTTAAGAATTATTGGGTTAAAGTGGAATGAACGTTATGGAACCACCACAAGGATTTTTTAATTATGTACGACACCAATACAATAACGATGTGTGCACTTTGATGAAAAAATATACAAAGATGAATGGAAAATTAGCCAGTTTCACTGCAAGGAAGGTATTTTTGATAAAATGCAGAAGGTATGGGGTATTTCCATATCATATTGTTAATAACATAAAATGTTTGTTCATGAATGTTGAACCACACATGCCGTTCACCAACAAAATTCAGAATTTAATAGATAATTTCAAACGGAAAGCTTTAAACGTAGAGATTGAAATAACGTGTTGGCGAATCAAGGAATTTAACCGATATACATCTATTTATAAGAACGAATTACAAAATTTTGACATTGACGTTTTATTTCTTAATGACTTTTACGCTGCGCAAGCTCGGATGTTCAAAAATTTACTGGACTCTCGTTTAAATATTGTAAACAGAAAATTTAATTTAATGGTTAATTGTCAACTGCCGGTGCTAGATATTGCAAACAAAAACGCATGTCGCAATATTACAAATGTTGATGTTCCTAACAATGTCATGGAAATTGTTAGATTGGGACCGAAATTTAATCTGCCGTATTTCAATAAGGTGGATACACCCAATTTGAAAATGTTGGCTCAAACGGAGTCGATAGTTCAGAGTATTGAAGATGAACATCAACGGGATGTTGCAAGATTTAGATTGTGTCATGTTTTTCAGAATTTTTTGACAAAGAATTATGTCTTGAGTATGAGAGAGAGGCATTTACAGGAGTTAATCGTTGAAACAAGAAACTTTTTGAAGAATAATCCTGATATTATCGTGTTAAGTGCTGATAAGGGTAATATGTCGGTGTTTATGTTAAAATCAGAGTATGATTTGAAAATTCTGGATCTATTACAAGACCAAATTACGTATAAAGTATTAAATAAAGATCCGACCCTCTCTTATCAGAACTTAAACAATAAAAAAATTAGTCATTTATTGTCACAAAATTATATTGATAGAGAGGTAAAATTAAAACTCACCACCTACACCTCAATTGCTCCAAAATTTTATGGTTTGCCTAAAATCCATAAAGACAATCATCCACTTAGACCAATTGTTTCATTTGTGAATAGCCCAACTTACAAAACTTCAAAATTTTTGGCTGATCTGCTAAAAGTAGCTACGGACGACCGTAAATACAACTGTAAAAATTCTTTTGAACTGATTGAATTTGTTAAAGATCTGAGAATCCCACAGCATTTTGTACTTATTAGCCTAGATGTAGTTTCTCTATTCACAAATATAGATCTCAATTTGGCGTTGGAAGCAGTCGCGGATAAATGGTTGATTATTGAACCTAATACTAATATTCCCAGAACGGTATTTTTGGATCTGCTAGGTTTTTGTTTAAAATCAGGATATTTTGTTTAATCAAATATCATCTATAAACAAATCAATGGTGTTGCGATGGGGTCTCCGTTATCTCCTATCATAGCAGATATTGTGATGGAAGCTTTACTGGACAGAATACTGAGATCTATTGTGCGTGAGTGTGTTGCTCTGTGCACACGGAGGTGGATTCATTTTGAAGAGAGGTATCTGACCCCGGAGAAATGTAAATTGGCCTCTATAAACAGCATTCTCGCCTTTATTAGAGAGGTGGAGAAGCTCCTGGAGTAACAGTACCCAATAGTACAAAAGATCTTTTAGGTCGTAGTGCTAGCCGCTTTTGGGCAGGGACGAAAAAAAAAAAAAAAAAAAAAAAAATGTGTTAAATATCTAAATAATTAATTATAAAGAAACTCACCATTTTCCATCCTTTTTTGTCTCACACAGGTGGGCCCAAAAAATGTGCCTCTCTCCCAATTTCCCAAAGAGCATTTGCTTTTTTTTTAGCTTGGTCAGTTCTCGCATACCCTTTAGCCAATTCTTTATTTCTATATATTCATATAAATACAAAAATCTTGAGATTGTTTTAATTTAATGCTTTTATTTAGGAAAATTAATAAAATATTTTATTTATCTATAAATAAACATAACACTATAATTTTCAGTTTTTTTAAACATTTTATTAATTTTCTGCTGTTAACTTATAAATGTTTTCACTTACATGTTTGTATTTGAACTTTCCGGAACAGGTAGGAATGCACAAACGCATTCCGATAAGTTAATTAAAAAACTGAAGCCGAATTATGACAATAACTTTCCAAAATAAATTTCGGAAAGTAATATTCTCAATTCGGAATGCTAATTTTGTCACCTTTTTTTTCTTACAATGAAAACCTTGTTCAGATTTTACTCATGTCTTCGCAGCATTTTCTACTAGTTCTGTATTGAGTGTGTTGTTTGGTAGGAACATGTGTTAAATTAAAACATTTTTTTCCTTACTTTTCTTCCCCCACCCCCGGGTCTGATATACTTGTTGACTTTTTATTATTTTTTTTATGATTTCAACATAACTTCATAACTTATCCGCCCTCGTTATCCAAATGTTTTCTCGAATCGATTGTTGGTTGGGTGGAAATTAAAGTGCATTATTATTTTGCTACAATTTTTTTATTTTTTTCTATTTTCACGTAACAATTTCTTAAGTCGTATCGCACTATTTCTGGCTACCATCGCTATTGAGTTAAATGTCAGCCTGGACGATTTCGTAATAACAGTGAATGATTCCATTCATGTCTTCGCAGCATTTTATACTAGTTCTGTATTGAGTGTGTTGTTTGAAGAGAGTTGTTATTTGAGATTGAAAAATAAATAAATTCTTTGCAAAGCAACAAATAGAACAGAAAAAGTTTATAGCCAGAAATGACGCGTAAATTACTGGCCTAAAAAATCAAAATAAGGAAAAGGCAAACTAAACGGATGATTTCACGAATTATCAATAGTGAGTCTAAGGTATTTAAATGTTCGGACACATTCAGTTTTAAGCAGGGATTCGCTCTGCTCCAACGTCACTGGGGATATTTATGCGGAAATTAGTAAAATATCAAAATAACTTTATAATAATTCATAATACTGTATATCACAGAAAATCAAAAATAACAAATACAAAATAATCAATTCATAACCATAAATGTTTGGTAATTGTTAAAATTTAATTTAATAAAAGTTATTAAGCTTTATAAAACGGATGCCCCTAAGGACAGATAGTAGTTATAACCAGAGTTATATTTTTGGCGTAAAAATATGTTAACCCCAAATAAAGAAAAACGTACAAGTGATCTTGGGTATTTTTATTAAGTTTAAAATCCAAATTTTCTAGAGAGATAGTTAAGGAAATATAGGAAGTAAGGTTGGGAAAGCGAAAATTTATTTAATTTCTTAAACGCTCCTCGCTCATCTCCACTCCTACATTAATCGCTCTAACTCTGTTCCACGCTCCGATCAAAATCGGCTCGCTTCACTCCGCTCCTCGCTTCAATCCGTTCCGCTCCGAATCCCTGATATCCCAAGCATTAGAACTAGTCGCCTAGTTACATTCTAATTCATGATATACATATGAAACTGTTAAGTCTATAAAACATACAATAGCTTTGGTTTTTATGATTAAATAGGATTTAAATGTTTTTATATACAATAAAAATTGTGTTTTAAAATTGTTTGAAATAACTATTTGTTATTTAAATTATTAATAAAAAGTGATATAAGCCACGGTTATAGAATATAATGGGTTGGTACCATGAGGTCGGATTTTCATCCTAGAGCATTTTTTTCGAGCTCCTAAATCAATCAAATCAAGTTTTTTTGCCTGTTTTAGTGTATGAATTGAAAAGAAGCAGCACGGGAATTTGGAAATAACAATCTACCATAACAAACCGTCCTCATGAATCAACCATAAGGTATAAGAAGAAAAAGAAATGAAAATATATTTTCATTTTACATCATAACATAGCAAAAGTAAGTTTTTATCTCGTTTGCTGGAATGCATTTTAATCTGATTTGCAAAAATCCTCATCTAGAAACCAAAATCCCAAAGTTTATATTGTATCCTTAAATATCTTTTCGTCTAAAGCTAAACATTTACCGTAATAAGACTGCATTAGCTTACACCTTAACGGAAAATTGGATCACCAATGAAAAAATTCTAAAATATGTACTATATAGCCTTAGAAAGAGATTGTTCGGTAGAAGCGGCAAAGTATCAGAAGGAGTTTGTTTGGGGGAAGAGGCAAAGTGATAGCCATTAATTATTTTCCTAATAGACTTTCTGCTAAAATTCCTGAAAGTAACATATTCAAGTATATTATTTACTTCGGTCACGTTTATAGTTAGTTAAAGTATGTTAGTTAGTTAGTATACGACCTGCGACCTAAATCTGGAAAATAAAAAGGTTTATTTATGTTTAGATTTAATAATTACGATAAAATTAAAGCCGTCCGTGTTTCTTCACTTATAGTGCATATGGTTTTCCTTTTAATCGGCCTGGATATTTACTTGGTTAATAAACTTTCTAAGACGATTTCACTGCTATGCTTAAAGAATGTCTCTTTTGTTTTATATTGGCAAAAAACCAGTTTTGGACGTTTTTTTTTCTGAAAATTATTTCTCATGAACTAATTTTTTTTTTTCTTTTTTGGTAACTTAAATTTACATATTTGTTTGTGCACCAAATGCAACAAAGCAACGATATCCTAGCCGCATCATCCGAAAAAATTTATTAACCGAAAAAAAATTAATTCATCTGGTATCAGATTACGTTTTTGGGAAATAATGAAGTCATAATCGGAGGCCCCTGCTGATCGAGTGATACCAAAATAAAGCTCAGGCGAAGTTGACCAATTGCTGGATGGAATTCAAGCACCTGCTGACAGATGCATTTACTGTTTTTAAATAAATATATCATAAGTTTTTGGCACGCTGTATTGTGAATGAGCTTTAGCTCAAAATAGAGTGTGCTAAAATCTTAATAAATTTCTATTCAAATAAATAATCAAAAAAAAAAAAAAAAAAAAAAATAAATAATCAATTTTTGACCGGCGATGGCAATAGTTTTTTAAAATATAAAAGTTTTAAAATATTTTAGCTAGTACTTTCTATCGAAAACGATCACAAAATAATAAAATAATTTTTGATACTGAGAAATGTCAAAGATGTGCGTCAAGTTTATGGGTACGTTGCCTGGGTGGACGTGTGTAATCCGGAAAAATCGTGGAAATATAAAAATGCCGTGATTAATTGTGCGACCACACAATATAATTCCAATGTGGCCGTATTAATTATATTTTTGATGCGATACAATTATATTAATTTCTAAATTAATTTCCACCACCACTGGCACGTACACACGATTATTAAATTGATTTTAAATTTATATATTATTTTGAAATTAAAGAATATTACTGCACCCCTCAGAAAATAAAGAATTTTTGATTTTTTTTAATAAAAATTTATTTATTGGACTGACAGCACTAATTTGTGTGTTTTCACTTGAGCGTCAAAGAAACGATTGTGTTTTTTTTATTATGGCAAATTGTGTGTCTGTAGTTGAGACATCATGATAAAAAGGAAAATGGTACAATCAAAGCAAAAATTGCTGATTTGCTGTTGTACTGAGGTGTCCAAGATATTTAGTAGAAAGTGGTGAATGTGCGTACTTATACATGTGTGGAATCATAAAATAATGAAATATAAGAAAATTCAAGCGCATACAACAATGAAATTTAATCAGCGCACGAATAATGTGTACGGCCGAAAATAAAACTAACATTAGGTGTCCACCGAGGGAAACAAAGTTATTTATAAACGTAATGAAATTCTTTATTTGAAATGGAATATTTATTTCCTTCACTGAATCTGCTCTTTAAACAACAAACAAAAAAAAAATTTACCTCTCTCTTGCTTTTACGAACATTTTTGTTTCCTTGTGTTTGTTTTTTTTTTTTGGTATTTTATGTAGATGTACGTCTGTATATTATCACAAAACACAAAAGTATAAGAAAGATTATACCGAAATAAAATGTTAAGCCGGTGCGAACCTAGCGCCACTCTTTGAATATTATTTTTTGGTACTAACATTAGGTGTCTAGTAAGGGAAACAAATTCATTTACATATGATATGAAATTTTGTATTTTAAATGGAATATATATTCCCTTCACTGTAAAGCATATTCTCAATTTCTCATGTATTTTTCATTCGTTTTGACTTCGTTTTTGTATTTTCGTAATTATGTACATAAAATTAACATAGAATATATACATATATATACATATAGCTTAGCCATTCCATTAGCCACATTTGGTATGGAGAAGCGAAAGAAAACATTTCTACATAGTTTTGTTTATGTTTATTTTTTATTTATACATATTATAGTATGCACAAATACATAACACAATATATACTTTTAGATATTTTCGGCATCGAACTATTTAATTTATGAATGGAGGAATTGAAAACGTAGAAAATATTTCATTCATGGTTTTATCTAATTTTGTGCTACTTCTACGAAATTTTATTTATTTTTCCTTGCATTCAAAATATGCAAATAGTTTGTGCAGGCTAAACTTGTATTACAGCGTAACCCAATCCTATGAAATTAAAAATAATTCAAATAATAATTTTTTAAGATTGTTTTTATTTTAAATAAATAAATAATCTAAGCTTTTTATTTCAATACAATCTAAAAATGAAAGTTTAAAAAATCACAAAATTTTGATTTTCAAAACGAATAAAAAATAAAAACATTTATTTTAGAAATTTGTGCAAAATGCATTTTGTGAAGTAAAATTCAGATCATCAGTTGCTTTTTAATTACTCAATAAGAAGTAAATAAAGGTACTGATGATGCGAATTTTTGTTCACGATATGCACTATGCATACATTTTTAAAATATGTACAGTGCTGGTAAAAAAAAATTGGGCAAACATATTTTGTTACAAATTGCAGTCTTTTTTTGCTAAAATTACAAAACTTTTGAAAGCAATTGGCTTATTGTTTCATTTTAAATACATGTATGACCTAATTTTTTGGAAAAAAAATTTCCCTGCAATTTAGGGGGAAAACCCGAAAAATGCCAAAATTGTCAAAATACGCTGATTGGAGTTAAAGTAATGGAATAAATTAAACACTTATTATTTAATTTTTTTTTGTTTTTTTACTGATTTATAGAAATTCTATCTTTAATATTAATATTTTGTTGGACCGCCATTTGCTTTTATTACAGCGATACACCTTTGATTCATTGAATTTGATAAACTTTTAGAGATTTTAGAATTTTTAATACTACAATGTCGTCGGAACCGTTTTAAAACTTCATCGGACATAAGAGGGGATCTTGAGCGAGCAACGGGAAAACAAATTTCAGCCAGCTTAGTGAGAAAAAAACTTGGTTAAGCTGGTTTGAAAGCACTTAAACCAGTCCACAAGCCTGAGTTCACATTACGAGTGACAAAAAAAAACGTTTGCTATGGGCCCAGGAGCATGTTTCTTGGACTCAAGAGATGTGGAATGATGTGATTTTCTCCGATGAATCAAAATTCAAGCTGCATGTTGGAGATGGAAGAATTCTCATAAGGGGAGAATCTCGCAAGAGGCTTAGCATCGGATGTCTTTTAAGACTTCCACCGAAAAATGAAGGAGTTATGGTCTCGGGATGCCTTTCTGGAAGTTAAACCGGTCGATTGTGCTTCATTAGTTCCAAAATTACAGCAGTTGTTTATATGCAGGTCCTACATAGCGAATTTGAGCCTTCTATGTTAAAGCTTTTTTGCGAGACTTGCAGATTTATTTTTCAACAGGACAACGCTCCGTGCCTTAGCGCCAAAGTTGTGATTTATTCATTTTGAATTGTAGATAGAAAAATTGCCTTTCAGATAAACATAAATAATTTGCCAAAAACTTGTTTTTTTTTTCTTATCTCTTCATTTAAAGGTAAAAAAGCACTTCGAAGAAAAAATATCGATGTGTTAGGCTGGCCCCATACAGTCCAGACTTAAATTCCATTGAAAATATTTGGTCTATATTGAAGCTAGAAGTAGCAAGAAAGCGCCCAGCATCAATTCAAGCTTGAAAAAGTTTGTTAATGACGATTTGGGAATCTATGCCTTCTACGACTTTGAAAAATGTATCAAATTCAATAAATCAGAGGTGTATCGCTGTAATAAAAGCAAATGGCGGTCCAACAAAATATTAATATTAAAGATAGAATTTGTATAAATCAGTAAAAAACCAAAAAAAAATTAAATAATAAGTGTTTAATTTATTCCATTACTTTAACTCCAATCAGCGTATTTTGAAAATTTTGGCATTTTTCGGGTTTTCCCCCTAAATTGCAGGTAAATTTTTTTTTCCAAAAAATTAGGTCATACATGTATTTAAAATGAAACAATAAGCCAATTGCTTTCAAAAGTTTTGTAATTTTAGCAAAAAAATACTCCAATTTGTAACAAAATATGTTTGCCCAATTTTTTTTTACCAGCACTGTAAATGTTTACACATACTTTGTAAACAAAAATTTGGTGGTTTTTTAAACTTTCATTTTTAAATTGTGTGTGATTTACGGTATTCCTAAATTAAAAAACGGTTTGAAATTCAAAATCATTTTGGAAAATAATCAATACAATTTGTATTAAATTTTTATTCTAGAGAAAAGTACAGATGATATAGTCCAGTTAATCTGTAAAAAAGGTTAAAAATGGGAAATCGATTAGTTCGGAACACCCTTAAAATGGGAAAACACTCTTCAATTCTACCTAATTTTTAAATATTTTACAAATTGTTAACTTTTTCAACATAGCAATTTTATTTAACTAGACCAAATATGAAATGTTCAACTTCTGGTGGAAACAATGAGCTTGCCAGGTTAAACATGAAAAAAACGATTTTTTTTTTGCTAATTTACTTATTTTATTTGTTTAAAATTCAATTATTTCTTTCGGTTATTTAACCAAATATAATTATTGAACAATTAAATTAACAATTTTCAGTTCATTTTAACATTTAAAATTAAGACAATTAGTTTTAGATTAATTTGAAAAAAAAAAAAAAAACAAATATTATAAAATTAAATATTTAATTAAACAGTTAAAATATTTTTTATGTATACTACATTAAATAATATTATAATATATTTAAAATATTGGTAGTTATTAATTAAAATAGTTATAATTATATAGTTGAAAAAAGATTTCTATCGGTTTGTAATATTACAATACTTTTATTACGAAGAGCGAAATTATCAAGAATTTTGCAAGTTCAGTTTCGATCTGAATGAGAATTATGAAAAATTTAATTTTTTTTTCCATCTCATGCTATAGCGACTTAATTGTTAATTGCAGATACATTTATTAGTACATTAATACAAAACAAAAACATAGCCAATACCAAACAACCAACGCTTTTTGGGCACATTTTTGTTGGAAATGGAGTGATTTCGAATTCCGAGTTTTAACTTAAGCGACAAGTTTGGTGTGTGGATGTGTGTCTGAATGTTCATTATCTTAAAAACGAGCAAAGACAGGACCATGAAACTTCATATTTAAAAGTTTATTAACTATGCGAAGAGCTGATTAGATTTCCAGAATAATCGCACAACCGGAAGAGGAAGTTTACTTAACATTAAAATCAAACATTGTGAATTATTGGAGAAAATAAAAGAGATATGGAAAAAGTTTTTAAATAAAAGTTATAGGAAACAATAATCTTAAGTAAAAATGTTCTTGCATTTTTGTTCTATCTTTATCCAATTTTGAGTAAAATGATTTATGCATTGGCATTATTAAAAATATCATATTTGCTATGAAAACAAAATATTTACAGAAAAACGCATTTGAAATGACAAAATTGTTTTTTTTTATTTTGTTGTTTTATTTGTATGCTATGAAACATTAATACATAAACACAGCGTTGTATTCATTTCTAAATGATGTCTGTGGGTATGTATTTACATATAAATATAATGTAAGTATAAGAAAGTAGTGTGGTGGTCACACCAGACACCGGATTTTTTTATATTATTGTTATGAATAAGTTGTTTTTATCTCGCGTTTCTGCCATGGAAATTTGCACCTCGTAAAAGACCTCGCACGGTCTCGGCATGAACTTTTCAGCCATACAGATTTTTCTAACTCAACTCATACGAAATTACGAATTTCGTAAATATACAATATGTATTTTTATATTTTTAAATGCTGCGAGTTGGTTGAAGAAAATGTGAACTCATGAATTTTAAATTTTGTAATGGGCGATTACATTTCCTTAACCGCATTTCCGGATTTTCAATTGAAACATTAATTTAGGTATGGAGAGATTTATCCCTAGGATAACACCTTCAAGTACAAAAAAGGAACCGTGGCATAATAATGACTTGATAAATCTAAAAATAGAAGGGGCAAGGCTCACAAAAAATATAAATTACATCCTAATTGCGTAAGAAGTATATATGTATATGGGCTTATCCATTACTTTTTTAAAAAACCGGGCGCATGCATTTTACTGCATTCACCGATTTATCTGTAACTTTTTTCCAGAAAATTAGTCGGTGAAAAATGGATTTTCCCAAAAGTTGACCCCTTCCTGGCCCACACTTCTCAAGCTATGATTTTTTTGAAGTTAAGAAATTTAGTGATTTTAGGCTAATAGATAGGTAACCATTCTACTTAGGTTGCTTTGTTTTTAAAGGTATAGGCCTCATTCTCTCCGTTTTCTCGCCCCACTACGTTATAATTTTTTTAAAACACCTAATAGCTCGTTAAAAAAAAAATCAGGAGTAGTAACGTACGTTTTAATTCAGTATTTCACAAATATCTCAGTTTCTGTTTATCATATTAAAAAAAAGTATGTACCACTTTATTTATTATGAGTTTGCCTTTAAATCTAACATTTTTAAAATTATAAGTAGGGGTAAGTTTAGTAGTAGATACAAGTTAATTTGCACCTTTTTTCATCAAGGGGATCACAACTGTGAATTTTTAACAGTGTTCAACCTACTATTGAGCTTTTCTTTATGCTTCTGAATTTTGTTATGATCTATATAAAATCAAAATTGATCTGAGAGATTTTAATTTGTTTACTGTAATATTAAGTTAAAAATGTTCGATTTAAAAGCAAACTCAAAATAAATAAAGTAGTACATACTTTTTTTTTAACATGATAAACAGAAGCTGAGATATTTGTGAAATACAGAATTAAAACGTGCGTTACTACCCCTGATTTTTTTTAACGAGTTATTAGGTGTTTTAAAAAATTATAACGCAGTTAGGATCTCAATATCCAAATAAGTATTTCATGAGGTGTTGTGAGGATAAAACGATGAGCTTCCTTCCAAAAGCTAGTGTCGTTCGGAGTAAAACGAGAAAAGTTACAGAGGTGTGAATATTACGATTTCCGAAAAATTGGGTGCATTCAAATGCTTGTACCCAACTTTAAAAGTGTTTGAAAAAATTAAATTTGGTTTAAAAATTTGTAAAGGTCATGAAAACATGAAAAAACTGAGTCTATGTATTTTAGTAAAAATTCACTGATTTAGCGAAAATTTTAAAACATGCCATTTTCTAATAAAAAAATAAGATTGTACCTTTTGGTGTCGCATTTAGCCAATATTAAATATGAGGCTGAAACTGACTTCAAATGAAAGTTCAATAAAAAACGAAGAGAATGATGCATATAACATTAAAATAAAGCAACCTAAGTAGAATGGTTACCTATCGATAATAGCCTAAAATCGCTCAATTTCTTAACTTCCAAAAAGTATTACTCGTTGAGGGAGAGAGGAGGGGCGCTGGAAAGAGCCAAATTTTGGGAAACTCTATTAAAGAATATATATATAAATATAGTATATATGTACATATATATTCTTTACAGCAGTTATATTCTGGAGCTTGCATCATCAACTAAATCAAAGCCGAATAACTTTTCGCATTTTGTTAATTACAAAAACAAATCTAATGGACAAATAATTTGTTGGACATTGTATATAATTCAAAATCTATGTATTTTGAATATTGTTGTAAGGGAGTCAAAATATTCTATGTTTCGTCTGGAAGTAGATACTATTTTATCCGAATTGTCAATTCTTGATATTAATGAAAGTGCCGGATTTGATTGTATTCCACTCATTTTCTAAAATTAGCCGGTAGTGCAATTTTTGGCCATATTTCCCTAGTTGCTTCTCTTTTATATGGGAACGCTTACTTATTAAGCCAATTTTTAAATCTGGATCTTGAAGCGATGTCGAGAACTATAGAGGTATTTGCATTATTTCAGTTTTAACAAAGCATTGTGTGTAACTAGTTAAAGGGAAATTGTGGTTTCATGTTATGATGTTCATTTCTCATGGATTTTTCACAGGATAGCTTGAATTTTTCCTTGATAGGTCAACTGTAACTAACTTAGTTTTGTTTTCAAATTGTATTTTATATGCACTATTAAATGGTAATTTTGTATAGGTCATTTACACTGATTTGTGAAAGGCTTTTGATAAGATCGATCATGAATTGCTGCTGCGGAAACTTGACTCCTTGGATTGTAACTGTTTTGCCTATTGATTGGATTAAGTCTTACCTGGAATTTAGAACTCAACTAGTGTAAATTGGTATAATTTCACTTCAAGAGTTCTTCAGGAGCCCATCAAGGTAGTCATTTGGCTCCATGTTTTTTATTCTTTTCGTAAATGATGTGGTAAATTGTCTGAGAAATTTATCCGGACGACATTAAAATTTTCACAACTATTTCTTGCGCCAATGATGCAATTGACTTTCAATCGGATCCGACAAACTTCAAAGCTTAGTGTACATCGCATAATTTGATGCTATAGATCTACAAATGCAAAACAATCTGCTTCACCCGATTACACTCACCCGCTAGTTACGTTTACTTGTTTGACGATTGCATTATTGAAAGTGTCGATAAGTTTAAAAATTTAGGTATAACTTTACTTCGAATCTATCATTTCATAAGCACATTGAGGGTTGCATTTATAAAGCGAATTCTATGCTTGGCTTTTTTAAAAGTTTTTTCAGGATTCTTAAGTGATTAACATTGTATACATCCCGTTTGTTCGTTTATTGTTAGAATATGGTGTTGCCGTATGGAATCTGTTTTATAATAACTACTCAGATGGCATAGATAGAGTGTAAAATTTAAATGTAAGCTCTTTCAAAGCTACCTAGAGATGTAAGCCTGCCTGCTTTCATACTTCCAGCATATCGAGGTAGATGCAAATTAATAAATACTGAGCCCCTCTTTATTCGTAAAGACCCATTTAAGAAATTGGTGCCAAACCATCTTTTAGATTATTGGTAAATTTTGAAAAAAAAAAATTTGAAATATTTTAATGATATAATTTTATTAATTCTTTTAATAATGTAACCAGTTCGTTATAACTATATAAACAATTAAATAAGTTGGTGATAAGGATAACTAAATAAATAAATAAATTCACAGATATACAGGAATTTAACAAGAAATTAACAATTACAAGTAGTTTACTACTGAAAAACGCGTGTCCATTTTCGCAACATAACGAACACTGTACCACATATCTCTGCCGGAAATTAAGTTTAAGTATTTTAGTTTGACCCTACAGGACTTTTAAAATAAAGAAAAAGGGTGAAGACGGGATGCTTCTTCAATTTTAAGGGTGTCCCGCATTAAACAGCGTACACTTTATATTTTGACATCATGTACGGCACACAATCTATAGGAATTCAAAAAATATTTCCTTTAAAATCGATTTCATTGTAAAATTAGAGAAGTTGGTTGAACTAATAATGAAGCTTAATTCAAAATTGTTTGTGCATATTAAAACTTAAGACAAAAAAGCAGAAGATTGTGAGACACGACCTTTAAATGTAGAACTACATACGCCTAGAGTATAAAGTAAGAGGTCACATAGAATAGGATAGTTTGGTAATATATGAATTAGGATAGTTTGATCGTTTCATGCAAATTAAATGGTGTTGGTCGACTAAAGGCCGTCCAACCCTTACCGAGTTAAAAATAATAAAACAACGCGCGGCCCGGCGACCTTAAATGAGAGAAATATTTTCTGCGATTTTCAAAAATAAAAATTGTTATAGATGTCGTCGAACCACGTGAAAAGGTTTTCGTCCCGTTAACGGCCGTTCACCCATTATCGAAATATAAATAAAAATGTGAAGAAAACAAAAAAATTAGTTTTTCTTTTTTTCTCCACTTTAAAAGGGAAAATTTACACAAATAATAGTAGATTGTTCTACAAGTAAAGAAAAGTGAAAGTTTTCCAGTGATTGTAATTGTTTAATTTAGGTATTTTTCGTCAAGTATTCAACGAAAAATGGCATATTCGACGCGTAACAAAAGTGATTTACCGCATGCTTTGAGAAATTTTACACTCGCTGGAAAACTCATTTTTCCTTATTTGTAGATCTACTATTTATAAAGAACACATCATGTCGCGAGTAACTGTTTGTTCCTTTAAATGTGTTTTTTTGTCTTAATTTTTAATTTGCACAAACAATTTTAAATAAAGCTTTATTAGTCCAACCTACTGCTAACTTTACAGAGAAATCGTTTTTAAGCAAAATATTATGTTTGAATTCCTATGTAGGTTTTGGGCCGTATTATTACGAAACAAAATCGTTTATCTAAATCTAAATTTTGATCTCCAAGTGTTGTTCTTAATGTCCTGTAAAAGTCCTGTTTTTTTGGAGGTATATACTTTAATAAATTCATCATGTCTTTTTTCGTCTCTTTTGAAATTGTTCTACCATTAGGATACAATAATGGTTGATTTATATTTTTTAAGAATGCTGGCCTACCTATTTTTGTTTTTTTTATGTCAATTACGTGAAAGGTATCGTCCTCATCAAAATTATATTTGAACATAATGCTACTTGGGGTTGATCTTTCTAGTTTTATCCACCGCATATTAAGCCAATTGACTTTTAGTCCCCTTGTTGATTGTTTTCCGTTGGTAATAGCATCTTCCATTGGTTTTGTGGAAAGAAAATCTTGGTTATTCATTTCGACAACACTGAAAGGGTTTTTTCTTTTACTATTTTGAATAATGTGGTACCAGTCGCTAGGATTATAAATATACTGATTTTTTTTTGCATGAGCCTCAATAACTGCAAAATCAGCGTCATTGGGCAAATAACTGTGCCCACTTAATAAAAATGTAAGCTCAATTGATTCAGCTTTTATGCCATCGCTCTGAATCAATTTCAGTAAACTTAATACAGTTTTTATATTTCGATTCTGCCCTGTACACGAATCTGAATACATTATAATTTTTATAAAATCTTTTGCATATAATTGAATGTGTTTAGTTAAACACGACGACACTTCTTGTGAACCCCGCGATCCTTGGGTTATAGGCCAAACATACATGCAGCTCTCGTTAGTCTTTAGATCATGACAACCAAGATTATATACATATAAGTTCCTCATGTAATAAGCCACTGATGTGGAGAGTTTTGGAAATGGTAATGCTTTCTCTAAATCAAAACTAAATACGTATATTTCGTCTGAAGCCCTTAATCGATCATTAGCCATACTATTACGGGCAATTTCTGCATTTCGCAAGTGTTCGTCGTGTTCAATTTCCGCCGCATGTTTTTCTTTATTTGTTGCAGATTGTTTTTTTATAACCAAATAATCACATTTTTGACAAGTATCTTTTGAAGGTTGCTTAAAGTGTAAGTTAAATTTGGTCGAAAATATATAGTAATAAAACTTTTCCTTTACTGGTGCAATTTCCTCTTCATTACATTGTTCGACATAAAGTTTATACATTTTTGCAACAGAAAGGTCTGAGTCCAAGTATCGGCGTTTAGGGTTATGAGCTCTTGTGTAATGACTCGAAATAGCAGGAAATGAACTTATATGTTTTATTACATGGGCATCATTTATTTTGTTACCTGGAACATGCTGCCCTCGGTGGTCCTTCAGATCTTCCTTTGAGCAACAATTATATAGTCGCCCGTTGCTTATTTGATATGTGTCTTTAAAATATTTTTTGCAAACACGAATATCTTGGCCGTTAAGTCTAATAAAATATTCAAAAGACTGAGATCTTGGTTCTTTGGTGTTATTTCTGAGTCGATGCCTTTTGATTGCACAAACTCTAATCAAACCTCTTAAAAAAATATTTTGCTTATGATGATCATTAAGCTTGTAGAAACTTTTCATCGCCTTCTTTCTTTGAGAAAAGGTTATGTTGCGGTTACAAA
Organism: Tipula vernalis; assembly: GCA_958295665.1. NCBI lineage: Eukaryota > Metazoa > Arthropoda > Insecta > Diptera > Tipulidae > Tipula > Tipula vernalis. Next base: position 248,508,497 of record OY282558.1, read on the forward strand.
GTCGAAAACAATTACAAGGTTTATTATTAAATTTCTTTGCAGGAATTATTCTCTTATTTCTATTTTGATATTGTTTACCTTGTATCCTTTTTAATTTTTCAGAATTTCGAGACCATTTACCAGGATTTCTGCTTCGTTTTCTACCAACATATGGGTCATTTGCATTTTCTATATTTTCGTTATCTGACGATGTATCAGTATCAATACGATTAACTCGCCTTGAATTAGGATAAAATATGATATCACTTTCACTCTCACTGTATTCCATTTCCCTTGACATTTTTATTTTTTACACCGTTACAATAAATCGAATTTTAATATTTTATAAAGTCACAGTTTTTACAGTTATTACAGAAAAATTATTTAATGTTGTTGATAACACAATAATTTTCACAAACACTTCAATGTAATAGTTTTATATTTTAATCAAAGATTAGATATGTATTTCAAATTAAACACAAACACGTACATAAAACTCACTAAAAACTGGCGTTCTTTTCAAGTCTGTATCTCGAACAACAATAGCAGAACTAACAGGTACAGTTATTATGAATTTGTTGTTTTTCAGAGTTACGAACAAATATCGAAAAAAGACGAGTAATTAAATTATTTTAGTTTTTAACAACATTGTCTTTTCAGCGACTTTCAAAGGTTATGAAAAAAAATATTCATAAAAAGTGGACTTATTCACAATGGCTTTTGAAATTATTATACAACATATTCAGAAGCTATAAAATAAAGGGCTGTCTGACCTAGAAAAACACGAGCAATCAGTAAATCCTTTAATAACTAAGAAGAATATTATTTATTCCATTAAAATTTACAAAAATCAGAAAATTTCAAAAAATGGACTTAACCGCATTGGCTTCTGAGCGACTCATATGTAAATGAATTTGTTTTCCTTACTAGACACCTAATGTTAGTACCAAAAAATAATATTCAAAGAGTGGCGCTAGGTTCGCACCGGCTTAACATTTTATTTCGGTATAATCTTTCTTATACTTTTGTGTTTTGTGGTGGAATGTATTTATTTAAAGTACGGATTCAAACCACTGTTTAACTGTAAGTCAAAAACTACTCCATAGTTGTCACTACTGAGCTGTAAAAAGGCTATTCAAATACAATTATATTTTCAGTCGAAATGAGTTGCATTTCGAATAGTTGTAGGGATAAATGAATGTAATAAATTCATTGCATGAGTGAATCACTAGAAGTTTGTATTAAAAAATAACATCGAACGCGTTCATGCTTAAGTTACATTAGGTTTGGGTGGTGGTGCACTAGGACCAGGGATAGACAGAAAAATGGTCCGTAGCCATACCACGAATAATTGTTTCCTCCAACTCATTGGACCGTTTTAGCTGTTAACAAGGCGCTGGATATTCCTGACGTCCATCCTACAGAGGTCCGTAAGGTCTTTGAAGAGGGGTGCCCCTAGAAACTTTAGTCTGTTTCGTGCCAGACGAGGGCAGGTGCAAAGAAGATGATGTACTGTCTTTTCCTCCTCTTCGTCCTGGCAACTACGACAGTAGTCATGTGAGAAGACACCAAGTCTACTCGCATGCCTCCCTATGAGACAGTGCCCCATAATCACTCCAACAACCACACTGATCACCGACCAAATGGCGCAGTGGTTACAGGTGCGGCGTTTGGATCGGGAGGTATCGAATCCCGATAGGTGCGGGATATAAAAGGGATTGTTCATCATCTGATTACGATCGGTTATGACGATGAACACAACTGTGATCCCCTGTTGAGAGTGCAGAATCCATGGGCCGAACCACCTTTCATGTCAGCACTATAGGTTGGTATGAAGCAATGCAATGTGCAGGTGGTTTATACAAAACGGGTCTATAGCCGTACGTCCTCAATATGGCTAATACGGCGTAAAGTAGGACGGTAAAAGCAAACTGCGAAAGAATTGGTAGTGCCTGGAGCCCCAGAACAGATTAAAAAAAAAACACACTGATCTGGCTTCGCTGAAGTGAGATCAGCGGTTTGGATCTCGCCAAGTCCAACTTTGGCCAGACCTGCCGAGTTATTATGCAAGAGGTGAATCTTGACCGTCTGTCATCCGTCAGCTTGCTAGCTTCTTCCTGAAGCAGCAGTTTGCATATCGCAAGAGGCATTTCAATATCCTTTCTGTACCCATAAAATGTGGATGTTGAACTGATCTGCCATCTCGTTAAGAGATGAGAAACAGTTCTGGACTACTTTGGACGTGAGGAGGTGTGATTGAAGCGCTTGACTATCCGAATATATCTAAATATACAAACCGATATTACATTATACCTCAACCAGTCTACGACTTCCTTTATGGCAGTTACTTCAGCTTGAAAAATGCTACAGTAGTCGGGAGACGGAAGGAGAGATTTAACAGAAGTTCCTCACAGAACAATCCAGCCCCGGCTTTCCCGTCCCGTTTTGAACTATCAGTGAAGAAGTTTATAACTCCTGGTTCCAAAACTGCACCCATGATCCAGTCCTCCCTGGATGGGATCCTAGTCCGGAACTTTTTGTCAAAAGATAGTGACGGGACAGTATAGTCGGTGGTCTTGGGAATTTGTTTGTTGCACAAAATAGATGAGTGTCCTGTATTGTTGCAGGTCCACATTAAGATGGATTTCAGCCGTATTGCAGTACAAGCTGCCAACTGTTTCCCCAATATATCTAGAGGAGTCAAAAATAGCAGAGCGTTTACGCTTAACTCACAAAAGATTTATGTAAAAACCTTAATTTATAAGTATTTATAGTTGTTCGCTCAGCATTTAAATTACGCTACATTTTTGGTTTAAAAAGTCAATAAGTTATTCTATTTCGGGTTTCAATTTTCCAAAGCTATTTCAGTCAAAATCCAAAAAAAATCCCAGTCAAAAAAGTTTTGATTTGAATGCCTTTTTTGTTTTTTGATTGAACTTCACGCTGAAAAAGCGTTTCAGTCTAAACCTATTTTGACTGAGTTCTTTTTATTTTTGACTTAAATTTCTTTCGGTTTTAACTGAAATTTTTTTACTAGTATTCCCGGACCCCGTATTTAAACTATTGTGAATGGTACTAGTCACAGCAAGCAAACCAAAATGACCTCGCTTTGTCATTACTAATTAATCAGTTTTAAGTAAAGGAAATAGAGTATTTCTATTAGACATGGGCCCGTATTTAAATGATGGGAGCTGGAAAGAGTGCAGCGTGATTTACTGCGGCTTATTCCTTGCACTTTCATTCGAAAATGTGATCCGCATTTGTTTACCATTTTTAAAGTTTTTGTCTTCTACAAATCCCTCATAACCAAACTCAGCACAGCACGAGCAATCAAAACCTTCTAAAATTCTCTCTATAGAAAGCTGCTGCTGTAAAAATATATTTACTGCTGAATCCATTACTGAAATGACATAGTACAGTCCCAATTATTTGTACCTGCTAAATTTTTGATGTAACGTAACGCAAATAACTTTAAAAGTTATATAAATAATAAACTTTTTGAAAACATTAATTTTAATTCAATAAATCTAATTATCCTGCTTTACATTTCAATCAAAATTTTGGTTTAATTTTACTTCTAGGAGAAATTACAGTTAATTTAGTCTTTGCCAAAATTAACCCACAAATTTGTTGTCAAAATTATTTATGCAATATGGAAAAAGGCAAAGAAAATAATAAATCAATTAAATTTAAGATTATTTTTGGCTTATTAAATAATGATATAGTCACTCATGTTTTGTATGCATATATGGTCAGTTTTTGTTTATTCTCCTTACATCTCGCAAGTGATACAAAAATTTGTTGTTAACATCACCTATAATCTTATCCCATTCGGTTTTCTTGGCAACCTGTTACAAATTTTTGGCCTTGTTAGTTCATGATTATCTTCCACTTTAATTTAAGCCTCCGCAAGTTTAAATCGAAACCCTTCCCTGGCCGAGATAAATAATTGTATTCAAGATTTTTCTACAATTTCACGGTAATGGTTCTTCTTATGTTATGAGAGCATTATCGTGCTGAAGAGCAAATTGGGGACAGACTAGTTTATCATCAACCAGAAATGTTACTTTATGATATAAAACGAAATTGAACATTCTCCTAGAATAGTTCAGTCTTTAGAGGCGTTTTATTTGTTGCCCAAGGGAAAGTAACCGAGGCTGTATCCACACTAATTGATGCTCTATGTTTATGCAATAGTAAAAATATTTCCAATATTATCAAATTAAGCCAAAACTCACTAATTTATGCATACAACAGTTTTCCATAGTTCAATGGAATTATCTTATGATGCCGTTCACTTTCCGTTTCTTGACGGTTACTCATATTCCGTTTGTGTGTATGCCCTATAAACTACACCTTTTCAAGGCCATAGTTCAATTTTGATTTATTTCATGATGTAACATTCCTAGTTGACGATAAACTAGTTGGTCCCCAATTTGCTCTTCAGTGCAATAATACGCCCTTACATAAGAAGAATTATTGACACGAAATTATTCGAAAATCTTGAATATAATTATTTGTATCGGCCAGGGCAAGGTTTTGATTTAAACTTGCGGAGGCTTAAGTTAAGGTGGAAGATCTTCATGATCTAACAATACCCAAAATTTGTAACAGGGTGCCAAGAAAACCGAGTGGGATAAGATTTTATTAAGATTTTTTTTAAATTTTTCAACCACTTGCTAGATGTTATGGAGGCTAAACAAAAACTGACCATATATGCATACAAAATATGAGTAACTATATCATTATTTAATTAGCCAAAAATAATTTTAAATTTAATTGATTTACTATTTTATTTTGATTTTTTCCATATTGCACAAATAATTTTGACAACAAATTTGAGGGTACAAATAATTTTGGCTAAAACTAAATTAACTGTAATTTCTCCTAGAAGTAAAATTAAAACAAAATTTTGATTGAAATGTAAAGCAGGATAATTAAATTTATTGAATTAAAATTAATGTTTTCAAAAAGTTTATTATTTATATAATTTTTAAAGATATTTGCGTTATGTTGCATCAAAAATTTAGCAGGTACAAATTATTTTGGTTAGGAACAGTACAGTGTACATGCAGTTGTGAATACAGTCTAGAAAACATAAACAATCGCATACTATGAAACTAGATATTACATATTACTCAAACATTACAAAGCTTTTTCTTACTCTACACATAAATTATTGATGTATGTACCGGGTGACAATAAAATACGGAGACTGATTATATTCCAAATATTTCTAAAGAATTTGAACCAAATCTGGTCTGGTGTGAATTAATTGGGGAAAAACTAAACGTCAATTGAAGGATGAATATTTGGTTTCAACAAGATCGATCTCCAGCGGAATTATTCTCGTATTGCAAGAGAAGTATTGGAAATGAGTTTCATTGGTCAATGAGCAGCTAAATGGTCTGCTTGATCAGCGACTGCCCTTGTCACATTTTTTATGGGCTAGATTAGGTTGATGTATTTAGACGTACCAACGACTGCAGAAAATTTCAATGTGCGTATCAATAATGCTTGTACAAATATCGAAAGAGATCATTTCTAAAGTGTTGATCAACCTTTTATTAATTAAAAAGCTAAAGTTTAAAAACCACCAAATTTCGATTATGAAAAAGTGTATGTTGGTCAGTGTCGATGACAAATTAAAACGAGATTTGAATAATATAAGCATATTTGCGAAACAGGTCTTTTGAAATTCAGCAGTTTCGAATCACATACTATATTCCACACTTCTCACAGTATTACAATTCAGGATTTAAAATTATTAAAAGAAGTTAATGGCTAAAAAAAATTAAACGCATACGAAAGCTTGTTTTTGTTAAAACTAAATAATAGATTAATGAATGGCAAATCAGCTCCGATTGATGTATTCCCTTTTTAATGTAATTTAATTTTTTATTTTTTTATCTCTTACCTGACTATGTGCTATAAAAAAGTTGGTGAAAATGTTCAGGAAAATTGTGCAAAAGTGCTAAGTAATTCACATAGCAATGAATTCGCCACACCTAAGTGTTGAACAACCCTGGAAATCAGGGTTGCCATAAACAATTTTAAAGCACTAAGAAAATGGAAAAATCTCTGGAATGGGAGAGTACAAATTATGTTAATATTTTGAAAAACGCAGAATTAAATTATCTACAGTCTACACGTTCTAGGAACAACATTTGAAGCTAAATGTGTTTTAACACATTTACGTTGTTCCTAGAACACGTATAAAATTTAATTCTGCGTGTTTCAAGATATTAACCAAAATTTATACTACCCCTCATTCCAGAAATATTCCCATTTTCTTAAGGTGCCACAACTGAAAAATTCTTTATATTTAGTAGAAATACAAATGAAATTTTTTTTTTGTTTTTTTTTTTAATAAATGGACATTTTATAACTATCAAAATCAAGACAAGAGCATGAAATTAATTGTCTGGAGTCACAGTTAAGTCTGATGAGATGATTACCAAACTGTTCCTTGAGGGCTGTCATCTCAAATCCGTTAAAGATCGGTTCGTAAAGCGGTATTTTTTTTTGATGTTGTATAGATCAAATATAAGATGCTGTAGCGACTCACTCGTTCATCGCCACAATATAACAATCATGTATATTGGCGCGCACACCACACAATTTAATAAAAAAGAATAAATTAAAAACATTCATTCAAAACACCCGTTCATTTATTCAAGCAAACATTCACATACCACCAACATAACACGCGCATTCATATTCAATTCGATTTCATGAACACACCTACATTCATTTACATGAACGCACTTACAAAAGATTATGTTGGCATCACTGGATGTAAAACGACTGTCAAAAATCTCGCGCTCAGAAAAATACACACTCTCGTTTTTTTGCTTTCGCTATATAGACGCATATCTTCTTCAATTTTTTTTGGAACAACGCAACTAAATAATAAAAGTTAACAAGTTTCGTGCGCGTATATTCACGTGGATAATAAAATAATAAATTTAGATAGTGTTGATCAATGTTGTTATTATTCGTGTTAACAAAATTGTAAAAACAAAAAAACATTTCTTGAATTGTAAAAGTAAATAAATTCATGGAACATTGATTAAGTGTTATTTGTTTTTGTATGTGATAGCGTCGCGCTCGATAAGTGGTGACCACGACGTCCGTTTTTACGGCCTCAAAATAAAATTCAACCAACACGCAAAATAATTGGACGCTTGGTGCTTAAAAGTGCCAAGCGAAAAGGTAATTATACCATTTTTTTTTATGTACATCGCCATTTTGAAATTACAAAAATTTCCTACCAAAATTTTTTTTTTCTTGTTTCTTTTCAACTAAAATTTTCCGAGTAAAAAAAACATAATAAAACGCATAATACAAGAAGAAAGCAGTTTACATATTAATACAAAAAAATTGGAGTCACAAAATTTGCGCATACAATTAAAAACCAATACAATCAGAAAGTGTAAATAATTAAAAAGAAAGCGATTTACAGTTATCGAAACCGGAATAACATTCACATCGGTGCAGTGCTGTAATTCAACAATTCGAACACCAATAATTTCATTAAAACATTGGAATAATTGTATAATTCTTGCATTTATTTTATATTTCTGTGTAAACATTTTGAAAATTAAAATTGGATCGCCGTTTGAAAATTAACATTTTTACACAACTGGAATAACGGAATATCGAGTATAGATACACTATCACACACACACAAACATATCCACAACGTAGCACAGCGACAAAATCACGTAATTGAATTATCATATACATAAATATAATACATACATATATGCATAGATCAAGTTGAGTGAGATCACATTTTGAGGATCAACATTATAAAGCGGCCGGGTGCGAAATTACGCACCGGCCAGTGGGTGAGTAACCTGTTTTTATCATATTTAAAAAAAAAAAAACAAACATTTTTGTTTATTAAACAACAAGACTAAAATTGTGTGTCTTATATATATTTTTTTTTCTCTCTGCTTCGTTTTCGAACTTTGATTGAGTTACCTGGTCATCAAGTGAAACATCACCTACCTCAGTGTGTTTGATCATAAAATATTGGAATCATATGGTACAGAATCATAAGAAAACACAAATTCAAACGGTACGCAGGTAGAATTTTAAACAACCAAAACATATATAGACGAACAACAAGGAACACCAAAAAGAAAACACAATAGTGTAACGGGTGCAACGAGGGAGCAACAGCACCAACAGAAGCAGACAGCATAAACCGAAGCAATTGGAAAATTAAAACCGCAAATTTTTGCTTAAGTTTTTTTTATTAAATATTTCATTCATTTCTTTTAAATTGGTCATTAACGTAAAAGCACATTAAATTTAATCAATATTTATAAAGTACTACTATTTCTTTTGCTCATATATACTATTTTAAGCATCATGAAAATTTCCTAATATTCTGTAAATTTTTCAACACTATCTATAAAAAAAAAAAAATCCTTTTCGTGTTTCGCAGCAAAATTACGAGTAGTGAATAAATTAATTTTTTTTTTTAACTTACATAATATATATCAATTAGTCGCATAATTCATTAATAAACTTTTTGCTAGTTCTTACGGTTTCGGTCCTGGTTTGGACAAAATATAAAAAAAAAACCTACATAGGTTTAAGTCATTTAGTTGCGTTTCTAAAAATTTTGTTCACATCATATTCATTTAACCATTTTTCTATACTTTCACACTTTCACTGAAAGCTGACGAGAAGTACCCCAACACGAAGGTGGCGGCTCGTCCCGTACTTGGGGACGTCTCGTCAACAACAGATTTTACATTATATTAACTGTTATTGTTTCGTCAGTACACGGTACCCATTCCGCAATTCACTTGATTTTTATTTTTCTCTCTCTCACTAACGATTTAAAGTATATTTTTTTTTTCCTTTACCACTGAAATTCAACGAGGAGTGCCCCAAGACGAAGGTGACGGCTCGTCCCGTACTTAGGGACGCCTGGTCGGACAACAGAGCTTACAGCATATATTTATTTTTTTTTCTGATCACACGGTACACATTCCGATTAAATCAAATTGCCATTCAAAATTTTACTCATTTTCAATTTTCACAATGTCAGAAAACGAACAGGTCATGGACGACCAAAATATCAAAGCCGAGGTTCAGGCCACCTCTCGAACAATTAGATTGCAACAGTTCTGGCTGGAAAATACTAAAAATTGGTTCAATATGGCGGAACTTCAATTCCAGGTTACCGGAATCAAAAAGGAGAACGAGAAATTCGTTAGCCTTTTGTCCGCACTGTCTCCCCAAGCTTGCGAGGTCGTCTCAGATATTTGGCGAATCCCCCAAACGAGAATTTATATGAGACGTTGAAATCAGCTCTCCTAACTCGTTTAACGCCCACGGACGAATCAAAACTCGAAGCGCTTTTATCAAATCAAAACCTAGGAGACAGGCGGCCATCTGAAGCACTTCGCCATATCAACCAATTAGCGTGTTCACAATTCACGAACAAAATCATAAAATCTTTGTGGGTGCGAAAAATGCCTGAAATAATAAGAATAGCGTTGTTGGCACAGCCTGAATCTCGAGATCTCGATGAGCTAGCTGCCACCGCTGACAAGTTACACGCCGCGATTACAAACAATCATAATCAAAATATCTCCGCGGTAACTAGACAATCACGATCCAACATACGCACAGATTTAAGTCAACAACCCACTGCGAGCACATCATTAAGTGCCTCCATCGAAGACCGCCTCGCAAGAATCGAAACACGATTAAATAACTTGGCCAACAATAATAATCGCAGACGTTCAAGGGGTCGACAAGCATCGCCATCCGGATACAGACGGAATTCCAGTTCGCGTAGTCCCAGCAACAACAAACCTCGATACGAAAAATGCTGGTACCACTGGAAATTCGGCGCAGCCGCGCACAGATGTGTAGAACCATGCAATTTTAAAGCAACATCCGCATCCAGCATGGACGTTGGCAGTCAATCAAAAAACGAGTCTCTCACCGGGTAGAGATGACAACATCCTACACCCATCAATTAGGTCGTTTGTTCCTCCACGATCGCCAAAACAAATTAGTATTTCTTATAGACACTGGCGCTGACCTTTCGGTTATTCCAGCTCAATTTTTCAAAAATTCGTTTTCATTCACAAAACGAAAACCCGATCTAGTTTTATCGGCCGCCAACAATACCACAATCCACACCTACGGCAGCAAATTGCTTCAGGTGGATATCGGACTTAAGAGAACCTTCACTCATGCTTTCATATTAGCTGATGTGAATCGTCCGATCATTGGCGCCGATTTCTTGTGTAAATTTGGCCTCCTTGTTGACCTAAAAAACAAACGGCTGGTTGATACAGCGACTAAGCTGTCAATCAATGCCACCATGGTTCGGGATAATACTCCAACTCCGATCCATTATTCAGTCAACAACGGTTATGCCACTCTGCTGAAGAATTTCCCATCACTTACAGCAGAGCCGAACTACAACTTACCAGTTCGACACAACGTGGTTCATCATATTGTCACAGCAGGCCATCTGCCCGTGTCAAGACCACGTCGGCTAGATCAAGTGAGACATAAAGCCGCTCAAACAGAATTCCAGCACATGGTGGAATTAGGGATTTGCAGGCCATCTGCATCTCCCATCTCTTGTCCACGTCACATGGTGAAGAAAAAAGATCAAGATTGGAGACCATGTGGGGACTATCGACGTTTAAACACGGTTACAACACCGGATCGCTACCCGATACCCCACATACAAAATTTCTCTATGCACTTGCATGGTTGCAAAATATTCTCCAAGATTGATCTTGTCAGAGCATATCATTTAATTCCCGTCGCACCTGAAGACGTTCATAAGACGGCAATCACAACACCGTTTGGCCTATTCGAATTCACCCGGATGCCATTCGGCTTACGCAATGCAGCTCAAACGTTTCAGCGTTTCATGAACGAAGTCTTACGTGACTTGGACTTCGTTTTCGTCTACATTGACGACATTCTTGTAGCATCAAAAACTGAGGAACAACACAAACTGCACTTGGAACAACTCTTCCACAGGCTAACACAGTTTGACGTTCATATCAAGAGCTCAAAATGCGTCTTTGGCGCATCCACTCTTGACTTCCTTAGTCACCAGATAACACCTAATGGTATTCTGCCGTCTGAAGAACGAATTAATACCATTAGGGATTTCCCAGCTCCTACTTCAATAAAAAGTATACAGCGATTTGTCGGCATAGTAAATTACTACCATCGATTCATACCAAAACTCGCTCAAACACTCGCACCAATCCACAGCCACTTGGCAGCTTTACTCAAAAAGCCCAAGACAGTTAAGAATTTCTCTTGGCCAGATGAATGTCAACATGCATTTACGTCATTAAAAGCTGAATTGGCCCAGATAACAGTTCTGGCACACCCACTGAGCGACTCAAAGCTCAGCATAACCACTGACGCATCAAATACTGCTGTCGGTGCGGTACTACAACAGTACAATAACGAGTGTTGGGAACCTCTGGGATTCTTTTCCAAGAAACTTTCGGATGCCGAAAAGAAATATTCCGCATTCGATCGGGAATTACTCGCAATTTATCTAGCAGTTAAACATTTTAGATATTTTGTCGAAGGTCGGGATTTCACAATATACACCGATCATAAACCTCTGACACGAGCAATTCAGTCTAAAACTGAACGTAATCCGAGGCAATCTCGCCACCTGGATTACATTAGTCAATTTACCACGGACATTCAGCATGGTCACGGACACGACAACGTTGTCGCAGATACACTATCGCGCACAACAGACAATGAAATGGCCACAGTCGAGACACACATCGATTTACAAACAATCGCAAACGCACAAAAAGCAGACCTAGAACTTCAGAATTTACTTTTTGGTTCCGAATGTCACACTAGTTCATCAATGAAACTAGAGCTTTTCAAACTACCTGGCCTGGAAATAGTCTGCGAAATCGCAGGTGGGAACAATCACCCATACATCGCAGACTCACTACGTCGCACCGTATTCAACACACTACACAACATTTCACATCCTGGAGTCCGTGCAACTCGTAAATTGATTACAGCTCGCTACTTTTGGCCCAGTATAAACAAAGACGTAGGCAATTGGGCTCAGTCTTGTTCATCCTGCCAACGTGCTAAAGTTCAACGGCACACAAAATCACCCCATGGACAATTTGAAATTCCGCCTGGTCGATTTGAGCATATTCATATAGACATTGTAGGACCACTTCCGCCATCTAATGGATACTCATTCTTACTCACTTGTGTCGATCGTTTCACTCGCTGGCCCGAAGCATACTGCATGACCAATATGTCTGCTGCAACCATAGCCACCACCTTTGTCAGCAACTACGTATCACGATTCGGCGTTCCCCTTAACATCACAATAGATCAAGGAACGCAATTTGAGTCCAAACTTTTCACCGAGTTAACAAAACTCCTTGGCTCACATCGGATACGGACAACGGCTTACCATCCACAAGCCAACGGCATGGTCGAACGCTTCCATCGGCAACTCAAAGCCGCATTAATGGCCAGAGGCAATACAATCAATTGGAGTTCGGAAATACCAATCATACTACTTGGTATCCGAGCAACAGTGAAGGAAGATCTTAAGTGCTCACCGGCTGAATTAGTTTACGGTCAAACCATCAAACTACCCGGTGAATTCTTTATCGAAACTCCTCCTTCACCACTCCCAACTACCGACACAATCATCGACCAACTGCGAAAAACCATGCGCAACCTCATACCCAAAACACCACGTCAATCCAAACAAGATGACGTATTTGTTCCGAAATTGCTCAGCAACTGCGATTTTGTTTTCATAAGAACAGACAAGGTTCGCACGGGATTAACTCCTCCCTATGAAGGTCCGTATAAAGTTATACGCAGACTTAGGAAACATTTCGTCGTATCGATTAATGGAAAAAATTCCAATGTTTCAATCGATCGACTTAAACCAGCTTACGGAATACTTAGTTCGGCTGAGCAAACATCAAGCCATCGGGTTCACAAAACCGTCCGTATAGCTTCCACTCCTACAATCATTCCATAGGGAGGGGAAAATCACTCGCGGGGGAGTCCTGTAGCGACTCACTCGTTCATCGCCACAATATAACAATCATGTATGTATATTGGCGCGCACACCACACAATTTAATAAAAAAGAATAAATTAAAAACATTCATTCAAAACACCCGTTCATTTATTCAAGCAAACATTCACATACCACCAACATAACACGCGCATTCATATTCAATTCGATTTCATGAACACACCTACATTCATTTACATGAACGCACTTACAAAAGATTATGTTGGCATCACTGGATGTAAAACGACTGTCAAAAATCTCGCGCGCAGAAAAATACACACTCTCGTTTTTTTGCTTTCGCTATATAGACGCATATCTTCTTCAATTTTTTTGGATCAACGCAACTAAATAATAAAAGTTAACAAGTTTCGTGCGCGTATATTCACGTGGATAATAAAATAATAAATTTAGATAGTGTTGATCAATGTTGTTATTATTCGTGTTAACAAAATTGTAAAAACAAAACAACATTTCTTGAATTGTAAAAGTAAATAAATTCATGGAACATTGATTAAGTGTTATTTGTTTTTGTATGTGATAGCGTCGCGCTCGATAATGCTTTCCATTGGCTGCAATTTTTTCTTTCGTAGCGCTCCTCTCACGTAGTACAAGTAAAAATGAACATTTTTATAATATTTATACCTGTAAATTTGTTCCTTATTATTCATTAGACTGTAGCACTTTAAATGTCGTCAATTTCCCTCTTTTTTAGAGGGATGAGGTAGTATCGCAGCCAGTAAAAGGGTGCAAAACAAGCAACAAGTCACTTAAAACAGTAAGCCGTTTTCTCTTCACTACTATGTCGTATTCTGCACACAAAATATAAGATTCACCTGCTGCGACTACCACTGGCTTTACTTACTTTGCAAATTCTACAGCAAAACTCGCGATTGAAAAATCTGCATCAGCTTCAGCTTGGTGGGTTTACGTCACTTATATACTGTTTCAAGCTTTGCCTTATTAAATATATTAGAAAAAAATTGTGCCAGTGTGGTATCACATATCATAAGCTTTTCTATTTCTATATTTAAGCAAATTTTAGCCACTGATCTCTTTTATTGTTCTTCTGTTTTCTTTGTAGCTTAATCCGGATAGCCATCAAATATTACAATTTTGTTTGTTCTTAATGCTACAAAACATGTTTGCCATACATTTTCAATATATCACCGTAAGTTGCTGGCTTCGGGCATACTACTGAGTGTAATAAATTACCACCATCTACCACTTATTTTGAATTTGATGGAATACTTTCTCTTATTAACTCTGCAGTTTCAAATATACCTTTGATGCTTGATTTTTTCCCTTCGTGGTATGCCTTCATTAAATAGGCATGGTGAAAATGATGACAATTCACATTGTAACGAACGCACTAAATTTGGCACCGTATACTGTACGTGAGCAATTACTTTTTTTTTATACTTACCTTTTCATACGTATATCTCATAACTATTAAATTTCATAGTGTACTTACCTAAACCAACAAATTTTAGATTGACTTGCTCTTACAATATTTAGATTTACCTACTCATCTGTTTTTATTTTAAATGATCCATAAAACAATATTGATCGGCTGGTTTTTTTTGTCTATGGAATAATAATTATTAATTGAGTATCGGTGACGAATTCTTGGAAAGAGAGGAACAAGCACGGGAATTTATGGACAGCAAGGGGAAAAGAAAACAATCGGGCGAATGAAAAGGGAGTCAAGTGTAGAATTGGGCATAGAGCACATCAAACCCAAAAATAATTACTGATTATTTTTTTGTTTATTTTAAAAGAAAAGAAAATTAAATAGAATTAATCGAAAAACGAAATATAAGATAACAATGAACTCTATTGATTAAAGATTTACAATAAAATAAAAAGTAATGTAACAAAATTTATGTACATAGATATTAAGTTATTTTTTATTAATAATAATTGTAACGCTAATAAAAGAGTAATTCTCAAAAATTTAATTGGGCAATAATTGGTTTAAATTATATTGTGTAAACTACGTTTTATCAAGAAAAATTAATATTATACAAATGAACATTAAAAAAAAAGATTTACAATAAAATTAAATATTGTCTCCAAATTAATATAATAAAATATGTAATAATGAAAGAATGATGCTCATAAATTTATTTGGACAATAATTGTGTACCTAAATTATGTTGTGTAAACTACTTTTGTGACATTTTTTTGTTGTTGTTAATCAAATAAAAATAAAATAAAATTTCAAGAAAAAATTCATAATTAAAAGAAAAAGTAAAAAAGAAACAGAAAACAATCGTGCGTTTCAATGTGTTTGGTTCAGATACTGTTACACGGGATTGCGTTTGCTATATTAACCGCTGTTGAGAAATACGATATTACCCTAAATTTGTCAACATAAATCTGCATATTATATCATCCATCTGCGGAATTATACAATCCCAAAACTACAACCAAATATATGCTGGTGAACATTGGCCACAAAATCCAGTGAATGCAAAACAATCGGTGGACAAAGAGGCAGCGTTGCTATATATATCATCATTAATGAGGCGGTCCGCATCAATTTTTTTCGAAGTGTCATTATCAACGGTTGTTTCATCGTTTTTTATTGTTTAATATTTGCATGCGCCTTTTCCTATTTATTTTATTTTATTTAATTTTCTATAAGCAATTGTCGCTAATCATTTGTAAGTATTATTGGGATTGTTCGAATTTTGCTCCTTGTTCCTAAGGTTTCATATTTTCTTTTTTTTTGCGTGCGTTTACATTTTTTGATTGTGCCGATTTTTTTTCTGATGTAATACGGTACTGAGAGATAGGTATGTGGTAATCAAATGAAAAGTTAGAGGGATAGTGATGTACAGTGTTTGAAGTGCTTTTCCATATGAACTTTCTAGAGTTCAGCAAATGATGTTTTTTTTTTAATTTTGTTTGTCAATTTAGTACCATTCTGCACACTTTAAAGTGAAAATATTGTAACATGGCTGCTGATACCGGTGGATAACAGAATCTCACTATCCAACGGGGAGCTACCCGGTAACAGTGTGCGACCGCCGTTTCAGCCGTCGTCCAAGCCATGAGGTTACAAAATTTGAAATATGATTTCAATTCCTGTGGAATATTTATAGCACAGTCCATCCGATGAGATAACTGCTCTTAGGACTTTGAAATCCAAAATTAAAATAAACTAACGTATTGAATTGATGCTTGATTAAAACACAGTCAGCTGCTTGGGTTTTTACAAATTCCAGGTAAACGAGAGGAACACAATATACATGAAAAATACAATACAATACGTTACATATAAGCCAAATATTAGTACCCCTTCAAATTATAGAAATATAAAATGGATAAGTAGGTAAAAACCCTAATGAAGTTACCACTTTTAGATTTTTTTTAAATTTTTCACTTTAAACCCATTGAAAGAATTTTTTTGTATTAATGTCCTACAATATTATAATTTATTATGTTACAGTATTTAATTCTTGCTTACACTAAATATAGTATATCTGTAAATGTTGCGGTCTTTAAGATAGAGCCAAATACCACAGAATTCTGTCAAAATTGAGCCAACACTAATATTTGTACATAGTTGGTTTTTATTATGGATTATGAAGAGAGAAAGAATAATATGTACGAGTATATAACCATTAAAGAAACAGAAATATTACTCTATTTTCTATGATATAAAAAACCACAACAATTTATGCCACGGCAACGTGGTATAATTGCAATATAAAACAAAGCCAATTACATTTGTATGAAAAATAAATATAAAGTAAAATGAAATGTTGCCATTTTAATATAGTCACCGATCCTACGTACCTAAAAAAACCAACACAAATGTATATACAAGCAGCGATGTCTCGAACTCTCGACAGAAATGAGATAAAGCCGTACACGGCACTGGAGTATATTAGTGTTAGCATAAAGAAGCAGAAATAATAAAATATACACTTTTTCGATAGTATTAGTGATACGGCCCATTTACAAACGCGACAGAAACGCTGAGCTTATATAGACATAGAGAATTAAAAACAACTAATCGAATAAAAGTGGATTTATATTATCAGTTCCTTTCAGTTACTACTCGTATTGTGTCAGACATCATCAATTTATACTATCCGTACCTTTCAATTCAGGCATTTTCTTCGTATGATTAACGTATATATTCGTATCTTTTGGTTAAAGTAAAAAGAGTAAAGATAATACACAAAAATATAAAAATGTTTTAGTAGCAATTTACTTTTTGTTTATGTACGTTTGTGAAATAAATTTTGTGTCAATTCATATATTGTAATAAGGAAATATATAATAATTAAATTTGAAATAGGTTATTGTTATAAGAGAAAATATTTTCACATTTGAAATTGGACGATTTGTGCATGATTACAATTTTGCTAGATGAAGAAGAACATCAGAATCAACGGCGTCGTCATCGTCGTTTTGTGGTGCAAAAAATGCTAAAAAAAAAAAAAATCGAAGGTGAATTTTGAACAATTTTCCCACAATTAATGGATGACGACCAAAAATTCTATCAGTATTTCAGGATGCCACAATTCGTTTTTCATGTATTGCTGGAAAAAATAACTAATAACATTAAAAAACAAAACACAACTTTTAAACAATCTATAGGTCCGAAAGAAAAATTGGCAGTATGTTTGAGGTAATCAATTTTTTTACTATTATATTAATCTTAAAATTAATTGAAAAAGTACATTAACCGTTAATATAATTGTTTATTTTTAAAATTCTATATTTTCACTTAAATTAGACGAAAAATCTATATAAAATTGTGCTACTTCTTGATTTGATTGTGAATCTGACGGTGATGGTGTCGTTGGGTAATCTTTAGGTGAACGTCTATGTATTTCGGTTGACCTTGATAAACGGTCCTGTTGTGATAATTCTTCCATTTCCAACTCCAAAACGACTTTCGAAACTCGTGATTTGGCTAATGACTGGTTGAATGGTGACAGTTTCTTGACCGTTCCAGCCATACTTTTAAAAAACAAGTCTATTTCATTGGTTTTATATACTTTGTCATTATCCAAAAGATATTTCATAAACGTCGATGAGGCCGTTTGGTTTTGATTTTTTCTTTTTTTGGTAACAAGTTTTTGATTGGAGTCTTGTCAGCTGGTGATACGTGTTCCCTTCTTTCAGTCGAATTATTTGTAGCTTCGTTTACTGCATCAGTTTCAGCATCATCTGTATTATCTTGGCTCAGATCAACAGCCACAGAAGTAATAGTTTCTCTCTCTCTCTCATGTGGGTTATCAGAAACGACGTTACTTCTTCGTACTTCCTTTTTTTGTTTGGTTGCTGCCTGTCCATTCTTAGCCTTCTTACTTCTTTTGATTGCTCGGCGATACGCATATCTGAGGTTATTCCAATGTTTCTTGCACTCAGGTCCTTAAAAGAACAAATAAAATACAGTTTTAATTAAAAAAATTATTTAAGCTATGAATTTTGTTTTTAGATTTTTGAGCACTGGTGATTCTTATAAAACAATAGCATTTAGCTATAGACTTGCACATTCTACGGTTTTAAGAATAGTAATTGATGTGTGCAATCCTATAATTAAAATTCTTCTGTCTGAATTTATGCCAATACCAAATGAAGAAGAATGGATAAAAATAGCAGAGAAATTTTGGAGAATGTGAAACTTTCCCATGCCCCAAAAAATTATATGTTGAGACCGTATCCTCGGGGGCAACTACAAAATGCAGATAAAACTAAGCTAAATTATAACTATCGACTCTCTCGTGCAAGAAGAGTGTCAGAGAACAGTTTTGGAATTCTGTCGCAAAAATTTAGGCTTTATAATAGAAGGGTCCATTTAAAGCCAGAACATGTAGATAAAATTGTATTAACAACGTGCATTTTGCATAATTTTATTATAAAATCAAACCATTTTGAATTGCCTACTGAGAACGAACTATTCCAAAATAATTTGCGAAATCTGCCATATCAAGATGGCTTTTTACATTAGAGAACCTTTTGCAAATTTCTTCAGTAGTGCAGCGGGAACCATTGATTGGTTACAGAATTATTAGTGATAAGACTTAGTTATAGAAAATTATATTACGTAATATGAAATAAAACAAATAATTTATTAAACACTATGTTTGACAATTTTCCCAATCTCCTCCCAGGCTGTATCCTTTTTACTATTGTCGCTGTAATATAAATAAATATAAATTATTTTATTTCACACACTCGATTCATTTTTGGTTGTGTTACTTTTCTAATTTATTGTAACCACCAAATAAAAATTTATTTTGAATTCGAGAAAATTGATCGGTAACAGAGTAACGTTCAGATATAAATAAACAACATCCTTAAAAATAAAGGCCTGATATTTGTTTACGAATACATCATTTTAGTTCAATTTGTTCCTATTTTAATTGTAGTTGTAGTTCAATTTGTTCCTATTGAATCCGAATATTCTTAATTTGACTATCTTACGAACAGTGCAATAAAAAATTTGTTTATTTTTGTTTACTACTCCTATCCTTTATTATTTATAACAATAGTAATCTATTGTTTAATATAATAAACGTTAAATAACAATAAAAAAATTTAAAACGAGTGCCACAGAAAATATGAACACATGTTTTATTACTCAGTTCTTCGGGTAATACAATCCAAGTATGTATTGTATTCCTAATTTATTTTACTTTAACAATTTTTTCTTTTATATATTTTAGTTTATTAGACTAAAAAGAGTACCTAAATAATAAATTAATTTCATTTTCATACATGCCGTGCTACTACAATTATTTTAACCAATCCCAAGACATGTTGGTGAATAAACAAGCTCATTTGAGTGAAACAGAAAAGGATAATTCACATCCCTTCCAGAGGAGTAACAAAGTCGCGTATTCTCCGATAAGAGGCGGTAGTCCCTCCATTGGGGCCAGCAGCCACATCACTCGTTCTACAAACGAAGAAAAGCTTCACAATGAATTGTGTAAAGCTAATAATGCATTAGTTGAAGCCAACAATATAAATAAGCAACTGAATATTACAATTGCATGGATGCAGGACCGTATGAAGACGCTTGAAAACGAAGTTAAAGCTCTTAAGCCAAAGGAAGCCATCGGTTCTACTCCTAACCAGAATACAACTCCACAAGAGTATCATAAGGATGAAGGAGAACTAGCTCGAGAAACTGAGTGGATTAGAGTTAAAGGTGGGAGAAAAAAAAGGAGACGGAATAATACGCCCTCCCCACCTCAATTAAAGGATAATGTTCCAAATATTATCCAGAAACAACCAAAAAAAATACCTCCACCACCACCAATAGTAATAGATGAAGTCAAAGACTACGATGTACTCTATGAAAAAATAAAAACAATAACTGCTACTGTAAGTTTAATGCAAAGGTGATGAATGGAAACACCATCAAAATAAACTTAGAAGATGCTGAAACATACAGAACAATGACAAAAATGTTAAATGAAGAAAAACGTGCTTGGCACACGTTTGAAGATAAACAAACCAGACCAATTAGGGTCATGGCTAAAAACTTACACTCTACGTGTAAACCAGATAAAATAATTGATGACCTGAAAGCAAAAGGATTTAAGGCAACTGAAGCATCGATTAAGCTAAAACGGAGAGGCAAAGTACCTCTCAACATGTTTATGTTGACCTTCGATACTGATGAAGATATCGAAAAAATTTATCAAATTAAGTACATCTTGGGGTGCAAAGTGGTTATTCAGCCTCTAAGAAGATCTAAGCTTATACCACAATGTAAACAATGTCAAGCCTATGGACATACACAAAAATATTGCAACAGGGAACCTAGGTGTTAAATGTTTAGGTAAACATCATACCAAAGATTGATTAAAAGCCCAAAATGTTCAACCTAAATGCGTTCACTGTGGAGAAAACCATCCGGCTAACTACAGAGGATGCAGCGTTGCTATTGAACTGCAAAATATCAAAAATAAGAACGTGATTGCTAAAAATCCAAGTTCATTCAGGAAACAAGCGGTTAAGATGAACCGACCCGAAGTAAATCGTAGAGTGTCGGGAACAAATTAATTGTTAGCAGACTAAATACATTTGATGAGCGATTACAGAAACTAGAGTACAGCACTAAGGGAGCCATCCCTAAACAGAAAAATGGCGAAAGATCTTAGAATCTTATGTTGGAATGCCAATGGACTGATGCAACATCAACAAGAACTGCAAGTGTCTGTATGTCTCATCACGGAAACACACTTCACTAGACAATCAAACATTAAATTTAAAAATTATCAAATATATCACACTATTCACCCTGGAAACACTGCTAAAGGAGGTAGTGCTGTTATAATTAGAAATAGTATTCATCACTATGAGAAGTTTAAATATGAAACGGAAGAAATACAAGCAACTGCTGTTATTATCAAATCCAAAAGTAGTTCTATTTGTATTGCTAGTATTTACTGCCCACCGAAGCACTCAATGAAAGAAAAATATTGTCTCGAGTTCCTCAGTAAATTAGGAAAACGATTTGTACTTAGAGAAGACTTTAATGCAAAAAATGTCCACTGGGGATCCAGATTAACAACGACTAAGGGTTAAGAACTCCTAAAAGCTATCAGAAAATGCAGTTGTGAAGCCCTCTTAACTGGAAAACCAACCTACTGCCTACGGCCAACTGATCCAAACAAAGTACCAGATCTGATTGATTTCTTTATAATAAGGAACATATCTGTAAATTATGTACAAGTAGATGAAAGCCACGACTTAAACTCTGATCATTCACCAATACTTCTAACGTTAAGTGAAAAAATCATTCAGAAAGAAAAAACCCATTCCTAGTAAATAATCACACTAATTGGGCATGCTTTAGACTATCGCTAGAAGAAAAAATTAACTTAATGGTTCCGTTAAAGACTGAAGAACAATTAGACAAAGAAGTTCACAAATTTGTAAAAGATATACAGCAATCAGCTTGGGAAAATACTCCTGAAATTAAAACGAAAATCAAGGGAAACAACTACTCTATAGAAATTAGGGAACTCCTCGCAGAAAAAAGAAGAGCGAGAAGAGTATGGCAACAAACAAGGGCCCCCCAAGATAAAACTCATTTGAACAATCTCACTCAACAATTAAGAAGAGAGATCAAAGAATTGAAAGATGAATCAATCAGCAACTATTTAAGAAAATTAACTAATGATAACAGTACTGATTATTCTCTTTGGAAAGCAACCAAAAGAATCAAAAGACCAATAATGCAGATTCCCCCAATAAAAATAGCAGGTGAGAAATGGGCTAGAAATAATGAAGACAAAGCTCGAGAATTAGCCGAACACCTCGAAAAAATATTCCAGCCACATGAAGACCAAACGTTGGAAGCCGAGATAATAACTGAACAAGCTGTGCAAGAAAGTAAAGAAATCCTACCGACAACACCAAAAGAAGTCATGCGTGAGATAAAAGCTAATATGAATACGAAAAAAGCTCCTGGGTACGATCTTATTACTGCAGAAATCTTAAAAGAACTGCCAAGGAAAGCTCTGGTGAAACTCACCAATCTTATAAATGCAGCATTTAGAATCAAATGTGTACCAAGCTTATGGAAAATTGCAGAAGTAATTATGATCCCAAAACCTGGGAAACCACCGCACATAACATTGTGTTATAGGCCAATTTCGCTATTGCCAGTCATGTCCAAACTCTTTGAGAAACTTCTGGTAAAAAGATTAAATCCGATAATCGAGAGTAAAAACTTGATCCCAAATCATCAGTTCGGTTTTCGCAACCAACACACAACAATTGATCAAGTACACAGAATAACCAGTATAATTGAGAAAGCATTAGAGGAGAAAAAAGTCTGTTCAACAGTATTTCTAGACGTTGCACAAGCGTTTGATAGAGTGTGGCATGAAGGACTTAACCATAAGTTAAGGAATCTTCTACCAATGCAATTTGCTAAGATCTGGAATCATACTTGAAAGATAGGTTCTTCAGGATTAAGTTAGATGATACATTTTCTGAATTGAAAGAAATCAATGCAGGAGTTCCACAGGGCAGTGTATTAGGGCCGGTTTTATACCTACTATGCACTTATGATCTTTCTACATTAGAAAACAACACGGTGGCAACTTTTGCAGATGATACGGCGATCTTAGCTGTTGGAAAAAGCAACGAAGAATCAACACAGAAGTTACAATCAGCTATAACTCAAATATATAAATGGACAAAAAGATGGAGAATAAAACTAAATGAAGCTAAATCAGTTCACATCAACTTTACAAACAGACGAATCGAACATATTCCGATTACCATAAATCGGGAAATAATACCGCATGCGAACACAGCTAAGTATCTCGGCATGACCCTGGATGCTAAACTACGATGGAAAGCACACGTCAAGAAGAAAAGTGAAGAATTAAGACTTAAATACAGAAAAATGTATTGGCTGATGGGAAGGAACTCTTCTTTATCAACATACAACAAGCTTCTACTTTATAAGCAAATATTGAAACCGATTTGGACTTATGGTATTCAGCTTTGGGGTTGTACCAAACAGAGCAACCTAAATATCATCCAAAGATTTCAGAATATGGTATTAAGGAACATCGTTGATGCACCTTGGTATGTCAGGAACAATGACCTTCATAGGGACCTTAAAATGAACCTCATCTTAAATGAAATCTAGGAAAAAGCACGGAGACACGAAGAAAGGCTCCGCCAACATGTGAACATTGAGGCAACTCAGCTCCTAAGCATCACGAATTTAGTTCGCAGACTTAAAAGAACCAAACCTTTTGAGCTGGTGTGATTGTCAGTTTAAGCAGCATTATGCTGATCTAAAATCCACAACAAAGATGTGGTTTACTTCAATTTACCAAACACTATGGAACACCAATGGGAAGAATCCATAGATTAATTTAAGTTAGTAAATTAAGTCAGAAACAAATTGCTCATTAGTCCAGGAGACTAGATTGTAATTACATAAAATAAATAAATAAAATTTATTTTACATAAAAAAATACATGCAGTGCTCGCTCAGCATATAACCGCTCTATACTGTGAGAATTCTCTCTTTAAAAAATTTGTTTCGTTACCAAGCAGAATGGAGATACTTATTTAAAAATTTAAACTATGAAGTCTATTGATCATTACGAAAAACTATCCAAAAAAATTTAAATTTTTCGTTTCTCACTACCCCCAATTATAGTTTATATTACACACTACTTGCACAGTATATTCACAACCGTATATACTATATTCTAACTAATCCAATCAGCAGTTGATATACATATTTGTATTTTATATAGAACTCCCCTTGTATAAAGTAGCGCTTGCCTTGTTCGAGTAACAAAAAAATATCATGTTGAAAGGGGAGAGAACATAAAATGGACAAAAACAATAAATAAAACGTTTGTTTCGATGATAATTGTAAGTATATAGTCATCTCATGTCATCGCTATATTAGGCGCATTTTATTTAACCAAATTCAAATTGGTATTCATTTCGAAATTGCGTCCCCGCTGAAAAAAAATCACGGCTAAAAATGTGACTCAAAACATTTTTGATATACAACAATTATTTTGTAATTTACGTTAGACACTGGCACGAAAATTAAAAAATCACAATCACCAAACAAACAACAATTTTTGTTATCACAAACAACAATTTTTGTTATTTTTGTAATCAAAATAAAAAAAAGGTAAATGTTTCACGTTTAGATTTTTTATTGTTATAAGAATTGAACGAGTCAAAAATAGAAAAATATGGGTAATTTAAGAAAAAACAAACACTAAATATTTACCGTAGTAAATGATTTACCCGAGAATTCGACCGCAGCTATTGTTTAACTTTTAATGATACCTTCAGTTTTACCTGAAATATTCGCTCTTATAAGTCTTATATGACAATTAATTTTAATGAAACTGAACGAGAAGCTGCTACGTTTTCGCTCGCTAGCCATAATTATTGGAACGCACTGTTACTTAAATTTCCTACTGATTTGCTGTTTAGTTATTATCTTTGAACCAAGCATGATGTTAAAGAATTGTAAGCCAATTTCTCATTTCCAAATGGTAAAACAAATGGGATGTATACATAAATGCTAACTTACATTCAGTGACATTTGGCGCCTACAATAAAATTAAGTATGACTTTGTAAATTTGTTAAAGACGATACAAACAAAAACGATAAATCTCCTTAAAAATCGAAATGTGAAACCCGAAAAACAAACCAAAAAGCTCGACGTCTACTTTTTATTACAAAATGTCGAGTTTCATCAGTCTTAACTCAAGCAAATGTAATGGTCATTTTGAAGATTTTGAAACACTACAGCTAAAAATTTTGATTTTTAAATTTCATCTATAAGTTGCACAATGTAGTTAGATTTAATAAATTATAAATTTGACCTCTGGAAAAACTACGACATATATATATGAAAAGTTTTCTTTTGACCTTGAAATTAATTGTTTTCAACATTAGATTTAAGAAACTGTAACGCAATATTTCGATGCATTTGTTTGACCCTTGCATTCCATAGTTGTAGTAGCATAATAATAAAATTGTAATTTTAAAAGCGAACAGGTGTTTCATCTCTCCAAAACTGTTTGAACTATCGATCGAAAAGGTACTGTATTTACAAATGAATTTTGAAACAGAGCAAAAAATTACATCTCACATAGTCGCAAAGTTATATTATGCCACAAAAATTATAAAAAAAATTTTAGATGTTAAGTTATTGATTCCCATAATCACGATCAGTTTGTTGAATGCTGTTTAGATAGATTTATTTATTTTTAATTTTTATTTTATTATTTCTAAGCACGATTATCGAAGATTGAATAAGTTAAAAAATATGACAAACATTTAATTTTTTTTTGTTTTGTGCAATTAGATAGATCGTACGAGTATTATATCTAAGAAGTAAAAGGTTATAAAACAATTACTACGAAAAATTGAAAATATTTTAAATTTCTTACCGTCAACATAATATGTTACCTTATTTTATATTATGAGTTTATGGAAGGAATAACAACAAAACATCTTTAGTAAATTGTTACTTAACTTAAATAAAAATAACATTACATAAATTAAAAGTGTTACAAATAAGAAACATAATTATAAACAACAAAATAATAGTAGAATAAAACAAAACTAAGAGCAAGTAATGATTTTTATAAGCGAGTTCTTATATTTTTTAGAAGAGATTGAATTTTTTAAAGGTATATACGTTCGGTTAGATTGAAAGTTGCTTTACGAAAAAATTATAAAAATTTGGTTTGAGTCTAAACATGTCCTCTAATATGCTGATGAATCCCTGGGCATCTACGGCAAATATCTCTATATGCCTCCCTTTTGTGAAGGATTGATTTAGTTATCCATCCCAAAATCTGATTTATAGTTTTATTCACCACGCATTAATACCATTACGTCATTTTGCTGAGAACGAATCCTTTTTACCTATCAAATTTAAAATGTTATTACTGCATGCTACAGTAGCTATATTCTAGTTTACTGGACATAATTGTAACGAATCCTAGCAAATAGTTTGGCTGCTCAGAATAAAGATTTAATATACTGGCTTTATTATTCGTTCTTTAGACTTAATTTTTTTTCGAACTGGGCAAACACTCAGTGGAACATACGAGTAGCCAAAATGAACATATTTTTGTTGATAGGCATGGAAATCAGTCGTTGAATGTCCAACTAGTAAGTATCACTTTTTGAAGTGTGCGAGATACCCAGGATGATGTCATATGGACCCTTTCAAGAGATAGGCAAAAGTGGAGGAATCCTTTCAAAATGGGGAAACTAATACTTGGATCTTGGGTAATTCCGGCTACCCATTAGAACCATGGCTTATGACACCGTAACGTAACCCCACTGAAAGTGAAAAGCGGTAAATTGATTACACGCTCGAACCAGAAACCCCATAGAAAGGTGTAATGGCCTTTTAAAAAATGTGTTCCGCTGCTTGTTGTTGAAAGGGTGTTGCGCTATTCACCCCAAATTGAGATGAACAATAAACGATTGCAGCCAGAAGAAAATGACTCAATAATTTTAGCTCGAAGGTGAATCAACGGCTGTGGGAATAAGAAACAGTATATTAAACTGTTTTTAATTTATCAAACTCATTTTTTTAGCATTTTCATAAACGAAAGATATTTTATTTAATAAAAATATATTTCAAAATATAATAAAATTACAGAATTGTAAAATATTTGGATTATTTCAGTTTAAATAAAAAATTATTACTTAATTTTCACATAAGTTAAAAATATATAAACTATAAAATTGAAGCAGAGTTTTTTGCCTCTTTCAGCTTCAAGGCCCTCTCCTCAATTTTCAACATTTTCAAATTTATTGAGTTGTGTTCTTTTAGTAAGTAATTCTTTAAGTTCGTTGAAACGATCAACTTGTGCCTTTCCTTGGGATTTTAATTCATCGAAAATCTTCTGATGTGTTTTTGTTCTCCGTTTTAAAACCGACCGTTTTCTAACACTTTGGATCGTGTTTGATCCCGTTGGTTCTAAAATTTCTTCACCTTCTCCTTGTGTTCCTAAATTTTCCTCATTTACAACCACTATCTCTCCCTCGCTTACGTGTCCGAAATTCCGACCTTCCAATCCAATTACACATTGCCGCTTAACCACTTAGCGTTACCACACGCTCTTCAAAATCAGAAAGTTTTACGCTTTTTTTACCTCACCCGGTCTTATTTTTGCCGGCATACTCGTTCCTTAATTTTTTCTCGACTTTTTTTTTTTTAAGTCAGCCCACACCTATTACGGCATATTTTGTGTTATATTATAATGATTCTATCGCATATATGTCTTCGTCTCATATCGGGAGGCCAATTGAATTTAACTTAATGGTTAACTCTTCCCAAAATTCGATGGCGGCTAACTTAGGGTTTAACCCAACTACCTTTCCCGTTACCAATTCTGGGTGGATTTCTGGAAATGACAGCATTCCCTCAAACTGCTGGCCTGTCGTTATTTTTTTTTGTTTATCCGTGAAATATGTATATTACACGTATTATATACGTAACAAAAGTTACAAAATATTAAATCATGACGAAAAAATATAAATGTGTACTTACATGTGGTATTTTTATTAATACTTGCGTTTTTTTTTTTAAATTAATTTTATAATATATTATTAATTGTATATTAATTTTTTCGTTTTTTTAAATTAATTTTTATAATTTTATTTATAATGCTGCCAAATCGCTTTATAAATTAGCTTTATAAATTTCAACTCAAATTACTTGACAATCGAAATGAAATTAAAAAGTGATACAAAAGCGAAAAAAATGATGATCGAAAATGTTATAACACACCTATCTTTCGAAAATATTGATAAAACATAGAATATCGAAAATTTCGATGTTACGACATGTCACCCCAGAACACATTCAAGTATGCGCAAAAATAAAATAAGATATGAAATTAACTACTTATATCAAATTAAGTTAAAATCAATTTAATACGATTCAAGTATTAGATTTTAGTAATTAAATTCCATGTACAACCACACAAAAGTTAATATCATGCACTTAATCAAGAAATCAAGAATTTTTTTATCTATAAATATAAAACATTGCCTGATAAATGCATCCCGGTGGATTGCATTTTCCAAAATTACACTTTAATTATTATTTCACTACACTTTTATTATTATTTCACTAAAATAGAATTTAATTAGAATTAAAATTAAAATGTATATACATATGTATATAAAGTATATACCTACATAACACTACATAAATAAAACAAATATATAGATTCAAGAGGATTGAAAAAACGTGATAGATAACATTTGGATGTTTCTTTAGAGGAATTTGGGTCCTTAAGTAAAGAAATAGAGTTACATTCAAATTCGTGGCAACATTTTCCAACAATTTTAAAATTATAATTTTAAATTCGATGAAATTAAAATATGAAAGTACCTAGTAATAAACAGCCTCACCACTAAAATTGAGGATTTTGTTGACAGTGATAAGCAACAAGCAACGAGAGAACTGGCAGATTCAGCTTTATTTTTTATGTTACGAGACCTAAACAAAAAATGAAAAGTTACATTGAATTATTTTTTAGTTTACAATTTAACAGCAGTATATGGTGGAAAGCGAACATTCAAGAGGATAGACGTTTTTTGTCTTTCCTCTTCAAAATTTAATTTAATTTAATTTTTATTTTTTATTTATGTGTTGTTAGTGTGAAGTGTTATGTATATACTTTATATACATGGGATGCATTTATCAGGCAATGTATTATATTTATAGATAAGAAATCAAAATTCTTGATTTCTTGATTAAGTGCATGATTTTAACTTTTGTGTGGTTGTACATGGAATAAATACTAAAATCAAATTAAATAATTAATTAGTTAGTAATTAATACTAAAATCTATTAATTGGATCGTATTAAAATTGATTTTAACTTAATTTGATATAAGTCGTAGTTAATTTCATATCTTATTCTTTTTTACGTTTACTTGAATGTGTTTTTGTGTTTTATTTTATGTACAATCAAAACAAATATATTCTTGTAGCAAAACCAACAAAAATGTTTGTACAGGCCGTCTCGTTCGCTCTTTACACAGATCCTATCAAGAAAATGTACTATATATTATTGGTTTTTGTCATATAATATTTAAACACCAACCAAAACAGAAAGACATTTTTGGTGGTTTGATCGTCACAAATATTTTCCTGTATCTTGTTGATACATAGAACAGAAATATTTGTGTGTTTGCTATAGAGGTGTTATTTGTCTGTAATAAAATGAAAACATGATACGTCTCCTGCTACGCACATGGAAGATTGTATGAAAATATTTATTTTCTCTACGTGTGTTGGTAGTTTAGTATATACGATTCTGTTATTTTTATTTTGGTGCTAACTATAGTGTTCTTGATAAAACATGAACTACACAAGCAACGAAAATTTTAATGGATTCGATTCAAATAGGATTCTGCTGGTATTAATTATACTTAATTATATATAATTGTTAGATCGTCTCCGAGCTACAGAAATACTGGTGAATTCTCGCTCAGCATCCAAAAACTCCAAGCTTCCAGCTGTTATGTAGCGTAGAAATTGTATTGTCTTGTGATAACTATTTTATTTTATTTATCACTAACTAATTTATATAAGTTAAATTCGATTAATTAAGTAGTAAAGATATGCTATAATGGTGAATTATTAATTTAATTTAGTTTTCAGAAATACCTTGGGAAATTCTATTTGAGCTTTATTTATTAATATCCTATATACATGTGGTACTTAACTAAACTATTGGTATTCTAGACTTTTTTGCGTCGTAACATAATCAATTTTTAAATATTATTATATAATTTTATAAATAATTAACTTCAACATTATTAATTTCCTTTTTTCTAGATCTTTAGGAAATTGCTGATTAGGTTAAGTTTAATTTTATGGTTAAATATATATTTTAAATTTTTTATTTTAAATCTAGTTGCAGTATGTAAATAATTTATTTAATGTCTACAAGACAACGGTAACTAATGAAACAAGCGCTGTGAATTTAAATCGTAGCTTAGTAATTTTAAATTTTTAAACATTCGTTTAGAATTTTTAGCTTAGAATTGGGAAAGTCTCCATATTTGTTTTCATAAATTGTTAAATTTTTCTTGTTTTTGTTTTTGCTATGTGTAATATATTCCATTAATATATGTTAATTAATTCAGTTTTAAAATATTTAAAGTGATCTAATCCTTAATTTGCTAATAAATAATCCAAATTTCAGAATAAACATAGTTCTAGAATGAATCATTATTATAGGGATCTAAATTACTCCCGAATTTCAGATTTAAATTTTAGCTTCAATCAACCCTCCATGCATTCAAATTAATCAATCAATTAATCAATCAGTTTACAATTTAACAGCAGCATTTCTTCGTAACAAAATTTTGGAAAATAGTGAAATTTGCATTGCACGTTTGGGTATTACGGTAGTGGTGACCAATTGCGACCAAGCTGCGATTAAATTGGCTGCATATTAACAAATGAACAAATGAATTTTTACCTCGCTCAAAACAATCTCGCATTAGTTGGAGAGTAAATTTACTCAAAGAGAGAATTATGTTTTTGTGATTTTAAGTATATTGCGTAGGGGCTCACTGTATCGAAATATAATTTCTACACCCAATTAGGTATTTTCTACACCCAACTAATTTTAATTTTGTTTTATTCGACACGAGACGTCTCTATGAAATCTACTATATTTTTGCTTATACTTTTTAGGGAGTGGCCACTTTCGGTTATCAATTTAGCAAAAAAGCTTAAATCTGAAGTTTCAGTTCGATTGGTTGAACCATCTGGGCTGTAGAGAGGACACAGACTGACAGACAGACGATTTCGAAACCGACTTTTTCGGACTTAGGGGACCTCAAAACAGATAAATCTCAAAAATCTCAAGGTTCAAAATTTTCATGATTACGAGATTTTCACGATTATTTTACTTACGTAAAAGAAAGTAATTAATAACGTTTACAATGTTCGTTTACAATTTTTGTGTTTATTAGTATTACTAAATTATTATGATTGAATAATTTGAATTTCGTTTTTTTTTCATTTGTTATTTTTATGCAAATTAAAATTAAGTTGAAATTGATTTATAATTAATACATTTTGAAAGTTTCTCATGGATTTTCATTTTTCTTTAGTCACATCGATCGACTATAATTAACCGTCTTTTAATGACTAACGGACAAGCAGCTTTATCTTCCGACTTTATGCGGGAAAGAAAATTTCAGTCATGTTATATTTTTTTTTTCTCTTTGATAATTTATAATAAAAAAATTAAACGGATTATGTGTTTAGTATCTTTACACACGTTAGGCATACTATGATGGTTTTCGACCAAATTGGGCACTAAGTAATTTACAAAAACAAAATGTATTTTATAATGACACTATCATTACTTAAATTTAATAAAGTTTTATGGTATAAATACCTATTTAGTTGATAATTGTATTTATATTTACAATCACACAACATTATTATTAGACTGAACTGCACTGTTCAACAAACTTGACTAAACTCCTCGTCGTACTTTTTAACTTATTTTTCCTTTCCATCCTTCAAGATGGTAGGCATACTTGGGGAAATTCGTACAATGTACAACGGGTAACAATAATATAATTTTTACAGGCTGACTCACACGAACAAAAACTTGCGACCAAGAAGGTGCGTCACAAAGGCAGCATCAGCTGCTCTCATTTTAAAAATTGAGAAAGAAGGAACAGGTATCGTTTTGAACCAGGAACCTTGGGTCACTAAAGACCGGGTACTTGGGTTCAAGACTCCCTATTATAGTGTATTCTCATTAAAAATAATATTAGTTGTTTTCTGCTATCAAATTTCAGCAATGGAGATGTAGCAGCGTCCACCAGTCATACTAGGTAAGCTAATTTTTGAGGCTCAAAACCATTACAAGATCTGGGGAAGTACGGACTCAAATGAACGAGGTGAGTTACTCCTTATTGCCACATTTTAAGTACTAACGTTCATATGTGTAACATAGGCAATGAACCTAACTATAAATAGACAGGAGGTATTAGATACTACACTTGTCTCAAACTTGTTGACGATTGGAAAGTGTCGGAAGACCACTCCTTTTCCGATCACTGTTATCTTCAATTCGGAATGAACTTGGCTTCCCCAAAAAGTCCAATCAACAGGAACGGGAGGAAACCGACTGGGATACCTTTAGAACTGTCGTGAGTAATCCACTAGCAGCGCCGGTGCCACAACCTCCAAAAACTACGGAACGAGCTGTCCAGCGCTTTTAATAAGCGATACTGTTCTCTAGTCCTCTTAGCAGGCCTAGAGGTAAATCTCGGTCACCTTTGTGGTCCAAACAGATTCAACAAAAACGTCAAAGATGCAAAAGACTCTTCAAATCAGCAAGGAAAACAACATCCGTTGTAGACTGGGACTTGTATAAGGCAGTCCTCAAAATTTACAAATATCAATTGAGAGCCTCTTAGAAATATGTCACATTCCTAGTAAATGGACGTGAGCGAAGGTCTAAATTATACATAAGGTGAGGAAACGCTCACACTGCAATCCCAAAGACCTTAGACCGATTAGCTTGTCTTCCTTCCTTTTTAAAACACTGAAAAAACATATAGAGCTCATATTAGAGGCACGATTGTGGATGCTTCAAAACTAGATAAAACAGTGGGGCTGGAGTATTCTGCGAGGAGCTTTTCTTAAACGTCTCTTTCTGTTTACCCAACCCCCCCCCCCGACCACTGCATCATTTCTCAATCACACCTCCTCACGTCGAATGTAGCCCAGAACTGTCGACGAGATGACAGATCAGTTCAACATCCATATTATGTGGGTGCCAGCACATTTCAATAGTACAGGGAATATAAAACCCTAAGAACTTGCTCGACGTGGTACAACGGACCACATTTCAAAAAAACGCAAAAAGGGTATGGACATTTTTACTTTATTAATTTTTTGTTGAATATTAATTAATTCATGTAATATCTAATATGCTACCGGTGGTTAGATCATTTTAATTGTGTTTCGATTAACACGAGAAGTATATTAGTATTTACGAACAGTAATTCAACGAAACCGACTAATAGACATAATTCTATTTATTTAATTATATGATGTTAATACGAGTATGTTCCGAAGATTGTAAGAGAATTCAATCCAGTTTCGAACTGATGAGCTTATGATTATGAAAAAATCAATATTCTCATCAAGCCGCGGCGACTGGACTGATTATACCACAATTTACATTCTATACATACAGAATGTGCTGTGCGTTAAATATTAGCGAATCATAACTAATACAGATGAATTCTCTTACAATTTTTCTTCTTCACAATATTCACACAGCTCTATCTCTGTGTACGCTAATTTTTACTTTATTAATTTTTTTGTTGAATATTAATTAATTCATGTAATATCTAATATGCTACCGGTGGTTAGACCATTTTAATTGTGTTTCGATTAACACGAGAAGTATATTAGTATTTACGAACAGTAATTCAACGAAACCGACTAATAGACATAATTCTATTTATTTATTGATATAGAAACTGCTGCTTCATGAGCAACTAGTAAGTTGATGAACGACAGATGGTCAAGTAGCACCTCATGCGGCAAGTCTGGCCAAAGTTGGACTTGCCTAGATCCCAACAGCTTATCTCATTTTAGCGGAGTCAGATCAGTGTGGTTGGAAAATGCAAAAAAAAATCTTGAATAAAAAAAGCAAAACAATAGAAAAACGGTAAAAAATTAACAAGAACATAAAAGCTACAAAAAAAATGAAAATATTGATAAAATAAAATTTTTAACTTAAAATAATTACTTATACATATTGCTTTTTTCTAATAATATATTTTGTACAACGTAGTGGTTGGTGATTGACCGATTCGTTTTGTACATTGTCATCAATTTTGCACCACCGGTTTCAATACAGAGCTTATTTTCCATATTATCATAACTTTAACGTCTTTCTCTTTACTTAATAGACCGCGTCATCGAAAGCGGACTCTGCAATTTTCAAAAGGAGCACTTGATTTAAAAACCCCATTCTTCTTAGAAGTTTACTTCGAACTTCGGCTATTTCCTGAATTCGGGGTGTTCCTGTACTACATACTTAGTTGGTTTATAGTTTAACTTTTATATTTAATTAATTAAAAGAAACGATGTTTCGACGGTATTTCAAGTAGGGTTTTTAAAACGGGATCCCGGTCTCAAAAGTATGACCGGGTTTCCCGGTTTTCAATTTATTTAGTTTATGTAATCTTTTAGCTCAAAACCGCAGGTGATTTGGCGTCTATTGAAGGGGGAGACCAAAGTTGAGTAGATCAACCTACCAGCTCTGTAACCTTCCAGTAGGGTGCACATCACGTGACCTGTTCTGGTAATGTATTAAGCAGCTGCATGATAGGTACAATTGTGTAAGGTCTAACCTTGTCACAATTCGCAAGTGTACGTGTTTCCGCCTCGTGGCAACCACTGGCAACTGAGGACATTTGGCACGTTTTGTCCATTTGGCACAGGCTAAAATATGGCGCTGAAGTAGAAACCCTTGACAAAAACCCTAATCTAAGGTGGAACAGCATATGCCGATGGGTGAATGGCTGATAGGTTAATCAGTCTAAAGTATGCGGACTCTGGATACCAGGCACACTCCGGTTTTATTTAGCCTTCCTGTGCTAAATCTGAGTGACCTACAAGCGACTTTCCATTCCCAGCAACTCGTAAGAGTAAAATGAAAACCGAAGACGGGGCAGGGGTAGGAATATACGCGACTTCCTCTCGAATTCCCTGGATACCAATGCTACCGCCTTTCTAGAATGTATCGCGTACTTCCAACCATATTTTCTGGTTCATTAATTGCCAGAATATTAACTGGACGGATAATTAAGAAGAGCCCAGGCACAAAAGATCTTTGAGGCCGCACTGCGAGGTGCCTGAACCCAGAATGCACATACTGAGTCACAATTTTAAATTCATTATTGCCTACCTCATAAGAAATTAGTAGGCCGGAAATGATTCTTTGTGATTATTGTGATTATTTTATATGAACCCATTTGGAATTTGGCCGATTGTGGAAATTGCACCCTAACGGCTGATCTTAGATTTTGATCAAACTTAGTCTATACTATTACCAACTCAAAATATAAGGAATCATTTCCGTCCTACTAAGTTCTTATGAGATAGGCAATAATGAATTTAAAATTGTGATTATTTTATATGAATCCATTTGGAAGTTGGCCGATTGTGGAAATTGCACCCAAACGGCTGATCTTAGATTTTGAACAAAGTTAGTCTATACTATTACCAACTCAAAATATAAAGAATCATTTCCGGCCTACTAAGTTCTTATGAGATAGGCAATAAAGAATTTAAAATTGTAATTATTTTATTGAACCCATTTGGAAGTTGGCCGATTGTGGAAATTGCACCCATACGGCTGATCTTAGATTTTGATCAAAGTTAGTCTATACTATTACCAACTCAAAATATAAGGCACAGTTTTCGGCCTACTAAGCTTTTATGATAACCAATAAAGAATTTAAAATTATGAATAGTTTATATTGAATATTTTGTATTCGAAATACACTATATAGAAAAAGCTGGGATGGGATTTAAAAATGTAATCATCATTTTATTTTTGATTTACATTTCTAATATGTATAGAAAAAACTGGAATGGGATGAGATAGTCTTACCTGATGAACATTTTTATTTTTTCTGGGATGAAAAACTGGGATAACTTCACATGCTTCTCGATCGTTACGTACTCCAGTTTAAAGTATCTTCCCGAGTCAAAACAATAAATAACTTTTACTGCGGTGTACACGGACCAATAAAAAAATTCTTTTTATTTATGTTTTGCTTTTGAATGCATGTGTAATTGTGTACATACTACGTATTACTGTACGTACTTTAACCCGAGGTCAATACAAAGTGTATCGACTCCAAAAAATGACAACTTTCCATGAGCTTTCTCTTACTTTGGTTTCGTACTGATAAGTTCGTACAATCAAAAAGTTCGGTCTACTCATCAGGTAGCTTTACCAAACAACAAAAATACAATTCAAACTTCATACATTACGTATGAGGCAAGAACGCATTGACTTAGCGAATTATATAACACACCAACTCAAAAAACTCAGAGAAAACTCTCATTTCTGTGTGTTTTATGCCCACACAAATAATAGAAAGAGAAAGTTTGTTATACAGAATCAATAAGATTCTTTCGTCTTTTTATAGACAAAATATATTAAAAAGTCGATACACTTTGTATTGACTTCGGGTTAAAGTACGATTTTTCTGATTAACAAGTCGAAAATGTTGTGAATGCCATTATTTTTAATATATTTCGTCTATAAAAAGCCGAAAGAATCTTATTGATTTAATACATACAAACTTTCTGTTTTTAAAATTAACACTAGAACTACCGACCGGTCAAAATGACCGGTTTGACATTTATTGAATTCAATTTTTTAAATTATTATTTTAATATTATTCCCTCGACTAGACCCACACGGGCACTCATAGCAGCGGAAGAAATGAGTGCCCTCCAATTTTTTGGCTGTTTGGGGCTCACTTCAATTCTTGCTGCTTACATTGGTTCAAAACGCCTGTTTATCTATATGGTCAGACTAGCCTATTTGTCCAACGATTCGCCACTAGGTAGCTTGAATCTAACTAGAAAACTCAGCCGCTTTTTGGATACTTACACTAGTTTTTGCATTGATACCAAAACTTACACTACGCCACAACTTACATTATTTGTAACTACCACCAATATCTGCGCCAATCACTGCTCCATTGTACCATATCATGCATATCATTGTATCCTCCACGTGGATATGACTTTATATGGTAAACAGACAGGTTATAAACAGACATATGACTTTTGCGCCATCCATTTGAAGCGCTATTTACTTCGGTAGGTGAGTTATACATTCCTTCCTAGCGGATTACAACTTCCATGTCCACCGTCCTGCAGTCTTAAGCAAATAATATGTTTGAATGAGTTAATAATTTTAGTACCTTAACATAACGTTTGGTTCATCTCAATGCGGCGGTTCTGCTTACAAATTGGCCTCTTATAATTCTGTACTTGCAAGCTGCGTACATGCTATACTTTTCTGGTGAAAAAATGTGCACCACGATGTTAGCTGCTTGAGTTGAATTATTTCCGACTAGAACAAAAAGTTCACCAGGGTTACCAATTTTAACTAAAAATTTTACTATTTTGCTAACTTCTTGGTGTACATTTTTTCACCAGAATTGGATCATGTACGCACCTGCAGTGTCGAAACGTGGCGTACTACTATGATCAAAAAGTAGCAAGACTTTATGCGGACTAATTCAAATGGGTAGTTTTTCTTCTTAAGTTGTTAATGAGATACTTTCATCTTAAAAAGTGCATTTTTTGATTTTTTTTAAAAGTTCGGCAAAAGAAGATGCATCAAATTTTGCTCTAAAAATGGAATTTCGGCTTACCAAACGGTGGAAATGTTGAAAAAGAGTTTTGGTAACAATGCACTGTCCAGAGCGAGTGTTTTTGATTGTGTTCAAAGAAGCCAGAATCGCGTTAAAGACGATGAACGTCCTTCGAAGTCTACCGATGAACACCACGTCAAGAAAGTCATCTTGCTGACATCACGCAAATATCGATGGGTCAGAACTTTAGGCAGCCAACTCTTGGTTTTTGCATCACGATAATGCGCCATCACACACTGCATTGACTGTATGTAACTTTTTGGCCAAAAATTCGACCCATATCGTTCCGCAACAGCTTTCTCGCCGTCTTATTTATCCGTCTTAGCTCTGGCGACATCGTTTTGCCTCGGTTGAATAGATACAAGCCGAATCGATTAAGGTCATTGCGGAAATCGACTTTGACAACTGTTTCAAAGACTGAAGAAAACGTTGGCATAAGTGCATTCTATCCGATGGGGATTTCTTTGAGGGGGATGAAATAAATTTGAAAGAATAATAAGCCATTTGTGTTTTATTTGAAATGTCTTAATTTGATCACAGTGATAAATGAGGAGTGTCTGATCAAAAGTCGCTATTTACATCTTACTTTTTGCTACTTACTTTTGATCACTTTTTGTAGTAAATAGCTTATTTTGACCAAAATCAAGAATTTTAGGAATATTTTTCATAGAGAAATTGGCAATTTTTGGTCCATGCTAGAAATAGCCACTTTTGGTCTATTTCAGTTAAAACATTCTGCCCTGATAGAAAAAAAAAATATCATTTTCGAAAATGTAAATATAGACTTTTGATCGGACACTCCTCAAAGTCAATGAAATTTCTGGTTTTATATACGAAGCGGTAACCGTTTATTTAACACTATTCGATTAAGTTTTTAAGGCCGATTCCTTCGATAGAATTAAATTTTTTTTTCCGGAATTGGCTTGGCGGATTGTACTCTGTAAATCATGTTGCAATCATATCGGAATGCGTTTCTCATCGGTGAATTCGAATAAAGTTCCACGGCTATTTGTGCATTAAGATAAAAATATTCTCGTGAAAACCGATAAAATAATAGACAAATGTCTGCGATGCACCATCCCCTTATGATGGGGCGGTTCCAACAGCTGACCCGGAATAAAAAAAACAGGAAATATTTTTTTGTTTTTGATCTAATATTTTGATCGAAAAGAGTTTCTACCCTACACCCTCTTTTTGTGGTAAGCCAGGCTTAAATATTCTATGTCTAATTTTAAAAACGGCATACAGTCAAGAAATTATTCAAGTGAAATCTTTGTTTCGATAGACCAGTTTAAATAAAATTGTAGGTTTTGATCAGAATTTCAGTAGGTATTCCATTTCCTAACTATAAATTAAATTTTAACAAGTAGTTGAAACACGAAAAACAAATATCTATTATATGAGACAGTCAGCTGTGAATCATATATCTTGGATAATAAATAGATGGAAGATGTAATAATTTAAAATGTTTAATAACCCAACATAAATTTATTATTGTAATTAACATGAATTTATAATTAAATCATTGAATTAATTTTATGAATTGCAGAAAATTTAAAATTAGACTAAATTATTTTTTGCTACTTACATAAATAACACTTTGCTTGGGTTTATTTAGAATTTGATTAAAATAAATAGGCAAATTTTTTATACGTATTTACGAAACATAGTACTTCTAAATTTAATTTAGAATCTATTTAATTAATTTTTGTATTGTGGTTTCGAGTTCAATGTTTTCTGGTGAATTTAAAATTAAAATTAATTAATCGGGAAGAAGATTTTTTTTGATTTCTTCGTGTCTAAATTTGATTGAAAACAAAATAGAGCCAAAATCGAAAAAATGTTTAATTAGATAAAATTTTAAAAATTTCAAAATTGTAGAGTACATTTATTAACGGATAATGACCGCCTCGCAAGGCAGACAAATTTTAATTCCTAAAAATAAAATGTTGCAAAACTTAAAAATATTTACAATCAATTTATCTCATCTCGAAATAAAACCCGGAAAAATTTCCTTCTTGTATAACAGTCGGTATAAGAATCAAAAAGAATGTTTTTTTTCGTCTTGTTCTGTTAAATATTTTGCCACTTTGCCAAATAATTTAATAATTTCGCTTCTGTATGCAGTCGCTGCAGTAAAACATTTGAATGTGAATTGGGAATGGTTTAATGGCAAATAGCAATAATTAAAGAGTTCGATTATTTTATTTTTACATAGAGTATAAAGAGATAGAAATCATAAATAAAAAATTAAAGAGATCAATTTAATAGATATACAAATCTAATTGTTTAATATCTAGGCGAGATCTCTTTGTATTCGTTTTATAAAGAGAAAAGACAAGTTTTTGTAACTTTTAGTACTTTTATTAACGGAAGAAACTTTTATAACATTACAAACGCTTTTATTAGAATCCAGTGCTCAACACCAAACTATATCAAGAAAGAACACATCCTGAAAAAGTATTATGTATGTATATGGAAAGGTTTTTGAATGATTAACACACCAATTCATAAATTGTTATGCTAGTCGGTCACTATGCTATCTATCGTTTTCTGACTTCTCTACAAGTCATATCTTTCTTATGATAATAGTAACTTCAAATGACCAATAGGATAACTACCGCAGTCACTTGAAAACACATCGGTTTAAGTAATAGGATATTAATCAATAAGCTTGTAATGGTAGTTATTATCCGTGAAGAGCAAGTTTGCGACACGATCGATGGCGAGTATCGTAATTATCTGAATGAGTAATAACCATTACACGCGAGTTAAATTCGACACTCGTGCAAGTATTTTTTATTTAATATTTCTCATATCATAAATTTCCGTGCGCGTAAAATTTATCGCACACAGAATTTGTTTATTAAATTTCAAAAAAAAAAAACAATTATTAAACCAAAACATTCTAAGCCTGCATTCACAGTATTGTTTTCGCTCTGCGTTTCGATCTTGTTTTCAGATTTTAGTTTTTGTTGTTGTTTTTCTTCACGAAATTAGCAAAGAAATGCTCCTTTACCATATAAAAAACTTATCGTTCCCATGGAAACAATCCAAGTTTTCTACCAATATTATTTAGTGGCACTAACAAAATATAGTGGCTATGGCGGTGAAAACAACATCGAATCGAAAAAATTTGCCAACCATAGTAATTTTTGGTTGTTTTCGTAATATAAAATTTGAAACTTATCGACACATCGATATTTATTTTAAAAATGAGAACTGTCAATCAATTTTCTTATTGTTTTGTTTGACAAATTGGAAACATCATATGGATCTAAATGATACGTTCGAATATGAAATTCTGGAGGCATCTTCTTTAGAAAATGATGAAATACATATTTCAGAGTGTGAGTTGAAATGCCAGTGCCAAGTGTAGTTAAAACGTCGACAATATAGTAAAGAAATATAAAAATAAATTAAAAAAGACGGTCCGTAGTTTGCTGTTAAGTGCCGACCAAAAGGAAGCCTTTGACGAAGCACTGCTCAATTTAGTTTTTGAGATGCCTCCCCTATTTAATTACTGCACTATTGAATTTTTGTTAGAATACCAAGCGGGGCTCCTGTAGCAAAAACTGTTATACCAATACCCAAACACATTAATGTATTGCGTCAATTGGATGACGTATTGGTTAAAAGAATGTAATTAAAATTAGATTAAGTTTAATAAGTGTTTTTAATTAATAATGTATGTTAGTTTTGTAGGCAAATAACCAACATAGAAGAGAAATAACTAACAAGCCCACTGAGAACAAGTGCAGGTAAATACAGCTTGTTAATTATAAGTCCGAATATAATTATCGAGTGTAATTTACTTTTAGAATACATTCCACCGCAAAGAAAAAAAAAAAGGCCTAATTCGAGTTTGTCCAGTAGCAGACCAAGTTCTGCGGTGTCTAAAGGTAATGGCAGCGTGAGTGAATGTATCGACAAGCTTGGGGGAGCGGTGCAATTTAGTGCTACCAACCAAAGCGATCGCAGACCGAATGACAGGGCACAACATTTCGGAGACATAGTGGCTTGTTTCATGCGTGGCTTTGACGATGTCGAATTTTACAAGGCATCTTTATATATCAATAAGTTCTTTCACGAACAAAGTTTAAAAAAAATGAACGTAGGACAACAAAAATCAAAAAATATTTTCTTTAAATTCAACCAAATCTACACCAATAGTTATTCGGACCATATTCCCCAAATAGCTGGCACCACGATAACACATTGGGTTGATTCTTTATTAAAGAAAAACAAAAAAATTAACTCAACAAAAAAGCAATTTACAATGTTTATTGCAATCTCGGCACCTACCGCTGACTTTGGATTACTCTTACAGATTCCTACAATCCATTGACAATCGAAGTTTGTTTACTATAGTTTCCCCAATTATCTTTTATTGGCATTTAGTATGTCCTGAATATAATTACTGCTGCTAACTCCACCATCAAATATTGCCAGTTGTTGTATCACGATAAGTCCAAAACAAGATCGAAAAGCAGAGCGAGAACAATACTGTGAATGCAAGGTAAGATGTAAGATTATTATTTAAATATGTATGTACAAAATATGCTTTTGCTAAGGGGAAAATTAATATTAAAGCCCGATTTAGATGAAGAAAAATGTTTGCCTTGCAAAAAAAGAAGAGATTAGTATATTACAATTTTTGTTTTAATTTTTTTTTTTCCTTTATTTAATATTACAACTGATTTACAAATCATTTAGTAATTTATCTTTCTTAAATGAAGATTCACATTTGACGGGCAGTAGCCCAATGGTTACTCCCGTTTGAATTTACATAGTAATTATTTTTCCCTATCCTACTTAAATACAACTGCCCAATTCCAAAGGTTTCTGCCTTTGAAGTCTTCTTACTGCATTGGTGGTATCCAACAAACTTCGTATGTCTGCATTTTGGTGCCGAGATATCCGCTGAATGTGTTTCTTCGCATGATTTTGTATTTCTTCACTTACATATTCCATGTTTAAGTCCCTATGGAAGTTATCATTTCTAATGTACCATGGTGCGTTTACAATGCCACGCAGCACTTTGTTTTGAAAACATTGAATCATTTGTACATTTGTCTTCTGGTTGTGGCGATTTGAATTTTGTTTTGTTTAAATTTTGAGTTTAAAATTTGTTCGGTGGGTTCTATACCCTGATTTAATTGTATTTTATGTATAAGTATATAATGTTTTTTTTTGCTTATCTACTGATATTGCAATTTATTAATTTTTGTATTTTTTTTTTTGCAATCTCTCTTTCTCCTCCCTCATGAACTTCTGTATACTTGATCTTTTGGAAAAGTAAATATAATTTATCATTTCCCCAATTTCCTATATCCATGTATTGCACGAAATCGATAATGAACTTTTATATTGTACCAGTAATTAAAGCGGATGAACTTTTTAATTATATTAAAATGGAGGGGTTGAGAACCGACGAAGAGATAAGAGCAAATTTAAAGTTGATGAATTATGTGTTATAAAATAATTTATTTTTGAAGAAGTTTTTTTTTTGGACTTGAGCAGCGAAACGAGACACATCTCACCTCAGATAGTGGAATCATCAAAAATTACGGCCATACATATTTTTGTTGACGAACAAATTAATATGATGGTCTTCATCAGCTGAGTATAATTATTTTTTTGGGTTTTATTAATTTTTTTTTATTTTTATTTGATACCAATATTATTATAAACTTTGTATAAACTTTGAGTGGTATATATAAAGAATTTATGGTGGCGTAGCAAATAAAAGCTACATAATTTCTTATTTGGTGTTTAAAGACATAATTTTTTTTGTATTTGATAGTTATGTATTTGAATATTTAGTAAAGTGCGTAAATTTTTGGTACCAAAATTATTATTTTCTGTGTAAAGACGGTTTATACACATATTTTATTTTTAACTATAAACTCCATGGTGTATGGTGTGTTATGAATTACTGTGTTGTTCGCGAAGGTGAAAAGTTTTACAACATTCGACCGCATGCTGCAGATTCAGTGCATCGAAGGACACTTGCAGTAAAAGTTTGGAAAAAAGACAGTTAAGGAAAAAATCATCCAAATGCTGCTAAAATCAACGGTACACATGCCACATGTTGGATGAATGGATTGCTGTAAAATTTATATTTGTAAGACAATTAAGGTTAATTGATTTCGGGTAAGCGTTTCCTTTCCTAAATCATAAAGTTTTGTGATAATTGTTTTTTCTGAAAGTGAACGGTAAACAGATTTTATTTTGGAAGTACATTTTTTTTTATTGATTTGGTAATAATTTTTTTTGACCAAAATCTTCTATGGGTTTTGTTTTGTTCATTTTATTTTTTTTTGTTATTTTCTATTTGATTTGAGATTTGCTCGATCGACCCACCCTAAGTCTTGAATGCACTGTGAGTTAGTCAGTCAAGGAAAGTGTGACGGGTTCTTCTTTTTGGAAGATGGCGCCCAACTAATATTACAAATTTTGCCCTTTTGAACGAGCAGATTTTGAATCGAAGATACATACATACTTGTTTAATAATTCTTAAT
This sequence comes from Tipula vernalis, assembly GCA_958295665.1. Classification (NCBI taxonomy): domain Eukaryota; kingdom Metazoa; phylum Arthropoda; class Insecta; order Diptera; family Tipulidae; genus Tipula; species Tipula vernalis. The sequence continues at coordinate 248,553,079 of OY282558.1, forward strand.
TAAATTATAAATTTTTCTTTTGTTATTTTTTTTATATATTCTGCAGATGACCACTTATGTTGCTGGAAGCGGAAAACCTCATCTGCTGAATTTCGTCGTTTTTTTTTTATTTAAAATACAATCATTTTGCTTTAACGTTATTTTGTTTATAACTAAAAATCTAAATTTAATTTTTTTTTTATTTCTTAAATAAATATTTATAAGTATTATAACGAAAATAAGTTGGTCTTTGGTAATTTAGTTTTATTTTTATTTATTAATCTTAAGAACCCGTTACATAATTGGCGCCCAACGTGGGGCCCGAAAACGGCGGAAATTGCCGTTTAACAAATTTTTATTTTTTTTTGGATATACATTTTATTTAAGCTTAATTATATATATATATATTTTTTTTTTTTATTGATCAGTTTATTTTCTGAATTTTTTTTTTGATTTATTTCATTTTCACAATTTTTTAATTGGTTTATTACAAAATTTAATTACTTTTATTTTATTATAATCATTAGATATACTATTTAATAACAATGAATGCAGCTTATTTGAGTGACGGCGAGCTTTCGTATGAACTAAGGATACGAGATATAATTGATAAATCAACATCAGTTGATAATCGACGTTCGCTGAGACAGCGGTTACGTGATGAAGCTAAGGGAAGTGCGAATCCTCCTAGAACGGTGAACGATCAGATTGATAAGGATTACGCTGAATGTGAAAGAAAGTACAAATTTTTAAGTTCCTTGCCGATAGCGGAACGGAAAAAACAGGGTAAGCGCATAAACACCAAACTAATTCATCTTCAGTTTCGATTGGAGAGACTTAATAACACTCTTCCCGTACATTCGCCTTGGAAAGAGAATATTAACTTTATGTTAGCCCAAATAGGAATGCTTATCGATCCTACTTTAATTGTATCTGAGACTGAAGGTTCTGATGATCCGCTAGCTTCAGATACTTTGAAAGAGGTTAATACTAGTATGGTAGAACTTACTCTTAGGGAAAAAAATAAGGGCCTTTCAAAAGCTTATGTTGAGCAAACGAATGCGGTCCACGCTCATAATGCAAATAGCAAAATTAACACCCAGTCCCTGGTAATGAATAATAATATATTTTCTGAATCAGAATCTGATCTAGATTACGAAACGAATCTTCGAGAATCTTTGGCTGATCCACCAGCAGGTAGATCAACTGGTATACCGCGCGCAGAGCGTGCAAGATTTATTAGACGTATTTGTCCTGTTTATAAGTGGAAAATAGTGTTTTCAGGTGACTCAAAAGGATTAACTCTTAATGATTTCCTGCAACAGATTGAAATGCAGGCCGCAACTGAAGAGGTTTCAGAGAGAGAGTTATTCCTTGCGGCGTATTATTTCTTTGATGGTCCTGCGAAAACTTGGTTTCGAGCATTTAAAACCAAATTCAATACGTGGAACCAGCTAGTTCGTGCGCTGAAGAAGGAATTCTTACCTTCAGATCATGATTATTGGTTATCACGGGAGATTGATCAAAGAATGCAAGGTAGGGATGAGAGTTTCAATCTATATTTGGCTCAAATGAAGCTTTATTACCAAAGTTTGATTGAACCCATTCCGGAAAAAGCTCAATTACCGACGATAATACGAAATTTACAGCCTTTCTATTTAGAGAAACTTCCAATTGCCGGAGTCACTTCTATTGAGCAACTTTCTTTGTATTGTAAGAGAATAGAAGACTTAAGGTATAATTTGAATAGACGGTCAGCTGCTAATCGTTCGGTTTTAGAACCATCGTTGAACCGCGCAACAAGATATCCTCGAGTAAATGCTTTTGTGAAAGAATTAGTCGAGAAAGAGTCGAATGAGATTTCGTGTCCTGATAAACAGTAAGCCGTGGTGTCGGCAGTAAATCCTTCTACTCAAACTCGTATTAAGTGTTGGAATTGCCTGGAAGGAGGCCATACATTTCACAATTGTGTTAAGGAAAAAAGTAAGTTATTTTGTTTTAAGTGCGGAATGTCAGGTTTTGTCACTCGGAAATGTCCAAAGTGTTCACTGTCGATTGCGGGAAACCAAAAGTAGAAATTAGTAGTGGGAGTTTTACTAATTTCGCAAAACCTAAAACTCCTAAATCAAAATTTCCCAAAACTTCAAATTACTCCTATTTCTCAAATGTCTTAAATTCTATTGTAAATTATTCTTCTGACGGAAGGCCAACAATTCATATAAAAATTCTGGATATTGAAGTTGAAGGTCTTCTAGACTCCGGAGCATCTTGTTCTATTTTTGGCGTCGATTCTGAAAAATTAATTAAATCCTTAAATTTGTCCATATATTCGATAAATTCCGTTATTTCAACGGCTGATGGAACACAGCATCAAATAAAAGGATATGTAAATGTTCCATTTACGTATAACAACAAATCTTTAGTGGTTCCTACCTTAATAGTGCCAACCATCACAACCACTTTGATATTAGGTATGGATTTTTGGAGGTTGTTTAACATAAAGCCTGTGGTCGGAAATATCACTTCTACGGTGTTAGACAAGAAAGTTTTAGAGGCGCATCATTCTTTATCAAATTCTGAAATTGATGAGTTTAAATCTGTTTTAGCCAAATTCCAATTATCTGATAACGATAAATTAGGGCGAACAAATGTCCTTTCACATTTTATCGACACATCAGATGCTAGACCCATAAAACAGAGGAATTACCCAATGTCACCCTATGTCCAGGAGAAGGTAGACCGCGAACTCGACCGTATGATAAATCTTGGAGTAATCGAAAGATCTAATAGTCCTTGGAGTAACCCGCTGGTGTGCGTTTCAAAACCAAACGGTAAAATTCGTCTTTGCCTGGATTCGCGAAAGTTAAACAGTGTCACGAAGCAAGATGCTTATCCACTTCCACATATTGCCCGAATTTTGGGCCGATTTAAAAGCACGAATTTCCTTTCCAGTGTGGATCTATCAGACGCATTTTGGCAGGTCCCTCTGGAAGAATCCTCAAAAGAGAAAACGGCATTCTCCATCTCCTCCCGGGGACATTTTCAGTTTACGGTAATGCCTTTTGGATTGCATAACGCTCCACAAACACAGGCTCGTCTGATGGATCAAGTACTTGGGGTAGATCTGGAACCCCAAGTTTTCGTTTACTTGGACGATATTATAATATCTACCGAAACTTACCAGGAGCATATTCGACTTTTAAATGTTGTGGCTGATCGCTTAAAACGGGCAGGGTTAACTATTAATTTGGAGAAATCTAAATTTTTTCAAAAACAAATGAAATACCTGGGCTACATAATTTCACAAGAAGGTTTGAGAACGGATCCTGATAAAGTAGCAGCTGTATTGAATTATCCTGTGCCAAACTGTGCCAAAGCTGTTCGTCGACTACTTGGTATGGCTAGTTGGTACAGACGTTTCATTCACAACTTTTCAGCGATAACTGCCCCAATTTCAGACGTATTGAAAAAGGGAAAGAAATTTGTTTGGACGGAAGCAGCTAATGTTGCATTTCTGAAATTAAAATCTTTGCTAATATCTCCACCTATTTTGTCTAACCCAGATTTTACCCAAAGGTTTATTATTCAAACGGATGCTTCAGATGTTGGAGTTGGCGCGGTTCTCACACAGGGCGAAGGAAATGAGGAGAAGGTCATATCGTTTTTTAGCCATAAGTTAACCACCCAGCAGCGGAAATACCATACAACGGAAAAAGAATGTCTTGCGGTGATTTTGGCTATAGAGAGATTTAGACCTTACATCGAAGGTAGTTATTTTATAGTCATTACAGATCATGCTTCCCTCTTGTGGTTGAATAATCTAAATGATCCGAGTGGTCGTTTGGGTCGTTGGGCGTTGCGCTTACAGCAGTATAAATTCGATTTACGGCACAGAAAGGGTAAATTCAATATTGTGCCTGACGCATTGTCACGAGCATTGGTCTGTGACTGTCTTACTTTGTCTGGCGATCCATGGTATGACAATATTAAGAGTGGATTGGTTAATAATCCTGGTGATTACCCGGATTTTAAAATCATTAACGATCAGTTGTTTAAGTTGTTTCCAGGTTCGAAATTGAAACTAGTTGTGCCATTAAAGAACCAAGCAGAGATTCTAAAAAAGTGTCACGATGATCCTTTAGCGGCCCATTGTGGAACTTCAAAAACAGCTTATCGAATCAAACAAAATTATTTTTGGCCTAAATTGGATAGTACAGTTAAGGAATACGTACGAAACTGTGACATATGCAAAGCATCTAAAGATGGTCCGTTGTTGAAGGCACCCATGGGTGCTCAGAAAGTAGCTACTTCACCCTGGTCAACTATTGCTGTGGATTATTTAGGACCTTTGACTAGATCCAAATCTGGTAACATATTTATTTTAGTAATTATTGACGTCTTTTCAAAATTTGTACTTTTGTTTCCGCTTCGTAATTCTGACACTAAGTCAACCATTCGAATATTAGAACAAAATGTTTTTCTTATTTTTGGAACTCCTCGTACACTAATTTCGGATAATGGGCCTCAGTTCATGGCTACTAAATTTAAAAACTTTTTAATTGAAAACGGAGTATCTCATTATCGTAACGCTAACTACCATCCTCAAAACAACCCGGCAGAACGGGTAAATCGTGTTGTTTTGGCCGCAATCCGATCGTACATAACGGATGATCACAGAGAGTGGGACGAGCATATTCCTAAAATAGCTTGTGCTCTTCGAACTGCTTGTCATGATTCCACCGGATATACACCATATTTTCTGAACTTTGGTCGAGAAATTCACCATTTCGGATATAACGCAAATATAGATGCCACTGCAGTTGAACCCAGTAATGACGAAGACCCTATTCAGTTACGTATAAAATATTTAAAAGGAGAATTTGAAGTAATTAATAAATTAGTGCAATCAAACTTACGAAAAGCGTACACTAAATATGCACACCATTACAATTTAAGAACGTCTGTGCGAAATCATAACGTTGGAGATTTAGTTTGGAAAAGAAATTTTCAATTGTCCAAAGCGTCTGCAAATTTCAGTGCTAAATTGGCACCTAAATGGATCAAATGTAGAATAAAAGGAAAAACTGGTGCACACACATATCTTCTACAAGATCTCAACGGAAAAGATCTTGGCGTATTCCATACGAAGGACTTTAAAGCCAATGCCGTCACTTAACACTCAATAAAAGCGTTTCATTGTGGTAAAGTATATGATTAATTTTTTTTTTGATAATTACCATTAAATCAATAATTTTGTAACTTATTTTTTTTTAGTTTCGTGGTTTGTAAACAAACATTTTTTTTTTGAGCTATGGATTGGGTAAATTCCCGTATCACGATTGCACTTAGATTTTTTTTAATGTTGCAAAAAAAATGTATATCATCCAAAATTCATTTTAATTTAGGATAGTTTTAGTTTAGTTCACTTATGTAATTTTTTTTTTGAGCTATGGATTGGGTAAATTCCCGTATCACGATTGCACTTAGATTTTTTTTTAATGTTGCAAAAAAAATGTAGATCATCCAAAATTCATTTAGTTGTAGAATAATTTTAGTTTAATTTTTTTTTTGCTACTGACAGTGGGTTCGATCCACATATCATAATTAGACTACTTTTAGTGGTTAAGAAAATGAATATCACCGGAAGTCTAACACACGTTAAAATTTATAATTAGAATAATTTTTTTTTCGGGTTTAATTTTTATTAATTAATTAATTTTTTTTTGATTTTGTTAATTCCGGTAGTTATTATTATTTTTTTTGTATTTATTTTTTCAGGGTTTCTTGTTGAATTTGTTCAATTAACATATATAGTAAATACTCAATGAAGTTGAGTACCAGGATATAGTCAGCCGTTAAGGTTGAGTTTTTGGTTTAATGTTCTAATGAACATTTTTTTTTTGTTTAGGTTATTGCAACCTTATTTTTGATTAAATTTCTGTTTGAGTCGCACAATAAAGATTTCCCTCGATCTTGCTCAGGACATTTTTTCCATACGCTATCAAGGGTTAGTCGTTATTTTGTGGGCTTAAGCTTGAAATTTTGTAAGTGTGTTTTTTTTTTAAATTCGATTAATTTTTTTTGTTGATTGGTTTGCCCATCTGATATTTCACTTGATTTTGCTCAGGACATATTTTCCATACGCTATCAAGGGTTAATCATTTTGGGAACTATTAGCTTTTTATTTTTTTTTGGTATTAATCGAGTTTGACATGTTGACCTTAAATAATTAAGGTTAGTTTTATTTTTTTGGCCGAGTAATAGTGCCAGTTAATGCAGGTGATTTCACCTTATGGTCAGTGATTAGTGGTATGCTACGCTGAACCGTTTTAATTTGAACAAATTCGGGAAAGAAGTCTTGAGATTAATTTTGTATTTAATATTGGATAGATTTTGTTTTGGTTTAATTTATAGTTGAGTATTTTAGTAGATGGGATTTTCGTTTCCAGTACAACATATAATTTGGGTAAGATTTTTTTTTGTTTCAGATGTAAATTTTGGTTTAAAAAAAAAATTTAGTTTTTGAAATTTTTAAAAGAAATTTAATCAAATTTGATTAATAATTTGATTAAATTTCTTTCTAAAAGAAAAGATGCAATGTGGCGATTTGAATTTTGTTTTGTTTAAATTTTGAGTTTAAAATTTGTTCGGTGGGTTCTATACCCTGATTTAATTGTATTTTATGTATAAGTATATAATGTTTTTTTTGCTTATCTACTGATATTGCAATTTATTAATTTTTGTATTTTTTTTTTTTTGCAATCTCTCTTTCTCCTCCCTCATGAACTTCTGTATACTTGATCTTTTGGAAAAGTAAATATAATTTATCATTTCCCCAATTTCCTATATCCATGTATTGCACGAAATCGATAATGAACTTTTATATTGTACCAGTAATTAAAGCGGATGAACTTTTTAATTATATTAAAATGGAGGGGTTGAGAACCGACGAAGAGATAAGAGCAAATTTAAAGTTGATGAATTATGTGTTATAAAATAATTTATTTTTGAAGAAGTTTTTTTTTTGGACTTGAGCAGCGAAACGAGACACATCTCACCTCAGATAGTGGAATCATCAAAAATTACGGCCATACATATTTTTGTTGACGAACAAATTAATATGATGGTCTTCATCAGCTGAGTATAATTATTTTTTTGGGTTTTATTAATTTTTTTTTATTTTTATTTGATACCAATATTATTATAAACTTTGTATAAACTTTGAGTGGTATATATAAAGAATTTATGGTGGCGTAGCAAATAAAAGCTACATAATTTCTTATTTGGTGTTTAAAGACATAATTTTTTTTGTATTTGATAGTTATGTATTTGAATATTTAGTAAAGTGCGTAAATTTTTGGTACCAAAATTATTATTTTCTGTGTAAAGACGGTTTATACACATATTTTATTTTTAACTATAAACTCCATGGTGTATGGTGTGTTATGAATTACTGTGTTGTTCGCGAAGGTGAAAAGTTTTACAACATTCGACCGCATGCTGCAGATTCAGTGCATCGAAGGACACTTGCAGTAAAAGTTTGGAAAAAAGACAGTTAAGGAAAAAATCATCCAAATGCTGCTAAAATCAACGGTACACATGCCACATGTTGGATGAATGGATTGCTGTAAAATTTATATTTGTAAGACAATTAAGGTTAATTGATTTCGGGTAAGCGTTTCCTTTCCTAAATCATAAAGTTTTGTGATAATTGTTTTTTCTGAAAGTGAACGGTAAACAGATTTTATTTTGGAAGTACATTTTTTTTTATTGATTTGGTAATAATTTTTTTTGACCAAAATCTTCTATGGGTTTTGTTTTGTTCATTTTATTTTTTTTTGTTATTTTCTATTTGATTTGAGATTTGCTCGATCGACCCACCCTAAGTCTTGAATGCACTGTGAGTTAGTCAGTCAAGGAAAGTGTGACGGGTTCTTCTTTTTGGAAGATGGCGCCCAACTAATATTACAAATTTTGCCCTTTTGAACGAGCAGATTTTGAATCGAAGATACATACATACTTGTTTAATAATTCTTAATTAAATTATAAATTTTTCTTTTGTTATTTTTTTTATATATTCTGCAGATGACCACTTATGTTGCTGGAAGCGGAAAACCTCATCTGCTGAATTTCGTCGTTTTTTTTTTATTTAAAATACAATCATTTTGCTTTAACGTTATTTTGTTTATAACTAAAAATCTAAATTTAATTTTTTTTTTATTTCTTAAATAAATATTTATAAGTATTATAACGAAAATAAGTTGGTCTTTGGTAATTTAGTTTTATTTTTATTTATTAATCTTAAGAACCCGTTACATGGTACAACCCCAAAGTTGAATACCGTAGGTCCATACTTATTTAAGTATTTGCTGATATAATAGCAATTTGTTATGTATTGTAAGCTCAGAGTTTCTACCTATTAGCCAATACATTTTCCTATATTTAATGTTCAATTCTTCTTTTTTCTTTTTAACATGCTCTTTCCATCTAAGCTTGCAATCGAGAGTCATGCCGAGGTATTTGGCTGTATTTGCATTTGGAACCGGCCTTGAATTAAGTTTCACTGGAATCCAGTTAACTTTCTGGTTTGTGAAGTTTACGTGAACCGATTTTGCTTCGTTTAGGCTAATGCGCCATTTCTTTGTCCAACTACTCACTGTGTCGGTTGCTTTTTGAAGTTTGGTCGTTGCTTCTGATATACACTTTCCAGTCGCCAGAATAGCTGTATCGTCTGCAAATGTTGCTATGGTGGCACCTTCTGTATTTGGCATATCTCTGGTGTACAGGATGTACAATATAGGACCCAGTACGCTACCCTGTGGTATGCCTGCTGATACTCTCTTTAGTTCAGAGTACTCTCGGTTATATTTTACACGGAAATGTCGGTCTGCGATATAAGATTTAAGAATTTGATAAAATTGCTTTGGTAGATCTCGATGCAATTTAAATTCAAGTCCTTGGTGCCAAACTTTGTCGAAAGCTTGTGCTACATCTAAGAAGATGCTGGAGCATATCTTCTTATTCTCAAGTGAGGCTTCGATTATATCCGTTATTATGTGAACTTGTTCTATCGTAGAGTGATTTTCTCTAAATCTAAATTGGTGTGGTGGAATCAAATTTCTCTCTTCTATTATTGGCTTGAGTCTCTTGAGCAGTAATTTTTTAAATAATTTTGAAATTACAGCAAGTAGTGAAATCGGTCTGTACGACTTTTTATCGTTCGCTGGTTTGCCTGGTTTGGGGATCATAATTACTTCAGCAACCTTCCATTGTCGTGGGACATATTTTAGTCTGAAGACAGCATTGATAATTTGAACCAATTTTCGTAGTCCATTCTCGGGAATGGCTTTTACGACTTGTCCAGTTATTAAATCATATCCTGGAGCTTTTTTGACGTTCAAATTACACTTGATCTCATTTTTTAATTCCTGTAATGTTACACATCGAATATTATATTCATCAATTTTGCTAATTGTTATTATGTTTTCATCTGCTGTTTGCCTAGGTAACGGTTGAAAGGTGTCTTCGAAGTGAGCTGCAAATAAAATAGCTTTTTGCTTGTCGCTTTTGGCCCAGGTTCCTTCCCCATTTTTAATAGGCGGCACATGCGTTTTGGTTCTTTTTAATCCCTTTGTTGCTTTCCAAAGAGAGTAATCAGTATCTTTATGTTCGGTGAGACCATTTAAGTACTTGTTAATAGTTTCATTCTTAATTTCTTTTATAAGTTGTTTTAGTTTATTGCATAGAAAATTGATAATTTTTTTGTTTTCCGGGGCGCGTGTCCTTTGACAGGTTTTTCTTGCCTTCCGTTTCTCTCTAACTAACTCCCTGACCTCAATAGGATAATTTAGGTTCCTACGGGATTCGGTGTGACTAGCAGGAGAACTTTCCCATGCTGCTTGTTGAATAATACTGTTAAATACCTCTAGTTCGTCTTCCAACTGTACCGGTGTTTTAATCGGCACTCGTAGATTTATTTGCTTTTCAATTAGTTCTCGGAATAGGTCCCAGTTAGTTTTATTATTTGCTAATTTAGGCAGGTTATCCTTATTAATTATCATTGTGCTGAGTGTCATGATAACAGGTGTATGATCGGAATATATCCCTGCGCTGTTTTTGATGCACATGTAATCCTCGAAGATCCCTTTCGTTATATAGAAATCAATGAGATCTGGTATTTTATTTATATCAGCAGGCCAGTATGTTGGTTTACCTCCAGAGTGGAACTCGCAGTTATTTATTCGTCCGGCTTCGAATAGCTCTTTTCCTTTATGGGTTGTAAGTCTTGATCCCCAATAGGTGTTTTTGCGTTAAAGTCACCACCAATAATAAAATTGGATCCTAGTGATCTAAAGAGTCTATTATAATCTTCTTTGTTTAGATTATAGCGTGGAGGGCAGTAGATAGAGGAAATACTGTATTCATTATTATTGTTAGTTTCAACTTTTATGGTTTTAACTTGCATACTTTCCTCTTCTATACTAGGTTCTTCATAGTGTTTGAGATCCTTTTTCACTATTACTGTTGATCCTCCTCTGGGTTTTCCTCCTGGGTGAATAGCATGGTAACATTCATAATCACGTATTTTAATAAATGATGTTTTTGTCAAATGGCTCTCCGATATAAGGCAGATATCTATTTTTTCTAAATTTAGAAAAATTTCTAGCTCTGGAACATGTTGCGCTAGTCTGTTCGCGTTCCAGGTGACAATTCTTAATGATCTGCTCATTTTAGTATATGAGGGCTGTTGCCTCGTTCAAGGTTTGATGCATATCTAGACGCTTATATAAAGCTTCTAGACCACGTTCTTGCTTTGCTAGCCGTATATTTATGGCTTCTATGCTTCGTCAAATCCTTTCAAGGGGGTTATCATTCGTAACATTAGATGATTGCTGTACAATTTGTGAATAACTTTTCCGCTCTGTACCTATACCTAGTGGTTTTGGCTCCGTTTGGGTTTTAGTTGGTTTCTCTTCTCTGGTAACCCTAGGGTTTTGAGGAAACTGATGCATTTTGTTTCTTAGCCTTTGAAGTTCTTTGGCTACTTCACAGCCTCTATAATTTGTAGGATGATGCCCTTTACAGTTTATACATTTTGCAGGGGTGTTTCTACTTTCTGTACACTCTTTCGCGTTGTGTTTTCCAGCACATTTTACGCATCTTGGCTCCCGTCTGCAATATTTTTGCGTGAGGTTGAAACCTTGGCATTTTTTGCATTGAGGTATTAGCCTCGTGTTTTTCTTAAGCGGCTCTATTTTAACCCTCATATTGAGAATTGCTTTGATGTTGAAGATGTTTTCAACTTTCTCCTTTTTGTTAAACGTAAGCATGAAGAGTGGAAGCCTCCTTTTTTGACTTGATTGTTCTCACCTCTCTCTCGTTTTAGGATGTTTACTGCATCTTCTATTTGCAGATCTTTTGCCTTTAGATCCTCAATTATGTCCTCCTTCTTACACGTTGGATGAAAACCTCTGGCCATAACCTTAATTCGCGTTCGTTTTTATCTTCGTATGTGAACCATTCTTTACCTTCCGCATTGAGCTTTGTTGCTAGAGTTCTATATGTATCGGAATCTGGTGTATTGATTTTCCACACGTTATTGTTTAGTGACACTACTCTATATTCCTTAGCTGTCACTGATTTCATTATAGATTGTATACTAGCAAATTCTGTTATGCCGATTACATTAATTGGCGGAGGAGCCTTTTCTTTCGGTGCAACCTTTTGTTGCTGTTGCTGGTGAGCTCGTTTGGTATTTAGTATCATCAGTTACTAATACATTAGCTTGCGAATGATCTCCAACTTCAGGCGAGAATTCTGCTTTTCGTTTTTTGGTAGGTATTTTCTTACTTTTCAGTACCCAATCTGTTTCTCTCATGAGATCCTCTTCATCAGTATGGAACTCATTGTTATAACTGGTGTGAGTACTTGTTTCATTATAACAAGTTAGCGGGTTTTCAGAAGTCTCCATTGGTTTGGGCTTCTTTAATTCTTCATTTTCTTTTTTTAGTTTTTTAATTTCGCTTCTTAGTTGGGTTAAAAGTACATCTACTTCACTGAGTTTTCGACAGAGCTCAGCGTTTTCGTCTTTCTGCTGATTTGCAGAGTTAGTATGATTGTTTGGTGATCTTAACAACATTGAACTTCTTTCGAATGGGTTTAGCAATGATTGGCTCACCCCAGAATCCACTGAGCCAGCCTCGTAAGAGGGTGGATTAGCCAACTGGGTAGTTGGTTTACCACCTGGGGTATTGTTTCCTTTTTGCGTTGTACTCATTGCTTTAAAACTAGTTATGTATCAACTACCAACCTAACCAGTACAAGTTGGTAGTGGGTCATTGAAGAGAACATCATTTGCTATGTTATCGGTAGTCGGTTATTCCGCCGTATCTCGGTCGCCAGAGCCTCGTTAGTTAATTAGCAGGAAGTACCACGTGCAGGTGAGGTTGGCATTTGGGTTAGTATATTAAGAACATCTAAACCGGCGCCCCTTACCCCCCTTTGTTTTAATGACAAGAACAAAACATAAGCATGCAAAATTATGTTACAGTGTTTTTTATTTTTTTTAGCAATTGTTACTATAAAAACATTAAAAATAAATATGATACTATAAAATATACTCGACCCGACTATATTTTTTGATATTTTATAGTAACAAACAAACACAAACACAATAAAAATATATTAGAAAACCTATACGATGACCAGAAGTCAAATGTTATAGCAGAAAAAATCAAATCAAAAGCAGTTTTCCAAATTTTATTTATTAAGTTTTATTTTTGTCACTAACAATTTTATTTATTGTTATAAATTTTATTTTTGTCACACTACTGATAAATGTCAAAAAATATAACATCTAATTATGTATAAGCCGCCAAAAAATTATAGCATCGCCATTTTGGTTTACATAGTCCTTTCTCATTTTAACTAATGGATATTTTTTTATTGCGTGCAGCTCTATGCAAGGCAAACATTTTTTGCAAGGCAAACATTTTTCTTCATCTAAATCGGGCATTAAAGGTGTTTTTTTATATTGGCAAGCAATCAACCAGTGAGTAACGACTCCAATCCATGACTAAATCAACTCGAGAGTAATACCACAGATTAGAATATCAGATGTTTCAAGCCGAACAAATTTTTGTCAATTCATTGTGGAATCCAAAACCTGAAACTCAATACAATTTAAATTATTTTTACTGAGGTTCCATCTAACCTTTAATAAAACAAAGACCGTTAGTAGTGACACATTTTAAAACGATCATTATTTTTTAGGTGATTTTGTCTATTTTTGTTGTAAAAAAATTTCCTAGAATTTTTCCTTAATTAATTTAACTTTAATAATATAATAAAATAAATAAAAATGTTCAATAAAAGTAGGTTTACGATAGATGGGGTTATTTGAATCATTTTTGTATTATTTTGAGTTCTAGATAAAATATTACAGACAGATTTAATATTGGGTTCCATTAAAAAAAATCGCAAAATCATTCGGGCTTGGTTCATCTGATATTCTTATCTGTGGTAATACATTCATCGTGAGTTTGGTTTTATTTTGTCCACGAACAAAAACACACTTAATGAATTTATTATTAAACAGAAGTAGAAAAAATCATTTTTTCCAGTATGCATTAATGGAAACTAGCATACAATAAATTCTTAGCAACTATAAGCGTATTTTATTGCTAATTTTACAACAAGAATGCTATACGTTTCATTCCATTCTGAAGAATTTTATTCCAACTTTTTGTTGGTATAGGATCAGTTCTGTTCCACGTCTAGTTACGGTGCTTACCACTATATTTATCATTCTGATTTATAATGGTTGCTATTGTGGAAACATGAATGTATATATTTAAAATGTCATTTGACGACATAAAACAGAAAAACTAATTTTTAATGGGGCTTTCCTTATTTATGGAATTTGATGAAAGCTATATTAATATCAAGAAACTTTAAGACATAAATTAATAGAATGGTGAACTTCCATACCTTTTAGTAAAATTTTGTTTTTTCTCATTGGTTTTTTCATTGCTGATTTGCAATCCGTTTTGAAATCCCCTTAAGGGGGTATCTGGTCTAGAGGCATACATTTTGGGCGTTTTGTCGAGCTGGATAAAAAAACCAAAAATATTTTTACCATTTCGTGTCACCTCAGTATTTAAGTGTTGTAACCGATCTTTTGGCGGCTAACACGTTTTTTATATTTGATAGACTACAGCCGCTTGGGGGTTCTTTGCCGCCAAATAAAACTTCCTAGATCGTACAAATCTTTACGTGTTAAAAAATAAAAAGAACAAACAAACAAAAAAAAAATCGTACAGCATCCATATTCATTTGAACTTCCCCAGTTCATCATCATCACCATCAAAGAAAAATTTAATGTTTCATTTTAAAACAATTTATTTCTCTCAATTAAAATTTGAATAATTCAATAATTTTTATAACCAAAAAAAAAAAAAAAAAACGAAAAGTGTTATCCACGCATAGGTATATATCGCCACGAAATTTAGAGAAATAAATTTGAAAGGAAAAACAATCAACCAAAAAAAATTTAGTACCAGATTATGCTGGGAGCACATAAAACCAAAAATGTAATAATAAAAAAACTCACCATATGTATGCCAAGAGATCTCTCCGCTATATGGGAGCTGAAAATTCAAAGTTTCTTAAATTATATGCTCCTCACACACTGCATACAACTTTTTCGCTGATTAAAACTTTCTTCTGCCATATATACACCTACATATATCCATGTATACATATACACCTTTTTCTTGTTAAATGCTTTTTAAACTGACACTATTTTTATCTCTACACAATTAACAATAAAAAAAATCTTGTTGATCACTACAGTTAACTATTTAGATCCATTGATCATTAATCACATCACTGGTGGGATGGAATGCTCCAGAATTTGCTCCTGACGACACAATGGAGTAATTTATCCGCCAAAATTCGTTTGTGGGGCTCCACCAGGACTATAAACGAAACGCCCTTTTAGCACTAACAACACAATATTTTCGAAAAATTACACTTACCCGCTACAGCAGCGGCCCTATATTTTGCACGAGATAGATCTTTCCTGGTTAGGCAAATATATCTACGTATATTTTCTTTTAACTAAACAAAAAAATTAAAAAATATTCCTCATAAAAAAAAACACAGAAAAAAAAAGAAAATAATACGTATAACGAACTATCTATCGCTTACCGTTACAAAAAATATTACGTACGAGTACGTCTCACTTAAGTAGTTCGATAAGAAATTTTTTTTTTCTTTTTATCGACACTTTTATTAAAAAAATGTGTAGGGTAAGTTACTACCCTAAATAGTTTACTTCACTAACAACGTTTATATAATATTATTTTTTTTAAATTAAATTTTGCCCGCTAAACTTAAACGTAAGCTTCATCGGCGGTAATCTCAACAATAATATCTCAAAAAAAAAATTTATGCAAATTTCCAGAAAGATTATATTATTATATAACGATTTATATTATATATAATATACTTCATGGAACCTATACCTACGCGCATTTTTGTCCTGTATATAGCCAACCATTTATTTGGATACTTATTTATAGTTCAACCAAATAAATAAATATCGAAATACAAGTATATACTGCACATACATACTCTGATGCATACGATATCGTTTAAGCTATACATAACAAAAATCACAAAAGTGCATTTATTTAAATTCAATAATTCTGACTCACTACTCATCATCATAAAAATAGAAGGTAAATAGGCCAAAATACATAAAGAAATAAATAAAAGTTCAATGACCTATTTACTCAAAAAAAAAATTCAAATTCAAATTCATGTTATATGGTATACATACTTATTGAGACTACAGGCTGTCATATACTGTCATTTTTAACTAACAATGGCTGTAACAGGGCAGGTTTTAGAAGTTTATTCGCAAGCAATAACTTGTAGAAGCTGAAAACAAATGCCATTCAAAATATCTCATGTCATGATCACGAAAAATAAAAATTTAATTCATTGGTATATATTATAATTACGATGGCTGTAAATCCTTCCCATGGTAAACACCTAATATTTTGCCGGATTCATCCTTTATTTGATAATTTACGTTGCCTATTCTCTGTGTTATAATCCCTTTCGTAAATTGTGGTGCAAATTTTGCGCATAATTTTTTTGTTGCGTCACTTTGAGGATGTGTACGTACAAAAACAGTTTGACCAACCATATAGTTGATGGGTCTAGTTCTCAAGTTGTACCTGTTGGCACTTTTCGAGTAAGCTTTTGCTATGTTTGCTTTGATCTGGTCATGGATAATTGATAATCTGCTTGGCAATGGAAGCATTATTTCTCCATCAGATATTGCCCCAAGTTGCCTTAATAATTTATAATCCTGAGCATGATTAATTTTATGGTATCCAAATAACAGAAAATGAGGTGAATTTTGAACTGTTTCGTGTACACCGTTACGAAGTGCAGATGCTATTTCTGGTAAATGCTTATCCCAATGTGTGTGTTTGTCCCCTATATATGATCTTATCGCGGCCAAGATAGATCGATTGACTCGTTCTGACTGATTGGATTGTGGCGAGTATACTGCAGTTTTTGAGTCAGTAACACCGAATTGTTGCAGTAGGTTCTTATACTCAGTACTTTTAAACTGGGATCCGTTATCTGAGTGGATGGTCTCCGGTACTCCGTATACAAAAAATATTTCATTTTGTAGGAATTCTATAATTTGTTGCGAGCTACCTTTACTCAATGCTTTTAGAACCACGAATTTCGTGAAGTGGTCTAACACAATAAGGATCACGGTTTTTCCTTGTGTTGATCTTGGATAAGGACCAAGTAAGTCTATATACACCCGCTGCCATGGCCTATCAATTTGGTGCATGTTACCCATAGGTGGTCTCAAATTCCGATTGGTTGCCTTAGACATTTTACAAATATCACATTTTGCAATAAAATCCCTCACTTCTTTGCTCATACCAGGCCAATAATAGTACCGCCTTATTCTCTCCAAAGTTTTAGCGATTCCTCCATGTGATGATAATGGATCACAATGTTCTTTTTCGATCAGCTCGTTCCTTATTTTTGCAGGAGTCCATAATTTCCATACTGAGAGATCAGATAAATCATTTTTTGATCTTGGTTCCAGTCGGATAAATATTCGTTCATTATTGATGCAAAAGGCTGGAAAACTATTTGGATCCGCTTCAATCTTTTTCCTCAATTCCTTATATTCTTCGTCTTCGAATTCTGATGAAGCTATATCAGGAAGAAAATTAAATTTAGTTATACTCGATAAATGTTCTTCTGTGGTATCGCAATAAATTCGTGACAACATATCAGGAACAACATTGTCTTTGCCTTTTTGGTGCTCAATGGAGAATCTGTAGCCTTGTAGCTTCAAACTCCAACGCGCAAGTCGACCACTCAGATCTCGCTGTACCATAAGCCATTTTAGACTAGCATGATCTGTTATTATGGTAAAATCATGGCCTTCCACGTATGGTCTGAATTTTTTTGTGGCCAATATCGCTGCTAAGCACTCCAGCTCAGTCACTGAATAATTTTTTTGGGCTTTGTTCAATTTCTGTGACATGTATGCTATGGGCCTTTCATTTTCTTCGGTATCTTTTTGGTATAAAACTGCACCCACGCCTTCCGTACTTGCGTCACATCGAATGAAGAACGGTTGATCATAGCAAGGATTAACCAATACTGGAGCTGTAGTAAGGAGTGACTTTAAATTATTAAAAGCGTCTTGTGCATCCTGAGTCCAATTAAATTTTCCTTTTTTTAAGCAATCTGTTATAGGAGCCGTGATTGCTGCAAAATTGAGGATAAACCTGCGGTACCATCCAGCCATTCCTAGTAATCTTCTGGTTTGTTTGACATTTTCAGGTGGATGTAGATTTAAAATTGCTTCAATTTTACTAGGATCTGGTCTCAAGCCGTCTTCACCTACTAGATATCCTAAGTACCTTATTTCCCGCATCACAAAATTGCTCTTTTGAACGTTAATAGTCAGTCCCGCCGTCCGTAACAAGTCTGCGACCAACTCTAACAACTCAAAGTGCTCCCTCAATGTGGCGGTGATGACCAGTAAATCATCGAGATAGACAAAAACTCTATCATGAAGTTCATGCGGTATTACTTGGTGCATCAACCGACACATTGATTGGGCCGCATTACACAGCCCAAATGGCATCACTCTGAATTGATAGAGTGGCCGCCCCGGTACTGTAAATGCCGTCTTGTCGCGTGAGGATTCCGCAAGCGGAATTTGCCAAAAGGCGTCCTTTAAGTCAAGCCCGGTTATGTATTTCGTGTCAGAAAGTCTTCCAAGAAGTCCGTCAATTATGGGTAAAGGATATGCGTCCTTTTCTGTTACCGAGTTAAGTTTTCGTGCGTCTAAACATAGTCTGGTCTTTCCGTTCGGTTTCCGTACAATCGTCACTGGCGAACTCCAAGCACTTTTGCTTATTTCAATTACACCAAGGTGTAACATTCTATCAATTTCTTCGTAAAGACATTGCTGTACGGCAGGCGATATAGGATAATATCGTTGTTTAATTGGTTTTACATCTTTTTTTACAACAATTTCATGCTCGTACAGGTGCGTCTTTCCGAGTCCATCTTTGGAAAATGATGGAAATAGGCTTACGATTCTATCACATTCTTTTTGTTCCGATTCAGTCAACACGTGGGAATTACTTTGTTCTTTTTCGATTATTTTTATTTCACTAACGTGGACAGTTGGCACAATGTTGAAACGATCCCAAAAATCAATTCCAAGATATACTTCTGATTCCAAACTGGGAACAATACAAAATTTGATGTTCTCCGTTTTAGAAGCAAAAGTGACAGGTAACCATACATAACCCTCTATTAAATTGCGTGTTCCGTCAGCTGTTCTTATAAAGGAATTAAGCTTACAATATTTAATTTTGGATTCTGCTAAAAACTGGAGAGAATTTTTGCCTAAAACGCTCACAGAAGCCCCGCTGTCCATTAAGGCGTATATTGGTTTGGATGCAAGAGTGATTTTGGCGTAAGGACGTGGATCATCTTTGACAAAATTATTGGAAATGGATGAAATACAATTTTTGATCAATAATTTTTTATTTTTAAAATATGAAATAGAACGATGAAATCTGCTAGAATGATGAAAGTGAAAATTATGATTTTTAATATTATTGTGTGAAATGGCTATTGGTGATTTGACTGATTTTGATGATTGGTTAATACTCTGATGTTCGGTGTGTTTTGAGGAGTAGAATGGTGAACTTTTGAGTTTTCTCCCGAGTGCGATCCCCTCGACATCATCACACTCGGTCGAGTGTTTTCCTGACTATTTTTCCGGCAGTTTTGACAATGCGGCTTCCGAACATTCGCCGCTCCACAACCAAAACAGAAGATATCGGTGAACTCGTTTAAGCAATCCTGGTACCGATGACCGATGTCTCTACAGTTCCAACATATTAAATTTATGGTTTGGTCGCTGGTAAAATCTCGTCGATCTGGAGGTTTCTGGATTATGGCCTCAACAGAGAATCTAGGTTGATTTTCCAACTCCCTCCTGAATTCCATTGGTTCATTTTGTTGTCTGTGTTGATTTATGCCGCAGCTGATATTTTCGCTTTGCATCTCGTTCACCAAGGGTCTGCGTCTTAAATTGTTATCACTAAACCGTCTGGGATCGTAGCCCGTCTGGTCCCACATTCTCTCGTATCGCTGGCATAACGTGCGCAATTCTTCGACCGTAGTCACTGAATTTTGGTATGGGAGTGTCACGTTCCGTAATGCTGGATTCATATTTTGGCACAATCTGTAGATAAGCTGGTTTTCGGTTAATTTAAATTGTAGCCTGGTATTCAACTTTTGGATCGCCAATGCGAAATCCGAAAAACATTCTCTAGGACTCTGGAATCTGCGTAATATCTGCTCCTTAGTCTCCTCTTCGAAGTCATAGCTGCTGAAAAATGAAAGAAGCGCCGTCTTCATAGAGTGCCATGTTGCATTTGGATTGGTTGATTTGTGCACCCAGTACCAGTCTTCAGCCTTTTTTGATAAGAAAAGGTGTAACACCTTAGTAAGTTGAGTCTCTGGGAATCCATCATCTGCTGCCATGTGTTCAAGCCGATAAATGAAATCATGCACATTGGTTGACTCAGTGCCATCGAACGACAAGTTCCACCTCTGACGTAATTTGTAAAAATTATCCTGTCGGAATTGTTGAACTGGTTGTTGAAAGTGATCTGAATGCCTACTTTGTTCTCGATACATTGCAGGGTTTGGTAGACTTGTATTACTGCCAGCTCTTCCTACAAATTGTGTTGGTCCCACCGGTTGAAAAATTCGAGCAAAAGGATCTTGGCTTTGTCGTGCTTCGACTTTCGAAAAAAAATCAGCGACCGTATTTTTCACTTGCCTGTTGTTTGTGGACGGAAAGTATGATGATGGCGCTCCTGTATATTTTGGATCTGTTAATGAACTAGAAATGGCTGTATTGGTCCTTACATTCGGAAATTCAGTGTTTACAATCGTATCTAGTTTTTCATTAAATGAACTAGATTTATACGGTATTGGCGAAATTACCTCTTTTTCTGCTGGTTTACTAGCTTGTGTTGGTGCCATCAGATCATTCCATAATTTCACACACCAGTTTACGGCTCTTCGCCAGTTGCTGAGCATTCCAGTGAGTTGTGGTGTCTCCCCGATACTGTGCTGAAGCCTCTCGGTTCTTGCTTGATAATGCAACATCTTTGCAAAAGCCATTGCTAAGAATTCAATTGCTGGTGTAGGTCCTTCACTTGTTACTGCATTGGATAATTCCATGTACATCGACAGACACAGTTCAATTTCTTTTTTCGGATTATTCGTGGCATGAGAATTTCTTGGGATTGCCGTCTTATCAGAACGTTCAGCGTCTAAACTATTTAAAAGTATTTGCCTTGCGTCTTGAGCCTTGCTTGACAATCCTCTGACACTATATTCGACTTCTAATTCAGGATTGGACAAATTTTCAATATAAGTTTGTGGATCCATAATGAATTGAATTAATTAAAGCAACAAAAGTAAAAAAAACAAATCTAATTATGCGAATGCAAACCAATCAATAAAAAAAATTACAAAGCGACTAGAGTATTGAATTCAAATTAATTTACTCGTAATAATAATATAACGATATTAAATTCAAATTTGTAAAAATAAAAAAAAAATAAAAATCTTAGCTAAACTCTACCACCTATAAAAGTATTACTAAATCTAAGAAAAATAAAGCCTATACCAAAAATAAAGAAATAAATTTTGATTGGTCCCAAAATAAATTGACCCAACAAAAAAAATATGCAAAAAAATATATGTAAATATGCAAGCGCAAAAATAAAAATATCAAACGATTTATATATATTAGATCGCAAAAAAATTAAATAAATCTATTTAAGAAAAAATATACGAATTTTCAATATAAAATGAACATAATGATGATGATGATGCTGATTTTGGTTCAGATTCAAATAAGCATGAATACATATTTAAATTTATACCAACTATTGTCTATAGGATTTCCTCAATGAGTATCGCAAACAGGTATCATTGAGATTATATCACAGAGTCACTGTGTTTCTGATCAATGATTTCCCGTTACGACTCAATCATTGTGAACTCCTAAGCAAAAAAAAAAAATGAAGATAAGATGTATTAAATAAGTAAATTTTCCTATGCAGAAGTCAGCTAAAAAAAATTTAAAGGAAATCGTGAAATCATCGCGTGTCTAACAATAAATAATCCTTACTGAAATCGATGCATATTCCGATAACCTATCAAATACAAATTATTAAAAATGAGAACTAAAATGTTATAACCACCCGCTATTTAATGGAACAAAAAAAAATTAAATAAAATAAAAATGAAATTAATTGATTAGATTGAAAAAAAATAAACTTTGATATAAGCGGTTCTTTTGGCTACACACGTTGAACAGAGAAGCTGTTTGGATGTCTTCTTAGGACTACCTCAACTGTAAAAAAAATAAAGTTATAATTTACATTATAACCATATGTGCTCTAAACAAAAAAATTTAACCAAACGATTTTTCTAGACCTTCGTGACCTTTTTAACATTACGTTAAATGACCTTCAGGTCCCTGTTTCGGCGCCATTTTGTAACCGATCTTTTGGCGGCTAACACGTTTTTTATATTTGATAGACTACAGCCGCTTGGGGGTTCTTTGCCGCCAAATAAAACTTCCTAGATCGTACAAATCTTTACGTGTTAAAAAATAAAAAGAACAAACAAACAAAAAAAAAATCGTACAGCATCCATATTCATTTGAACTTCCCCAGTTCATCATCATCACCATCAAAGAAAAATTTAATGTTTCATTTTAAAACAATTTATTTCTCTCAATTAAAATTTGAATAATTCAATAATTTTTATAACCAAAAAAAAAAAAAAAACGAAAAGTGTTATCCACGCATAGGTATATATCGCCACGAAATTTAGAGAAATAAATTTGAAAGGAAAAACAATCAACCAAAAAAAATTTAGTACCAGATTATGCTGGGAGCACATAAAACCAAAAATATAATAATAAAAAAACTCACCATATGTATGCCAAGAGATCTCTCCGCTATATGGAAGCTGAAAATTCAAAGTTTCTTAAATTATATGCTCCTCACACACTGCATACAACTTTTTCGCTGATTAAAACTTTCTTCTGCCATATATACACCTACATATATCCATGTATACATATACACCTTTTTCTTGTTAAATGCTTTTTAAACTGACACTATTTTTATCTCTACACAATTAACAATAAAAAAAATCTTGTTGATCACTACAGTTAACTATTTAGATCCATTGATCATTAATCACATCACTGGTGGGATGGAATGCTCCAGAATTTGCTCCTGACGACACAATGGAGTAATTTATCCGCCAAAATTCGTTTGTGGGGCTCCACCAGGACTATAAACGAAACGCCCTTTTAGCACTAACAACACAATATTTTCGAAAAATTACACTTACCCGCTACAGCAGCGGCCCTATATTTTGCACGAGATAGATCTTTCCTGGTTAGGCAAATATATCTACGTATATTTTCTTTTAACTAAACAAAAAAATTAAAAAATATTCCTCATAAAAAAAAACACAGAAAAAAAAAGAAAATAATACGTATAACGAACTATCTATCGCTTACCGTTACAAAAAATATTACGTACGAGTACGTCTCACTTAAGTAGTTCGATAAGAAATTTTTTTTTTTCTTTTTATCGACACTTTTATTAAAAAAATGTGTAGGGTAAGTTACTACCCTAAATAGTTTACTTCACTAACAACGTTTATATAATATTATTTTTTTTAAATTAAATTTTGCCCGCTAAACTTAAACGTAAGCTTCATCGGCGGTAATCTCAACAATAATATCTCAAAAAAAAAATTTATGCAAATTTCCAGAAAGATTATATTATTATATAACGATTTATATTATATATAATATACTTCATGGAACCTATACCTACGCGCATTTTTGTCCTGTATATAGCCAACCATTTATTTGGATACTTATTTATAGTTCAACCAAATAAATAAATATCGAAATACAAGTATATACTGCACATACATACTCTGATGCATACGATATCGTTTAAGCTATACATAACAAAAATCACAAAAGTGCATTTATTTAAATTCAATAATTCTGACTCACTACTCATCATCATAAAAATAGAAGGTAAATAGGCCAAAATACATAAAGAAATAAATAAAAGTTCAATGACCTATTTACTCAAAAAAAAAATTCAAATTCAAATTCATGTTATATGGTATACATACTTATTGAGACTACAGGCTGTCATATACTGTCATTTTTAACTAACAATGGCTGTAACAGTGTTACAAACGCATTTTAATCATTTTGGAGTTTGGCCTGCCATTTTTTATTGTGACGGTCCTAACCTTAAATTTATTAAAATGCATTTGTGTCACTGAAACACTGGGATGACAATTTAATATAATAATGATTCTGAATTTTAATTTGGTGGTCCAGTTCTCAGTTTTGCGTAAGGTAGTAGATCTAACTCCAAGATTACTAAAATGCATATGTATCACTTACGCTTAATACTAGGGTGACGATTTATTCTTTTATAAGATATTTATTGTATTTTGAAAGTATACAAAAAAAAACTTTGAAAAGAAAAAAATGAAAATCAAATAAGTTATAAACTGGTAAAGCTAGGGGTAAAAAAGAGGTGTGCTGGTTGACACGGTTGCAAACCTTCTGCGTCTCTCACAAAATTATAAAAAAGATTGTTAATTATTAAGAATGTCGTTTTATAGCCCCTAACCAAAGAGAAAACAGAAATTTTTTGTTCATAAAAACGCATTTTTCCACTCTTTTTTTAAATTTTTTCATTTTTTAAAACAGTTAAAAAAATATTTTTGATACGAAAGTGGTAGCGGCGATGATAGTTTTACATTGAACGTTAGTACAAAATTTGAAGGAAATCGGTTACATAGAAATTGAGAATCATGTCAACCATATTGAAAAAAGTAGTTTTGAGAAAAACACTTTAAAGTTTTGAGCAAACGTTTCAGGCAGCCGCAGCGGTCTAAGTCTAAAACAGCTAACTCCGTAAATTATTTGAATTTTAAAATTTTCCATCGAGTATATTTCTTAAAGAACTAAACTTTAAGAATATGCAAAAAAAAAATAATTTTTTCAAAATTCTAGACCTGGAAAGCGATTCCGTCTGCATTTTAGATCATTTTCTTAAGCATGATTATGTCTTAATTTGGGCAATAAAAATACATATAAACTGTTGTTAGTTAAGTGCCTATCACTGAGAATGGAATAAAAAAAATTGTTATTGTACAATATTATTTTTTGTAAATTATTACAATGTAAATAATGTTGATTATCAATCGACACTGGATTTTATGATTCACAGATTAGATTGTATTAGAATAGTAAATAAATAATAATATAATTGTTTGTTTTATTCAATTTACGGAAATTGTAAAATTTTCCAAATGCCTACCTCTCCCCAGATGTGTTATTTCGAAGTGCTTCTTAATCTTACGAATGATGATGTTGTAACGATAACCTTGGGTCCACTAAATTTTTAAATTGTTCCACCGGTCCGTTATCAGAATCTCTCGAGAGGTTTCTGGTGGTGCAGCACGTTGCTGGCTAGGTGGCAGTCAGATGGGATGGGATCTATCCACCGAATCATCGAGAGCTTGAAATGCTGCATATTATCGTCGTAAACGTTATGGACACAAACACTGATCACTTTATATGAATACACTATCACAGAAAGAATATGCACTCTATTGATGGGACCTTGGTGGATTGGTCACCTTTACTTTACCCTCACCTCCATATTATCATTTCACTTCATAACAATGAAGTGCTCCCTTGGCCTCTTTGTGTGTTCGGCCTCTTAAAACATCACAGCCAATTGGCAATTTACTGATTCACTTTTTTTTTTCACTTAACACGATTTCACAAGAATTTTAATCACGATACCACACATAACACTCAGATTTCTTTATTTAGGTCAACATAAAGACTATTCTCCGGTTATTTGAAATACAAAAAAACAGAATAGATTTTGGTAACTTGAAAATTTTAATATAAACCAATTTTAATCAATAGATAAATCAAAAATAATTTCGTGTGAATGTATCTTGTTTTAGCATTGTATATGGTATAATAAAAAAATAAATAAATAATTATGAATAAAATATGTGAATATAAAGTTTAGGGAAATTAAATATGTTTGTAAATGTTTCCTTAACTAACATGCAAAATTACTAATATGAACCATGGCCATTCTTATTAATAAATTATATTTTGGTAAAATTGTCTTAAAAGGAACTTTTAATCATAGTTGAATTAACTTACAAATAAATAATAAATACTGATACTAATTTATAATAAATAACAAGAAAAAATGTTTACGTATATTTGAGGTTTATTCCATGTAACAACAAATTATGTCTATACCGTAGTTCTGTCTAAAGCACTGTAATCGAACGTTTTACATGCATTTATTTTCAATGATCTGTGTGATCATGCGTTTTTTTTTATATGTTTTTACTAATGTATATATGTATTTAGAAAAAACTCGCAGATTACTTACGTGCAATTTTTACTAGAGCTTTCGGGAATTACAAATAAATTACGTTTATCAAGTAAACAGGTTACCTCCGTTTTTATATTTTTAACGGCCCGTTTCTAGAAGAAAGTTTAACGCACCGGTATTACATAAACAGTTTCGATTTCAATTTAAATTACACTAATTACCTTGGTAAGCGCGAGGCAAATGAATAATTCCAGCGGTAATCACAGCTTGTGTAATGCACTAATAATCACTTTTGGTTAATTTAACTTTTTCTTACTTTAGCTATTTTTAATACAATTTAATTTGATGTTGTTTTTTTTTACAAACAATATAGCTAACGTTTTTTATATAGGATTCCCGAAATCAACTGATCAACTGATGATGGCTGAAATTATTTATTTACGTTTTGTTTGCTTTTATTAAATTATAAAGAGGAAATTCGATCAACATTTGGAACTGGTTTTCCATATGTACCAAAACCTACTCCATGGATGAACTGTAGCGGTGTTAATAAAATTAGTACAGTGTAATCTTAGTATGCGCGCGACTGACCGTCATGCGAAAAATGTTTCTTGTTATTTTTAAAATAAAAGACTTATTTTGTACTGTAATTTATTTGTAACTCATTCTTTAGAATGTCAATAATTACTGAATTTATTTTATTACAATTTCTTATTTTATACTGTACAATATTTGATTTCTTAGAAATATATTTATTATAATTTAATCGAACATATTTAGTTCTTGGAAAATCGGTTTTATAATTTAATCGAACATATTTAGTTCTTGGATAATCATGAACATATTTAATCGAACATATTTAGTTCTTGGCAATACATATGGTAAGTTAGATTAGTAAGTGCATAATTATGTTTTTAAAATAAAATAACGTTATGTGCATTATTGTTTTCTGTATTTGCATTCTCGGTATTAGATGTTGTTGTTGTTGGTTTGTGTTTGCATTCTTGGTATAGAATGTAACTATCCGTTCGTTGGATTTGGGATTCTCGTGAATCCTGGTTACGTTGTATTTTATTATTTTTTTCTTATAACCTACATATATTATTATAATTACTGTTATTATTAATAAATAATTATTGACAAACTTATTTCATAATACATTATTATTTTATGATTTTTTAAATCCTTTATTTCATTAATATTTTTTCTCGTTTCCAAAACTAT
Organism: Tipula vernalis; assembly: GCA_958295665.1. Classification (NCBI taxonomy): domain Eukaryota; kingdom Metazoa; phylum Arthropoda; class Insecta; order Diptera; family Tipulidae; genus Tipula; species Tipula vernalis. The sequence goes on from OY282558.1 coordinate 248,580,372, forward strand.
TTCATTAAATGTTAAGGTATTATTTTCAGATTTATATTCAAAATTTGGGATTGTATACTTATTATTTTCAATTTTAAGATTATTATTATAAGTTTCTTTATCTAGAGTAATATGTACTACAATTATAAAATTTTATAAAATAATTTCCATTTAATTCGAAATTTCTTTTATCGCAATTAGACGTTAATTTTGTTTTGTTTGCTAATTGGATTAATAAACTGTTATCATCTATATTATAAATTTCCGTTTTACAATTTATTATATTTTGACAATTTTTTATGGTATTTAATACAATGTTTTAAGTTATTTAATTGATGTAAAGATTTTCTTTCATTATATTCATAATATTTATTTTGATATTCAGAAGTTTGAGTAATTGGCTAATTAATTGCGTTACAATTACTTACATTTGATAGTGGTTTAATTAAATTTTTATTTATATTTATCATTTCATACGGAATTTTTATTAAAAATATTAATTTATTTGTGTCTGTTTTTGCAAATCCTACTTTTAATCTTTAAATTTTATTTGCATCAATTTTATAATCTAAAATTTCTTTATGAGTTAACAGTGAGTGAGTGCGGATGTATTATATTAAGATTAGAGAAAATAATATTATCCTGTAATTAACTTATTATTCTATCTAAAGTAGTTCTTGTATTCTTATTTTGTTATCGATCATTAATAACTTAATCATTGTTTTATTTACTTTGTTTTCTAAAAAGTCTTGAATGACTATTCGATCACTTTTAATTACATTTAATAATGTGTTAATAGACTTGTTAAAATTATCATTTATCTTAACTTGATTGTTTATATCTAGTGTTAGTTTATTATTAGTATATTTTATTGTTTCTAATTGTTTATTTACTATTTGTCTGTCTTCTTCGTCCATAGTCCCTGATATACATTTTCTGTATATTCTTCTCTATCTTTATTATGTTTTTCTAATCTTTCCGTTTGTGCTATCTCTAAATTGTTATAAATTACTTCCTTGTCTGGAATTTCTTCAGCTTTTAGTGGAGTACATTTGATTGTATTATGGTATTGGTTATTGTAAGTATTAATAGCTTCCAACATTTGATTACGTATTTGATTTAATTGTTCTACATTTAAAATTCTTAATTTTTCCGTTAAGGAATTATTTAAACGTTCTACGTCTGAGTTTCCTGTATGACTATTTGGTTTTGACAGATGTAATTCAATATTTTGTTGATTGAGAAATTCTTTAATGTTAACATGTTTGAATCCGTTATCAGCTACTGTCTTTATTGGTTTTTTATGATTAAAATATATTTTTAATTTTTCTATAATTTCGACATGAGTTCTATTCTCTAAGGGATAACCCGTCGCAAATTTTGAAAATTTATCCATGAAAATTAAAAATGGTTGTTTTCTTAGTATGTATCTATATGGATTATTTGGTTTTTGTCTGTGGGTAGTTCGGTTTTTTTAAAGTTAGGTTTAATAGGGTTTCTGTCATATTTTGCTCTACTGCAAATATCGCAATTGTTCGTGATTTTATTAATTGTGAGTTTTAAATTTTTTCTGTATATTTTAAATTTTAAATTTTCATATAATGCTATAATTCCGGGATGTTTTTGTTTATTGTGTTCTAAATATAAGACCTTGATTAATATTTCTTCTGTTTCTATGTCTTGTGCAAAATGTCTGCATTTAATAAATTTCGTATTTGGGAATTCAATATCTGTAAGATTACATGTAAATCATGATCAGATATTTCGGAATATATGGCTATTTTTTTTTGTTTCTGCATGATTTATATTTGGGCTTATATAAATTCGACGATTTCCTAATATTTTTTCAATTTCGTTATAAAATTTTGGGGTAATTATTATTTGTTCACGAAATCGGTTCACTATGGTGTCTAAAAATGTTATCTGGTCGTTTAGGTTTTCTTCTTGAGAATGTATCGTTGCTTGCATTGATATGTTCTCTAGGTTTTCGTTTATTATTTCCTCATTATTAACTTCATTTTGGAAGACAATGTTTCTCCCTTCGTTAGCTTTGAACATCTCATTGATTCCAAAACTATCATTAATTTCATTTATTTCATGTGTATCTTGATTTATTCTACTTAGAAAATCTGCGATTTTCTTTTCTTTTCCTTTTAAATAATTTATTTCTATGTTATATTCTCCTAAAGATAAAATCCAAAGTTGTAATCTTGGATTTAGGACTTTTCCTAAATATTTGGTATGAAGCCATTTTAAAGCTTGATGGTCCGTTTTTAATTCAAATTGTTTCCCATAAATGTATGGCCTAAAATATTTAACTGACCATACGACTGCGAGTAATTCTTTTTCAGTCGTACTATATTTAATTTCATGATTGTTTAATGTTCTACTGACATATGCTATTGGGTGTTTATTTGTAATAACACTGCTCCAACGGCGTATTGACTAGCATCTGTGTTTAGGACAAATGGTTTGTTGAAATCTGGTTATTTCAAAATTGGATGGAAAGTTAATAGTGTTTTTAGTTGTTCAAATGCGTTTATATATGTGGCGTCTAATTTATTTATTTTGGTATTTTTCTTTAAATATTTTGTCATTGGTTGAGTAATTTTTGCGTAATCTTTGATAAATTTTCTATAGTATCCGGTGATTCCTAAAAATGATTTAATTTGTTTTTGTGTTGTTGGGAGTTTCAATTGTGTTATGTCAGCTATCTTTTTGGATTTGGTTTTACACCTTCTGTTGTTAATAAATGACCAAAGTATTCGGTTTCCTTGTAAAAGAAATTATATTTGTCGATTCGAATATTTAAACTAGCTTTTCTTAATTTGTCAAAGATTTTATTAATATTTACTACGTGTTCCTGTAATGAGGTACTAAAGACTAAAATGTCATCTAAATAAAATACCCATATCCTGTTGATATGATCTTTCAATACTGAATTTATCAGTCTCTGGAATGTAGCGGGGGCATTTTTTAAACCGAAAGGCATTCTTATATATTCATAATGAGCAAATGGAGTAGAGAAGGCCGTCTTTTTCTGGACTTCTTGTTTTACCATGATTTGATGGAAACCTTTTGCTAAATCTAATGTGGTAAAGTATTGGGCTTTACCTAATTTGTCTGAAATACTATCTATATTTGGGATTGCAAATTTGTCATCAATAGTGATTTCGTTTAGTTTTCGATAGTCAATAACAATTCTCCATTTCTTTATGTTTGAATTGTCTATCTTTTTTGGAACTATCCAAAGGGGTGAGTTGTATGGTGAATTTGAATCTTTTATTATTTTTTGATCTAACATCTCTTTGATCTGTCAAACTATTTCCTTTTCGTGGATTTGTGGATATCGATACATTTTGCAATAGATTGAGTTTTCATTTTTTAGTTTTATTTCGTGGGTTATTTCATGGGTACAGGTTAAATTACTACCTTCTTCATAAAATAAATCTTTATTTTCGCATAAAAGTTTCTTTAGTTTTTCTTTTTCGTCTATATTTAATTTTTCTTTATTTATTTTGTGAAAAATTTCTTCTTTTGAAACAACTGGCTCTAGATGATTTACTTCAGTAAGCTCACTGGGATATCCAATTGTCAGAGATGACAGACCTGTCTTCAGATATTCATTTTTTACGTTTATTTCTGCTTGGAAGGGAATTAAGAAATTCATTCCAATAATTGCGTCGTATTTTTCGCTCTTTAGAGGAAAAATTTTCCATTCTAAAGTACCAGTTTTTACTAGTTCTTTTGGAATTGGCGTGATTATTTTTGTTTTTACGAAATTGGGACCTCCTAATGAATTGTACTTTATAGGGGTGGTCTAAATTTTGTACTTTAAAATTAAGAATATTTGGTTTTAATAGGCTCGAACCAGTGTCTACTAAACAGTTAATTGATTTGTTATTAAAAGTTAATTTTATTATCGGTAACTTGTTGAAGTTGTAGAGTCTATAAAATTTACTTCTTGGTTAGAGGGTTTATTTCATTTATATTGTCTATTTCCATTGATTCTGGTTGTCTATATTGTCCGGTTTTGTTATTGATAAATGGTTGTCTAAACTATCCTGAGTTATTGTTATATGTTTGTCTAAACTGTCCTGAGTTATTGTTAGATGATTGTCTAAACTGTCCTGAGTTAAGTTCATTATATCTATTGTTTTGGGTTTTAAACTGTCCTGAGTAATTGTTATTGTAATGGTTATTGTTACTATTATTATTGTTTTTATAACCATTACTATTATAATTATTTCTATAATCAATATTATTATTGTTGTAACGGTTATTGTTACTATTATTTCTAAATTCTTGATTATAGCTATTGTTAATATTATTGTTTTTATTTTTAAAATTAAATTCTCTACTACGATTTATTCTATATTCTGCTTTGACTATATCTTCTGACAGATATATTTCTGATTTGCAGAGTATATTGTCTAGCTCGAATAATGATTTTGTTGTATCTACTTGTAGCTATACTAAAGGAATTATCTTTGACTTTAGTATTTGTACTAGTTCTTTATCTATTGAGTAATATGTGAAATTGTCTTCATCGTCAAAGTCACATATCTCACTACACTCACTTTTAAATTTATTTAGTTTAATAAAAATATCTTTTAAATTAAATACCTTGATCTCTTTTGCGTGGTACAGCAACTGGTGAATTGTCTTCTTAGGTCTATATCTTAAATTAAGTTGTCTGATGACGTTCTCCCATGTCCGCTGGTTTTCGGGTATCTCCATTATGGTGTTTCTGGCGTTCCCAATCATTTTTGTGTTTATAAGTTTCTTTAAGCAACACTGTTCTAGTTCCTCATTGTTTCTACCGCAAAGGCTTTCGGTGTCCACAATGCTTTTAAAAAAAGACTTTAGTTTATATGTGTCTTCTCCTGAGAAAACCTGAATCTCATTAAAATTCCGAATGATTTGATCTGGACTTAGATCAAATCGGCTCGTTTTAATGCCTTGCATTATATTTTCTTGATTTACTAGCTGCTGTTGCAACATATTAATTTGGTTTTGTAGTTGTTGCTGTTGTTGTTGTTGCTGTGACAACTTTTGCCGATTTGTTCGGAATCCATTTTTTCTGCGAACCTGTTCTTGTCAAAGAACCTCAGCCTACTTTCGCTCTTTCCACCAATTTTTGTGTTTTTTCAACTTCACTTTATTTTTCACTTTTCACTTCACTAACTTTGTTCTAGATTTTTAATAATTGGTACGCTTATAATTGTTTAAGCGAATTAATCTAGTATTTTATTGCTTAAAATTTTCGTACGTTTGTTTTTCTTAGGTGAGGTGACGTTTATTTCTTTCAGGTTACAATTTTTGTGTTTCCCCTTCGTTTTCTTTTCACTTTCGCTAACTTCTATGTTCTTTTATATCCTATCAACTGCGCCAAAAATGTCTCTTGTTATTTTTAAAATAAAAGATTTATTTTGTACTGTAATTTATTTGTAACTCATTCTTTAGAATGACCATAATTACTGAATTTATTTTATTATAATTTCTTATTTTATACTATACAATATTTGATTTCTTAAAAATATGTTTATTATAATTTAATCGAACATATTTAGTTCTTGGAAAATCGGTTTTATAATTTAATCGAACATATTTAGTTCTTGGATAATCATGAACATATTTAGTTCTTGGAAATACATATGGTAAGTTAAATTGGTAAGTGCATAATTATGTTTTTAAAATAAAATAACGTTATGTTGCATTATTGTTTTCTGTATTTGCATTCTCGGTATTAGATGTGATTACTTGTTGTTGTTGTTGGTTTGTGTTTGCATTCTTGGTACAGAATGTAACTTGCGTGGTGAAACAATTTTTACTAACCCTATAACAGCTCAACTGTTACAATGTTTCCTTTTCTCATTCCCTCAAGCAAGCAACCACAGCCAGCAGTGTGGACTTTTCTTGTTCTAAACTCGATTTTTCGAAATAACTCGGCGAAACCAATATTCGTCAGTGCTGAACAGCAAGGCACTTCTAAATATTTTCCTTCTTAAATGGTGGTAATATAAAAATGGAACAATTTGAGTACGTCCAACAATTTGAGTAAGTTATATAGATTAAATTTTTCTCAAGTTTAATAAAGCGTTCAATAAAATATTTAGCAATTAAAATGCTATAATATTGTTAAAATCGATTTTTATAAAATTCTTAAATTTGTGTAATAATGAACTGATAAGGCCTTCTCATAAGACCGTAGCGACTGGACTGATTATATTACAATTTACACTATGTACAGAATATAATATGCACAGGTTCTATTAGCGAAATATACTAATACATTCAAATTCTGCACACTAGAAAAATATTATTTGATTCGCATGGAGTCATGATTTACTTCTCTTAGACTTTAATTTGTAAATGAAAAGTGAGGTACACGCTGTTGAAGTTACTTTAGAAAATTAGTTAAATCTGTAATAGAAGTAGTATTCAAACAGTAAAAGTTACAAGTGAAGTTATAAAAGACTAAATTATACTATTCAGGTGGGTGGCGGTAATTTTGAAAATCTTTTAAAACAAGGATTTCATTCAGTAAATGTGAAAAAATGTTGATTAATTGTTTATAAAGACATTATTGAAAATTATAATTAATAGTTAAACAAAATAATAAATATAAAACAGAAAAATATTGAAATATGACAGTTTGTACTCTGAAGGGTTTTTTAATGAAAGTGACCAAATATAAATAGTGGATAAACTACCAAAACACCCATAAAGTAATGACTCCGTGAAACCTTATATAATTATGTACATCATTTAGGCCAATGGAAGGATACTCAAAATCTTAAACGTGCTTTATATTTCACGCAAAATAGATTTAGAAATATATCCAAATCTAACTACTGTAATAAAATGAGGTAGATAAACGTGAACTCCGAATCAAAGAAATAGAAAAGCTCATATATTGTATTATATTTGTTAAATAAAATTAATTTATAGTTAATAGTATTCAACTTAAATATAATATAATAAATACTTTGCAAAAATTTAAATTATTCAGAGTCTTATTTAAAATTTATCACACACTAATTTCTATCATTTTACATTCTTTTCCGTTTCTTCTATGGTTTGGTTAGATTTTCGAGAAAGCCGGTCTCCTCCGTTGGAAAATTATTGAAAAATGAGGAAACTTTCATTTAACATGTCTACCTGCTCAGTCCTATCTTCTCTTGAAATAACACGCGAGAAGTGGAATGCTCTTCAATGGCATTCGAACTCGAGGCCCTGATAGTGTATTTCGGGCTAATCCAAACGTTGTTTGAAACTATGCTTATTTTTTCTAGATACAAAAGCGAATTTAGAATGTTTAAAATACAGAAAGAATATTTTGCCTCTGAAAGAAGGGGTAAGTAGAAGTTGCATCTACATACTATTGAAAGTAATCATTTTTTCACAGAAAGAATATTTTGCCTCTGAAAGAAGGGGTAAGTAGAAGTTGCATCTACATACTGTTGAAAGTAATCATTTTTTCATGCAGTAGATGATTTTCTAGTTCATTAATTTCGGCAGATACACATAACTGAGAAGCAACTTTGAGAACAGAGTGATGATAATTTTTGATGGGTATGGAAACAATGGTACAACATCAATAGAAATCGTTAACCGAAAAGAACTGCCTCCGCTAATATTGAGTCAAGGAAAAAGTTGTGGTGCTTTTTCATCAAAATTCAAACACATTTTTGTTATATTTGAAAACATATTTCTTATAAATGAATTTTAAATCAGATGTACGCCGTTACGATCAGTAACCAGTTGCCATTTATCTGGTCAACCATTATGCCATTGCTGTAGAAATTCTGGGATTTCTGGACGAAAAACTGAACCAAGTAATTTTCACATGCCTCATGTGAAGTCAACTTAACACCATTAAGAGAGTTTTGCAGAGAGCAAAACTATGGGTGGTCGGACGTAGAGTATCCAAATTACTCGAGATTCAAAGTACCTACCCGGGTAGTCGAGTATTATATTTTTCAATACCCGGATAATAAAAGAATAAATAAATATAGACAAAACCTTTAAAAATTTTGTAGGGCATACTATTACCCGCCGGCATTTGGATTAAGAAGTGGCACATATTGCATATTGGGTGTTATTACCCTTTCTTTCTAAAATGGTCCTATGCGAATGATTTATCAATGGGACCCATCGGTGAATTCATATTAGAATATGCGTATTCTATAGATAAATGCTGACTTTATTTTATCGTAACTTAAAATTTTCGGAAATGCCTTATAAATACAATATAAATATGTAATTTGTTTTGTTATTCTAAAGTGTTCTTGAGTATAAGCCAATCAAATTATACCATCTTAGTTGCTTAAATCTAGTGGAATCCAATAAATGTTTATTTTACATTGTTTAAAAAAAAAAAGGTTTGGGAATACTTCAATTAAGTCAAGAAAGGTACTCGTTTATAATATTTGTCACCATCTATTCGTCATTATCTAAATTAAATTATAAAACAAACTAAAAATATAACCAAACGTTATCAAAATTTTAATTAATCTGCCGGATAATTGACAGAACGCACATAAATTTACTTTTATCACTGGACACAAACTAAAAATAATATCGGAGCGAAACAAAACAAAATGCAGCCTTCCCACTATAGCTAGCTAGTAGACAACACCATCTATTTGAGTTTTATGGTTATTGTATCCTGTTTTGTTCAAACGCTATTTATAATTATAGGGCCGATTGTATGAATACCGCAAACAAAACAAAAAATCTAGAGTAATGATTAATCATTACTCGAGGGTTTTATTTTCGTCGATTGTAGGTTAGGTTAGATTAGGTTGGAATGGCTGCTTACGCACACTTAGACCGGTGACGGTCCATTGTGATACCACAGGATGTATCCCCTTTTATCCCTATTGGAACCATTTCGAGCTACTTATGCAGCGTAAGACGTCCCGCACTTTAATGTTTTCGAGATCCGAGAGGCAGTCCATCCTGAACTTACCTAAGTGTTTGTGCCTTCTGAGAGCCAATGCTGGACACGAGCAAAGGAAGTGGACCAACGTCTCTTCCTCCTCTTCGTCCAAGCAGCTTCTGCAGAAGTCATTAGCCTTCAGACCCAGCCTTCTTGCATGTTCTCCAAAAAGGCAGTGTCCCGTGAGAATTCCTACGACCGTTCTTAATTCACGTCTGCGTAAGGATATTAATGCCCTAGTGCGCCCCAAGTCCAGCTTTGGCCAAACTTGTCTTGCAACTCTACAGGTGAGGGTGTTAGACCACCTTTCCCCCGCTGAGGATAGCGCCTGCTTTCCAAGTGCTTGTCTCGGCGCTGTGATAGGCCTCCTCAGAATTGCCCTTTCCGGTTGCAGCTGGAGAGTCGTACCATGCCTAGCAAGTTCATCTGCCCTGCAGTTCCCCATGACGCCCGAGTGACCTGGGACCCAGACTACCTGGATATTGAAATGCTCACCCATCTCATTTAGAGATGAGTGACAACTCAACGCCACCCGTGACGCCAAAGACACCGATTCTAACGACCGGATCGCCGCTTGACTGTCCACATAGATTGTGATATCGTCTGAGGATAACACATTATGCTTCAACCACGTCATGACCTCCTCAATCGCTACGACTTCAGCTTGGTACACGCTGCAGTAATCAGGGAGACGAATAGAAATGTTTACATTTAATTTGTCACAGAATACTCCAGCTCCTACTTTGCCGTCTAGCTTGGAGCCATCTGTGAAGAATTGCAACGCTTCGGTTTCCGATAACGGTCTATCCCTCCAGGATTCCCTTGAAGGGAAGGAGGTCCGAAATCGCTTCTCGAAGCGTAGAGTAGGTTTAATGTAGTCAAGATTCGCCAGCTCATCCTTCAACGATCTGACAATAGTAGAGTGTCCTATACTAAGACACCTCCACTGAGAGACGGCTGCAAGTCGTACAGCCGTATTTTCCGCCATCTGTTTGCCAAAAATGTCGACCGGAAGAAGGTGCAACATAACCTCTAAGGCACTTGTCGGTGTCGACCTCAATGCCCCGCTAACAAGCATACAGGCTGTTCTTTGCACTCTCTCAATCTTACTTTTATAAGTAACCTTGTCCAGAGCTGGCCACCAAACACCCACCTGTATATGAGTACAGGTCTCACTACAGCGGTGTAGAGCCAGTGTACCAGCTCCGGCTTCAGACCCCATCTATGACCAATGGCGTTCCTACAGGAGTACAAAGCAATAGTAGCTTTGTTTATTCTCTCCAACATGTTGGGCTTCCAACTAAATTTACTGTCCAAGATAATGCCCAGATATCTAGCTCTATCAGTAAAAGCAAGTCTCGTGCCATTTAAGGTAGGAGGGACAACTACCGGGATTTTGTATTTCTTAGTCAAGAGTACCAGCTCTGTCTTGGACGGGTTAATACCAAGTCCACATTTGCCAGCCCATTTCTTAACGATGGTAAGCGCATTCTGCATTACGTCTACAATCGTGCCCAGGAATTTCTCGGTAACAGCTAAAGCTACGTCATCTGCGTACGCGATAACTTAAATACCCTCTCTCTCCAATTCAAGTAGTAACCCGTTTACCACTATGTTCCAGAGAAGAGGGGACAGAACCCCCCCCCCCCCTGCGGAGTTCCCCTAGTTACTCGCCTCTTGATGGTGGAGTCCCCCAACTTTGAGCTAACAATCCTGCTTCCCAGCATATAATTGATTAACCCTATCAGAGGAACGTCCACCTCCAAAAATAACAATCCCTCCTTGATTGCCTCCGCTTTCACATTATTAAAGGCGCCTTCTATATCCAGGAAGGCCACCAAAGAGAATTCCTTCGAATTAATCGATTTCTCAATCGTAGACACCAAGGCGTGCAGAACAGTGTCCACAGATCTACCCTTTGTGTACGCATGCTGAGACGACGACTCACTTCCTGGCACCTATTTTATCTCTGATGTATACATCCAGCAGCTTTTCCAAGGTTTTCAAAAGAAAGGATCATAGAGTTATTGGTCTTAGGTCCTTAGGATACACATGTGAGCTTTTCCCCGCTTTCGGTATGAACACCACATTGACCTCCGTCCAGTACCTAGGAATATAGCCCAGCTTCAAACACCCTTTGAATATAGCTTCCAGGTAGGGAAGAATAATTACTGAGTTGTTTTGAAGTTCCGCTGGTATAATTTGATCCGGACCATCCGATTTAAATGGTTTAAAACCCCTCAGTGCCCATAGGATCCGTTTCCTGGTTACGATATCCTCTGTGGTTACTGACAGTGATTCCTGATGATTGCTACGCACCAACAGGTCTTCAAAGCTCCCTGGGAAGTGTGTCTCGAAGAGAAGCTCCAGAGATTCTCCACTAGAAGCTGTCCAAGATCCGTCCGGTTTTATCAAAAAACTGGGACTAGATGTACTTTTGGAAAGACTCTTACTAAGGCGGGAGGTTTCGGATACCTCTTCCATATTATCACAGAAGATTCTCCAAGACCTCCTTTATGCATTTCTTAATTTTTTCTTATAAATTCCGAGTTTCTCCTTATAGGAGTCCCAATCCTGAGCCTCCCTTGTATTTTTGGCTCTATTAAAGGCTGTCCTGCAAGCCTTACGACAGGTTCCCAGTTCCCTGTACCACAATACTGGTTTTTGCCTACCTCTATGCTTAGCCAGTGGGCAGGCAGCGCGAAAGGATCGGTTGCAAGCACTAGTATCGCTAGCCACCATGTCCTCCAGCACCCCAACGGTCGTTGGGAGCTCCATAGCCCTCGTCGGTAACATTTCCTCCAATAATTCCCCATATTTGCTCCAGTTGGTCCTTCTAGGGTTCCTGAAGGCTTCCCGGGTAGCAGGGTGAATATCGAGGCTATAGGTTAAATATCGATGATCAGAAAAGGAGTGTTCCTTATCCACCCTCCAATTTTTAACCATATGAAGAATATTATTTGAGGGAAGGGTCACGTCTAGAACCTCCTGCCTGTTACTAGTAATAAATGTGGGTTCCCGCCCAATATTACACACTGAAAGGTTAGTACTCATCAAATAATCAAAAAGCGACTCACCCCTTTCATTAATGTCCGCGCTTCCCCAGATAGTGTGATGCGCATTAGCATCAACTCCCAGTACCACACCTACCTTTGATTGTTCCGCTTTACGGACCAGCTCCTCCAGGTTATCCGGAGGAACCTCCTTCTCCCGGTCCATGTAGGCTGAGACTAGCCAGAATCTACAAGTGCCTACTTCCAGGCTAACTGCAGTAGTGTCACCATTGCTGTATTGAGAGAGAAGGAAAAGATTAATATTATTTTTCCCAAGAATACAAGATCTGATCTTCCCAGACTTATTAGAGGATATAATTTTATACCCCTTGGTTCTGAGGCCACAGATCATGTTGTTGTTAATCCAAGGTTCTTGGATTAGTATCACATCCTCACCCGAACTAGAATGGTGAACGTTAATTTGTGTTATCTTAATCATAACCATTTAACCTCTACCTATCTCTATGGTATATTCCTGCTACCGCAGGAATATTATTTCTCGATATTTTGGGATGCGCCTGATTCGCCCGTCTCGCCACCCCTCATACCTACTGTAGAGGACTTGTCAGTGCCCCCCCCCCTGTCTGGCCAGGCTGCCTACATCCTCCTCCATCGGTACACCAGCTCCTTCGCTTATGTGCCCCTCCTTAACCTTCAAGGGGGGCCTTGCCCGACCGAGGTCGTCGGCTTCGGAGCATTCACACGCCCTTGATACCATCCCGCATCTCTGCAGGATGGGGTGGTCCCGGATTTTCACCAAGGACCTTTAAAAAGACGAGGTTGAGTGCATTATACACCAATCTCCATTTTTCGGCCGTGATGCTCCCATCTTCTTGACTTTCGTCAATGACGGCTAGCATCAACACATGCTCCCTCAGGACATCGCTGAACAGCTTTGTTCCTGAGTTGGAGCTCGGCTTATTTTCAGTCACCAACTTGGCCCGCTTGCTGTTGACAACTTCCACCTCGTCCTGGGACCGCTGTCTTTTCGACACATGGTCCCTTTCCGAGCCTCCGCAGCCCACAGTGCTCCTTGCCCAAGCTACTGATGTTCTTTGCTCTTCCGTAAGCTGCCCCTTCGGGGGTCGCAGCCCACTTCTCCAAAATTCGGAATGCCGAGCGGCGATTCCTGTATCGCCTTTTCACCCGAGGAATGTCTCTCGTCCCACTCCCCTGTGCTGCGTTGGTACCGCTAACTAGCGGGACTTTTGCCCTAGAGCCAACCACCTTTGCAACCTTAGAGGCCCCACACGTCTGGTTCGAGGTACCTCTCTTCGCTAATACCGGCTTTTGAGGAGAGCCGGTGCCCTTTGTTTTTTCGTTGTTCGATCTTTCCATCTGATTCCCACGAGTATCGGAGAAATAAAGGTCCGCCTGCGCAGAGATCGGTATACGCAGGTAAGGCTAAATACAACTGGAGGTCGCCAGGTATCCAGAGGGCTCCGTTAGCGACTGGGCTTTGTTAAATGGGCCCCCAGCCTAGTTGATCATCAGCACGGGTTGCTTAACACCTTAATCCAGCCCATTCGGCTCGCTAGCACCGCGGCCTCCCAGCACCCCCTTCCCTCCGCCCACATTCTCTCCCCCTTTCACCTATTCACATGGAGAGCCCAATCCAATGGGATCCATTCCCCGGGTCACCCGTTTATAGGGTACCCCCACTCTCACCCGCAGAGACTTCGGAGGTGCAGAGAGGACGCGACGCCCAGTCCGCCGTGGTTATTGGTCGATGGTTTTCTGGCGCCATCTGTTCGCCTTTCTATGCTGGGCATCATAGGCACTCAGAATTTAATGAACTGAGGTTAACCACTCCCCAGTTCCCTGAGACTCTCCCACCAGCTGGACTGCGGTTGGGGGCGGCTTATTTAATTCACTGCTAACCTACCTATCGATAGGTCGTCCACTATCCACCACCTGTGACCCCCCCCCTCCCCCCCCGATAGATGCAGTACGCCACTGGTTCGTCGATTGTATGAACGATGGCTTTTATGGCATTTTTATAGCAGTTTTTTTAATCACAATACTTTTTGTTGATATTTATTATAAATTTGTTTATATTACATCTACGAATATTTTCGCAAAATGTATGAACGCATTAATTTGAATCCTGTGGTTTACAGCAGCTTTTTGTGTTATTGAACCACATTTTTATTTGACGTATGTTTCAGTAGATTGTTTATATTAACAAGAGATTGTTTATATTTACAAGAGATTGTTTATATTTACAGATAGTCTATGATTTAATAAAGTAAATAAATTAGTATGGAAGAGTCATCTTTGTCGGAGCTCGATATTTTTGAAACAAGGGATTTGGATTTTTTTAAGAATTTCGCCGAAGTTATCAATTTTAAAAAATAAATCCTGTTGACTCCATTTTGGTTTATTTTACTTTTATTAAATAGTTTTAATACTACTTTATAAAATTTTGTAGCATGTACACATTTTTGAAACGGCAAAAATAAACTAAAATGAAATATTCTACTCTGTGATTCAGTCGCCAAAAAGAGATGAAAAAACAGCTGGTAAAAAAACCATCGATTAATTTTCTTAATTACGTAGCAAGCTACGATAAATCAGACGATTAATCTTCTATCTTCGTTCATACAATAAGGCCATAAGAAAACTTAGTTTTTTCCAATATTTCGTTTCATTCATTACCCGAGTAATCGACCAAATTTCCTGGATAAGCGTGTATCCGAAAAGGCCAATATCCATATCCGAGTCGGATGGGTAAGGTCCGGCGTACACGGTGGATGCATCAAAACTTCCAAGCCAAGCTCTCTCAAATTTTGCCGATTGATTAAAGATGTGTGTGGTCTGGCATTGTCGTGATGGAAGACTTTCCTTAGGCTTTTCCTATTGATCAATTCTGCCCGTTTTGCCTCAATTGTGTGCTTTAAACGCATTAGTTATTGAAAGTTGAGAGTGAAATTAATCGCCTGGCCAGATTGGACTAGCTCATGATGCACGTTTCCTCAGAAAGGAAACCCACCAAACAAAAAGCATTACCTTATGTCGCGTCAACCCGTGTTTTGTCGAATTATTTCGCTATATAATTGTCGTATGTGACCTATTTTTCCAGTCTTTATATCCGCAGCGATGTAATAAGATGAAATGTGGCAGTCTTCCACAATTTTTTGGAGAATTCGATGCGTGACCAGCGAGGTGCGTCTTTAACATCGAAATTTCTATCGAAATTTCTAGAGCGGAAACGAGCAAATCATTTGCGTGCTGCTGATTTGGTTAAAGCGTCTTCGCCATAAACAAAACGAATTTTATCTCAAGCCTGCATGCGGTATCACCTTGGTCGAAGTGATATTGTAAAATGTAGTGATTTTTTTCATAATTTTGGCTCATTTTCAAAACGCAATTACTTTCGACTGAATTGTCTGTGGTTCTGTCATATTTCAAATGCTCTATAATAAGGCCTGATCGGATTAATATTACCATAGTCATGCGACTCTAAAGCCAACTATTGGAAAAAAATGCCACAAATTTTTTCCTTGACCCAATATTAAACAATATACTAAATAGTGTTCTACCGGAGACGTAGCACGGAAAGCTAGGAATAAAATGAAAATACAGAAAACGGGAATTAAAACTTTCTATGAAATATTCTACTTTAATAAATTTATTAGAATGATGAAGAAACAAATATTGTGATTAATTATTGGTTCGGCCATTTTGAAACTTTCTCTACTGACATATACAAAGGGATTTTTGGACATAGACGGACCCACTTATTTTAGTAACTATTTTAGTGTTTTTTTTATTAATTCTCATTTAAATTCACAGATGGGTCCCCCATGTGAAAATGCCCAAATTATAGATTAGTATTGATTTTAAATTTTTTAGGGTCGTGCAAGATTATTTTATTTGTGTAGCCAACTAAATTGTACATCAAATCTTATTTATTTATTTATTTATTTAATTATACACAAATAAGGCATATCCTTTTTACAATATCCAGGGATATATTCCTATGTGTATTAAAGCAATTACAAAGAAAAATAATTAGAACAATAATTAAAATTAAATATAATATAATTAAAAATACAGAAGAAAAGATTAAGAACAAAAGATAAAACATTAGAAGACGTGATAATGGAAAAAAGAAAAAAGAAAAATAATGGAAACGAATTATGTGCCAATCAGCCCCTCGAGGTACAGTCCCTTGAAACCACGCAAATTAGATGCTGCCTTTATAGACGGATTCAGACTATTCCAGAGCTTCACCCCATGGATAAAGAAAGCACGTTGTCTTGGCTTAGTTTTGCATGATTTAGGCAAATTTAAATTTAATGTCCTCTGCGATTTCGAGAATTTCAGTTTATCATAAAGGTAGTTTGGAACTTTATTTTTAGTCAAACCAAACATCACAGTCAACACCGACAGTTCCAAAAACTGGTTCAAGCTTACACCAAATATCTGTTCAGAAAGGTGCGAAATTGGTTCGCCCCTTCGCTTCAGAAATATGTATCTAGCACAAGAATTAAAAGCAACATTTAACTTTCGTAGGGACTTCTTGGAACATTGCGAATATATCGAAGAACAATATGAAAGTAAAGGTCCCACAAGAGTACGAATGATTTGACATTTTACATCACTTGAAATAAATTTCGCCGTGCACCACAATTTACCTAAGATACCATAAATTTTACCACATAGGTTATTAACATGGGTACTCCAATTTAATTTAGTGTCTATGATCAACCCCAGACTCTTGATAACGTCACAAAACTCAATTCTGTGATTGTCAATTAAAAGACTGTTTATCGGTAAATTTATACGTTTTTTGTTAGTTATTAGTATGGCTTGTGACTTCGCAGGATTGATTTGAAGTTTATGCACTTTGGACTATTCCAAAATATTACATAACGCTTGATTTAGATTATAAATCACAGCGTCAACCGAATCAATATCCCCAAAAGAATAGATTTGCAAATCATCCGCAAAAAGGTGATAGCAAATGTTTCCCATTTGTTTAATTGATTGACAAATTTGATTTATGTACAATGAAAACAGAATAGGTCCTAAAATAGATCCTTGAGGAACCCCAGATGTGACAAAAATGTTGTCGCTAAAGTTGCCATGATATTTTACAGATTGTTGTCGCAGATGCAAGTAAGAACCTATAAGTTGAAAAGCACTCTTGGAAAAGTTATATTCATAACATAGTTTCGATAACAACATAGCGAGGTCTACTTTATCAAATGCCTTTGAAAAGTCTAATAGAACCAAAACTGCAACTTTACCATCTTCAATATTAATAGTAATATCATCAGTTACTTTCAACAAGGCAGTTGTAGTACTGTGCTTGGCACGAAATCCAGATTGTAGTTCATCCAATAGGTTATGTTTAGCAATAAAGCCACTGATCTGAGCATGAATAAATCTTTCAAAAACCTTAGATAATGTTGGTAATATACTTATAGGACGAAAATCAGTTACTGTAGATGGATTCGGTATTTTTGGAATAGGCGAAATTGTCGCAATTTTCCACGCATCAGGAAATATCGATTTTGTGAGGCCAGAATTTATAATAAAAGTTAATTAAGGTAGCAAAACCGGAAGCAGAATTTGAATGAGGTTAAGTGGAATACCATCAACTCCTACAGAACTCGATTTGATTTTATCCAGATGAAAACAAACTTCTTCAGCAGAAACATTTTTAAAGTAGAAAGCATTTACGTCAGCGGCAGAATGAACTGCATCACAAACAAAATTTACATCATTGGAGTTGAAAACCGAACGGAAGTAACTATTGAACTCATCAGAGGTAATGTCACATTTACACTCCGGAATTGGCGGATTTACATATGTGTTGAAGTTCTTCCAGAACAATTTACTCGTAGTATTATTGCTAAAACGATCATTAAAAAACTGGCATTTGGCAGCTTTGATCATATAATTTACTTTATTACGAGCTCTAACGTATTTTAACCTATTAATGTCAGTCTTATGCTTTCTCAAATTCTCATGTAGAAAATCACGAATATTACGGTGCAATAAAATATCGTTATTAAAATACGGACCACGCACTTTACGCTTCTCACAAATCATTTTTATTGGTACAAAGTTATCAATAAGATAACTTATAAATGAATTTTAAAGTGATAACTGTTTATTAACATCACAAAAATGATATAATGATACCCAATTTAATGAATTAGCAGCCATCAGTAGCGCGTCCTTGTCAATATTGGAGAAATCTCTCACGTAAATAAATTGGTTACTAACATTTTTGTCAACAGGGAACACATATGACCCATAAATCATATCATGGGTGATTGCAATGCCATGAATTGAGATTTAAGTAAAAGTTTTAATGTTGTTAGGATGATTGGTGAAGGCCAAATCAATTAAAGTGGCAGAATCACCCACAAAATTAGTAGCTACCTTTGAGACTAATCCAAGCCCATAAGATGACATTAATGATTTTAGTTGTTTAGCCGTAGGTGTTGAAACGAGACAGTCAATATTAAAGTCACCAACAATAATGACCTCATTATATCGTGTCATAAGATCACTTAAGACGGTTTCAAGATCTTTTAGGAATCCTAATTTCGAGGACTCCAATTTGAGCGGATTGTATACTACACCCAGGACCATTTTCATGTTAAGTTGATTTCTAATTTCAATGAAGATTATGTCGAATAAAGAGTTTCTTGCATTAGTGTATATAACTTTTGGATTTAGAAATTTTTTGACAAAAACACCAACACCACCAGAACGCCGCCCCGATCGATCTTTACGAAATAGAGTAAAATTGTCAAGATCAAAATGTTTACTAGAGTCTTTAGATTTCAACCATGTTTCTGAAATGGCAACGATTAACTTCAATTCTTCAAAATTAGGAACCAAACTACCAGGATTTAAATGGCAGAAGTTAAATAAAACGTTGTTGTCTGGTATGGATGATTTTAAAACAACGTTCCTCACATCCACCGAGCCAGCCCCGTCAATATGTCTACTACCCATCATAATTATGAAGTAACGAGTTTAGTGTCAAAAAACTGATACCAGAAAAGCAAACAGGCACACAATTGACAAAATAGAGATGGAAAAAGGAATAAAAATAAGAATGAATGAAAATAATAAAAATATGATAAGGAAAAACTTATGAGTAAAAAATACATGATTACAATAAAGCAAAAAAAAAGAAAATAATAATAATAATAATACAATTGATTACAATAATTGAATGAAATTGAATGAAATTACGACTCCAACAAAGAAATAAAATATAAAAATAAAAATAAAAATTGAATGCAATACAGTTAAACCATTAATATTGAAACGTTTCAAAAGAAAACAAAAAATAGACATTATGATTTGATTCTGTTTTGCGACCTAGTAATAGGTGCGATAAAATTATCATTCGCATTTACTACCGTGTTTACCTGTTTATTGCGTTTTTTGACCTGAATGTTGCCTACCGTTAGAGGATGATCAGCTGATTGAAATTGACGATCGATTTTGTAAAATTCCTCTACACTTCTTGGTATAAAAACTTTATTGTTGTTTGTATACGTAATATGCACCAAACCAGATTTAGTTGTTACTTTGGAGATTTTATTTACAGTTCGTTTTGCTTTGAATGCTGCTTGAAGGATGGAGTAATTGACTTTCGACAGATAATTGTTGCAGTAAATTCTATTACTGATATCCAAGCCAATGTGACGCAGTGACAGATTTTTCGGTACAATATATTGCTTAAAAAACATCATTTTAAGACGATGAGAAATAAACCGAACAAAAATAGGTGTTTGGTTCTTGGAAATTAGATCACTCGACGATACTTTAGGAGACGCCATCCAATAAATAACATCCACCGCTTCAATTCCCCTTTCAAATTTAACTGCAGCCACAACTTTACCAAAAATATCCTCAACCGACACATTTGCTATAAACGGAATCCCAGTTAAGACCACTGCAGACGAATTATGATGACGTTCAAAATAATCCAATTTTTCATCATATAACTTTATGTTAGAATTGAAACTTTCCAAATGGGCAATTAGGCCGATTTCAGATTTGATTTCCGATTTGGTTGAACTTAAACAGGAATCCAAGTCCGATTTGACTTTGTTTAATCCCGATTCAAGTCTCTCAATTTCTTTTTTAAGATTGTCAACACTCAAAAGAAAATTATTTTGTGATTCGGCATCCATTTTGACACTCAGTTTTGATAATGTTAAACAACAAAGGTGAATTTTAAAAAAAAATTAAATAATTTCACAACACACCACTTTAAAATGCAAAGCAATATAGTTTATAAATAGTTTATGCTGACTTAGTTTACATATAAATTAATTAAAATCAAATTATAACACATAGAATATTTTTATATTAATTTAATTTGCGGAGCGAACAAACACAACTTATTCAGAACACGCCATCTTGTTTTTTTTTCTAAATGGAAAATTAATCTAAGCTCGAGCAGCTTACCGAGCTTGATTGATCGATTGATCTAGAAGTATCACCAAACCTAAGCAAGATTCCCGGGATACACCTGGTCCACCGTACACCCTTTTTACATTTAACCAGACCAAAGGATACGAAAGGAATGTTAGTATTTGACGTTGTTGTTGTAGTTGTTGCATCTCTGCTGTCTGATCTACTCGCTCCACATCAGCTCGATCAGCTTACCGAGCTTAAAAGTAGTTATTGTGTAAAGTACTTATTCTGAAAAATTTCGCTTTATAAGTGTATAGTATATAAATATTTACAAGCGTGTTAGTCGTAATCAATAGTAGGTTGGCAATGTTGCGAACCAAATGTGTGTGACAATGAATTTGTTTATGGATGCTACAACCTCTTAATTACGTAGCTTCATGATACAATTTTTGCTAAATCTGACAACCATTTCAGAAACAATTACTGGTTGTAATTGCTCTTTCATAAACAGTAATTGTTTCTGAATCAGTTGTGCACAACTAAACGAAAGTAATTGCAAATATTTGCCAAAAACATGGCAAACATTTGCAAAAATATTTGGCTGCTACGTGTAAACGATAAATATTTGCTTTAAAAATTTTCTCAAAAATAATTGCCACCATTTTTAGGGAAATATTTCTTAAGTAAATATTTGTCAAGTGTATACGACGCATGAGTAATACTCGGCAAAGTGGTTCTGTTTGTTTGCTGGTTTTTGCTTATACGAACAAAGCAAAATCACATCAGAACAAAGTGGCATATATTTGATGTTGTTTTGTACAATTTGAAAGACAGATTAGTGTTGTTTTGCTTCAAATAAGACAGTTTTTCTAAATTATTAATTTCTCTGGTGCTAAACATTTGATCTGGTATTTTTCCATAAGCATTTATTCCCAATTTACCAGAATTCATTTCGGGGAGCTTGGGAATTTTTGCAGTTTAGAATTGTAGCAATATTTTAATCCAATTCCCCGGGAAAACCAGAAGTGTGCCACTGTTGAGGACCAATTTCTCACCAGCCGGAATCGCTCTCCTCATGTATGTGTATTGTTTTGTGATTAGTAGAGCAACTAAGTTAAGTAAGTAAATGATGTCTTCACGCGTATGTCCCTTACTCACTTTCTTTGATTTTCTACTCGCATTCTCCGTTGTTCCTTTCTGCCTCTTTGTCCGCTAACTCTACAGCATCAAACGTAGTAGCAGGCGGCACCAAATATGAAATAAATAATTTTTTCTATATTAATTTTGGTTTTTATAATTTTTCGATTGATTTCATTTCACTTCAATCATTTTTCACTTCACTTCAGTCACTTTTGGATCACTGAAAGTCTAGAAATAGACAATAAACGACAACACAATAGCGCGCGCAAATAAAATATCTACGTGGCAAATGTCTTTGCTGCATCCTTGCCATGTCTTGGAGCAAACAACTTTTCCTACGACCGCGCAAACAGCTTTGGCAAATAGATTAAGCCCAGCGAATATTTCCTACAGTAAAAAAGCTTGAGAAAACATTTGATATGTGTTTACCTACCTAATACTACTGCTTGCATGATGTTTGTTGGATAAATTTATTGGAAACAATATCGTATGAGGATCTTATAACGATATTTACAGAAAGGAGGGCAAGTCGTTTTGCACATTTGAAATTAAATTTTAAATTTTACGTTTGAATGTTTTGAAAAAGCGTTTTCAAAAACAATTCTATTTAGCTGTACTTGTTACTTAATGGTTGATCAGTTTCATGTGCCATTTATGTGCCAACATGATTAAATTTATTATTAAAAACCCTACTTATTTGTAGGGACGGCAACAAGTTCTTAGATTATGGACGTTAGAATACAAACATATATCGGTGCAATGTAAACGTCTGATCCAGATCACTCCGTGTCTTGAAATGTGGCTATGTTATAAGAGTTCGTTGACTGCGAGCTTAGTTGCCAAAACTTATCTAAAAAAAGGAACATACAACGTCGTATGAATGTATACAACTTTTGTACATACAATTTTTAAACATATAATTTATTTACAAATTAAAACATTTAAACATATAATTTATTTACGCTTTTACAAATTAATTAATTACCCATTTAAAAATTATCGATTAAATGTACTAAAATATCAAATGTTTTCTATTTGATTAAATAAAAAAAAAGTTCAAATTGTTCATTCATTAATTTTTAAATATAAATAACTTATTTGACATAAGTTGTCTTTAACATAAAGTAAAATTAAATTTAAAGATTTTTTATTATTATTACCACTACCACTATTATTATATTTATTTTTCTCTTTAATTCAACATAAAATTTGTCATTCTAATAAAATAGAAAATCGAATTTCGCGTTTAATGTGACGTCGCGCAACGATAAAAATAATACCGCGCGCCGCGGCAAAGTGTTTGTTTCGTTAATTTGTTATTGAAATTATATAAAACTTATGTACCAAGACTGTATTAAGATAAAGTAATAATTTTACATTTCTTATTAAAGACGACACAAAATAAAAGTACATTAAATTTAATTAATATAATAAAATGTTGCTGGATTATATTGCGTGATGTACATCATCGTCAGAAAACACGGAAGAAGATGTCAAAAAGACAAAATCAAATTTAAAATTTGAATAAAATAAAAAATAAAATAACAATAAGACGTTCATACATTTTGAGAGAACTAATCGATTAAACTTAATACAATAAATAATACTTATGTATATTAAAAAATCCGTTTATTTACGTAAGTAACCTTAAAAAGAAATACTAATAACAAAAACAACTGACTCTGACAATCTAAAAAAAATAAAAAATATTCACAAGAAGATTCGACCAACAATTAGAATCTCATAACCTTGTTTTGGCTTTATAGTTTTCTTATAGATTCATTTCACTTTTTAATTTTAGAAGACGTTTGTTCCGTCTCATTAAAATTATTCGTAATAGCATTTTGCTTTTATACAGTTAAAATTGTAAGGTAACCTTCTTTAGTATTTTTCGAGTAATTTATTTCTTCGAATAAAAATCATGACAATTTTTTTTTTTTTTTGCAAATATGTATTAATATTAGGTTTACATACTATATATTCTTTCTTGTTCATTTAAAATGTTAAATTGTGTATGACATTGTAATAATTTACAAATAGTGCTAAGTGGTTTATGCCGCAAATCATAATTTTTATTGAAGTCAAACGAATAAGCTAGGTGTTGAGTTAAAAGGGTATCACACAGCGATTGGCACGCAATACGCAACATGGATTTATACCCAAAAGTTTTATAAAATTTGTTAAAATATGCAAGCACAACTTTGTTAAAATATGCAAGCACAACTTGTGCATAAATCAACCTACCACAAACTAATTAAAATCAAAATCCATTTCGCGATTTACAATAAACAACAAGTTCAAGGGTACATACGAGTATGTATTTACATAGGTACGTATGAAGAAAAAAACATAAATTCCAGCCTGAAATTGAAATGAAAATATTTTGTAAGCCAAATTAAAATTGTCTAGTTATGTGTTGTCTAACCAACATCAGTTCATTAATTATCTTTCACGTCTACATTACAGTAATTTATATAATGTAGAAATACTAAAACTTAATCTCTAACAGAAAAAACAAAAAAAAACCGTAAGAAAAAAAAATATTTATAACAAGGTTGTTGATGTACCGGTCTAATTCAGGGTTAACACCAAAAGCTTTATTAATTCACTTTTGTTAGAAAATTAATTAATCTTAATGTTTTGAGATTTTAGATTCATGTCATGTTTCTGTTGTACGCTTTGTAAGAAATGTCTTAGAACGCCTGATTCCACGTCTTACCTAAAGTATTGAATTTATTAAGCCTCTTTACGAAATTTATTTCGTTAAATAAATTTTGATATTTGGGTAAGATGCTCAATATTCTCCACATAAGTCACGAATATATTGTAAAATGCACTGAAACGTCATTTCGGC
The DNA here is from genome assembly GCA_958295665.1 of Tipula vernalis. Classification (NCBI taxonomy): domain Eukaryota; kingdom Metazoa; phylum Arthropoda; class Insecta; order Diptera; family Tipulidae; genus Tipula; species Tipula vernalis. The sequence continues at coordinate 248,604,745 of OY282558.1, forward strand.
AAAATTCTAATCAAATTCTAATCAACTTTTGTGATTCAGCCTGATTCGTTCAACATTTTCATTTATTTTAGTACATTCTTTCATCTTAAAAAGAAATGTCAAAGATGTACTTCTTCGTATTTCGTAATTCTTTTGTTAAACTTTTTCTTTACAGTCGCTTCACCATTTTAATTGGATCTTTCGTTTCACGGCCTTCTAAATGTTGAGACAAAAAAGATAATTCCCAATAAAAGAACCAACGAAGTGTGCCATATACGATCGAAGGCTTTTGATTTATCGAATCATATTAGGAACCTGAGTTGCATCTGATTAGTAAATACAACTGTTCCGTTATTCAGTGATATAACTAATCAAACCACCAGTAGATCGGTCCCTACTCGTATAAGAGGTCTTCGAGATACTGAATATACCTACGAGTTATAAAAAATCGATTTAAATTCTTTCTTGCATTGCAATGTGAAAGGCTGAAAAAATAGTCTTGCAATCTTATTTTACCATAAGAAAGTGCCAGACGGAACACCTTGATACAGCATTCTCTGTAGTAAAAATTTCTGACAATTCCTAAAACAGCTTTCGAGCATTTAGACCCATCTAGAAATTTGAATCAACTAACACGATTAACTCTTTCGTATGAGTACTATGCGTTTTGATATTTTTATGAGAATTATTTTTAGTTTTTAATTTTTGTTGAATGTTAATTAATTCTTGTAATTTCTAAATATGCTACCGGTCTTACGACACTTTTAAATGTGTTTTTTATTAACACGTAGAAACATTTTTAGTATTTACGAACGGTAATTCAACGAAAACCGGCTAATAGACATAATTCTATTTATTTAATTTTTAATTTAATATGTTCCGAAGATTGTAAGAGAATTCAATCCAGTTTCGAACTGATGAGCTTATGATTATGAAAAAATCAATCCTCTCATCAGGCCGCGGCGACTGGACTGACTATATCACAATTTACATTCTATATATACAGAATGTCCTGTGCTTCATGTACTAGCGAATCGTACTAATACAGATAAATTCAATTACAATTTTTTTTTCTTCTTCACGACAATCACATAAGCTGTGAACGCTAATTTTACTTTTTAATTTTTGTTGAATGTTAATTAATTCTTGTAATTTCTAAATATGCTACCGGTCTTACGACACTTTTAAATGTGTTTTTTATTAACACGTAGAAACATTTTTAGTATTTACGAACGGTAATTCAACGAAAACCGGCTAATAGACATAATTCTATTTATTTAATTTTTAATTTAATATGTTCCGAAGATTGTAAGAGAATTCAATCCAGTTTCGAACTGATGAGCTTATGATTATGAAAAAATCAATCCTCTCATCAGGCCGGGGCGACTGGACTGACTATATCACAATTTACATTCTATATATACAGAATGTCCTGTGCTTCATGTACTAGCGAATCGTACTAATACAGATAAATTCAATTACAATTTTTTTTCTTCTTCACGACAATCACATAAGCTGTGAACGCTAATTTTACTTTTTAATTTTTGTTGAATGTTAATTAATTCTTGTAATTTCTAAATATGCTACCGGTCTTACGACACTTTTAAATGTGTTTTTTATTAACACGTAGAAACATTTTTAGTATTTACGAACGGTAATTCAACGAAAACCGGCTAATAGACATAATTCTATTTATTTAATTTTTAATTTAATATGTTCCGAAGATTGTAAGAGAATTCAATCCAGTTTCGAACTGATGAGCTTATGATTATGAAAAAATCAATCCTCTCATCAGGCCGCGGCGACTGGACTGACTATATCACAATTTACATTCTATATATACAGAATGTCCTGTGCTTCATGTACTAGCGAATCGTACTAATACAGATAAATTCAATTACAATTTTTTTTCTTCTTCACGACAATCACATAAGCTGTGAACGCTAATTTTACTTTTTAATTTTTGTTGAATGTTAATTAATTCTTGTAATTTCTAAATATGCTACCGGTCTTACGACACTTTTAAATGTGTTTTTTATTAACACGTAAAAACATTTTTAGTATTTACGAACGGTAATTCAACGAAACCCGGCTAATAGAAATTCTATTTATTTAATTTTTAATTTAATATGTTCCGAAGATTGTAAGAGAATTCAATCCAGTTACGAACTGATGAGCTTATGATTATGAAAAAATCAATCCTATCATCAGGCCGCGGCGACTGGACTGACTATATCACAATTTACATTCTATATATACAGAATGTCCTGTGCTTCATGTACTAGCGAATCGTACTAATACAGATAAATTCAATTACAATTTTTTTTTCTTCTTCACGACAATCACATAAGCTGTGAACGCTAATTTTACTTTTTAATTTTTGTTGAATGTTAATTAATTCTTCTTAATTAAAAAAAGAACCCAGCAACCAATCCGAAAATATAGAATATCACACCTATCAGCTGAAGAGCGAAAAGGCTTATAGAGTAGTTATCAGAGGCTTACCATCTTCCATTAGTCACGATGTAATTAAAGCAGACTTAGAAAAAATGGGACATGAAGTCGCAGGTATTACTAACATATACAAAATGGTCACAACTAATGGTGTAAAAGACAAGAAACACTTTCCATTGTTTTACATCGACTTAAAACAAAAAGACAACAATAAAGAAGTATACAACATCAAGAAACTTGCGTACTGTATAGTTAAAATTGAGCCACCTAACAAGACAAGGGACATTCCACAATGTACGAATTGTCAACAACTTGGACATACCAAGAGTTTTTGCTATCGTCAAACCAAATGCGTTAAATGTGCTGGAGATCATCACACGACAAAATGCAAAAAACAACCAGATATCGCGCCTTCATGTGCTCTTTGTCAACAACAAGGACATACTGCAAATTATAAAGGATGCTGTGTATATCAGAACAAAATTAATAGTCAACAGAATAATAGAACAAGAGTAGTACAGCGATTACAAACCAAAGCTGCTAAACCACAAACAACAATCACACCATCCACAGTTGGATTATCCTATGCGCAAATCACCAAGTTATCTGCTGATGAATCAAACCAAAACAACAAACATATAGAAGTTAATAACGAGTCTAATAATTTTGAAATTATTAAAAAGCTTAGTCAAATTCAACAGACACTTGGTCACTTAACAGAAAGGGTGGCAAAACTAGAAATTAATTTCTATCCGCCTAGCAAAAAAAGTCAGCATACACACAAATGATTAACTCGTTCCTACGCATTGTAACTTGGAACGCTAATGGGCTCAACCAACGAGCCCAAGAACTGGAAATATTTCTCCATACAAACAACATAGATATTGCACTTATTTCAGAAACGCACTTCTCCAACAAAAGCTTTTTTTAGAATAAAGGGATTTAATTCCTACTGGACAACCCATCCTAGTGAAAGAGCCAGAGGTGGTTCAGCTGTACTAATTAAAAATAATATCAAACATAATCAACAAGAGGATATTCGAGAAAGCTACATGCAAGCAACTGTTATCTCAATCCAATATAATGGCGCAGATCTAAATATTGCGGCAGCATACTGTCCTCCACGGCATACACCAACGAAGTTACAATTTAATAACGTCTTTAATAAGCTCGGTCCAAGATTTATTATTGGAGGGGACTATAATATAAAACATACAGCTTGGGGTTCCAGGCTAATTTCTCCTGGGAAAGGAAATGCTTTGTTCAATGCCATTCATGAAAACAAATGTGAATATCTGTCTCCAAGGAGGCCAACGTATTGGCCAACGGATGCAGGAAAAATACCAGATTTGCTTGATTTCTTCATCATAAAAGGTATTTCATCCAATTACACTATAGTAGAAGGAATTAACGACTTAACATCTGATCACATTCCTGTACTGTGGTCAGTAAGCGCTATAGTCATCAAGAAAAAAAAGAAGCAAAACCTTACTAATAGATTCACGGATTGGGACCTCTTCAGAGAAAAACTGGAAGAGCTAGTTGAATTAAAAGTTAGTATTAAAAGTAATGAAGAATTGGAACAACAAACAAACAATTTCATTGAATACACTCGTATGGCCGCCAGTCTAGCTACTCCAGAATTAAAGGACAAAGCGAAGATTGAAGTCAAATACCCGGCTGAAATCAGGGAACAAATCAAGGAAAGGAGAAAGGCAAGGAGAATATGGCATCTCACCAGAAATCCCGCCGACAAAACCACCTTCAATCGAATAAGTAACAAAGTCAATAGGCTAATCAAAAGCTTCAAACAGGATTGCTTCGACAACTACTTAAGCGGGCTAGGTCCAGAAATGGATAAGGACTACTCGTTATGGAAAGCAACCAGAAAATTTAAACGACCTGTAGTTCGAGTACCACCTATAAGAAATGCTCAAGGCAATTGGGTTCGACATGACAAAGAAAAAGCGGAACTCTTTGCTCAACACCTAGCAACAGTGTTTCAACCCCATGACATTCAATCCAACATTGACGTAACACCTGTCTATCAACCAAATCAGGATTTTAAAAGGGTCACGCCAATGGAAATTGCTGAAGAAATCAACAAAAGTCTTAGTCAAAAAAGGCACCAGGAATTGATGAAATATCACCGGGTCTATTCAAGGAACTTCCACGCAAAGCAATCATCATGATCACATACTTATTTAATGCCTGTATGAGATTGAAGTATATACCCAAATGCTTCAAAACGGCTCAAATAATTATGTTGAAGAAACCAGGTAAACCAGATGAAGAAGTAACATCATACAGACCAATTTCACTGCTTCCGACCTTATCAAAGCTGTTTGAAAAACTACTACTAAAACGTCTAAAGCCAATGGTAAACGTTCCTGATTTTCAATTTGGATTCAGGAATAACCACTCCACAATAGATCAAGTCCATCGAATAACTACGGTAATAGAGCAAGCGTTAGAAGAAAAGAAATATTGCCCCGCCGTATTTCTGGATGTATCTCAGGCCTTTGATAGGGTTTGGCACGAGGGATTGACATTCAAGATGAGCAAAATGCTACCACAAAACTATTGCCAGCTGCTTGAATCATACCTCTCTGATCGCCAATTCAGAGTCATCCATGAAGAAACATGTTCTGACTTTTATCCAACTCTAGCGGGAGTTCCGCAGGGAGGCGTATTGGGACCCCTCCTCTACCTTATCTACACTGCGGACATACCTACAACGAATAAAACGTTCATCGGCACGTTCGCTGACGACACTGTAATTATGTCAGTAGACGAATCACAACCAAGGGCAGTGGAAAATCTTCAACGAGCAATGAACGACGTTACTAAATGGACAATTGACTGGAAAATAGTGCTTAATGAGCTCAAATCAACCCATGTGACATTTACGCTCCGACACAAAAATAACAGTCTACACATATACCTCAATGGGGTGCAAGTGCCGCAGGCTGAATCGGCTAAATACCTTGGTCTGCATTTAGATTCAAGGCTCAACTGGAAACATCATGTGAGACAAAAAGCTGAACAGATACGATTAAAACAACGTCAAATGTACTGGTTAATTGGGCATCATTCCAAAATGAACCTGTATTGCAAAAGACTAGTCTACCAGACTATCTTCAAACCAATATGGATGTATGGTGCGCAGCTATGGGGTTGTACTCATAAATCCAATAGAGACATTATACAACGTAGCCAAAATAAATTTCTTCGAATGGTCACCAACGCTTACCGATTTGTGACTAACAGAGAAATACACAATGATCTAAAAATACAATTGATAGACGACGTCATCCGCGAATGTGCCATTAAACATGAGAAGAGGCTTCTTAACCACACCAACGTTGAGGCCGTACAACTACTGGACAGTACAAACGAAATAAGGCGGCTCAAACGAATCAAACCACATGAGCTAACCGTATGATTATTATATCTTAAGGGAACTGGATACTGGTCCAGCAGACCCACACAAGTTTATGCTTATCTCATAAGTACTAATGTCAACCTTACTAATGAATTAATAATGTTTAAGATTGTAGTAGCCATATCAATAAAGATGTTTTTAAAAAAAAAAAAAAAAACTTTTTAATTTTTGTTGAATGTTAATTAATTCTTGTAATTTCTAAATATGCTACCGCTCTTACGACACTTTTAAATGTGTTTTTTATTAACACGTAGAAACATTTTTAGTATTTACGAACGGTAATTCAACGAAAACCGGCTAATAGACATAATAATATTTATTTAATTTTTAATTTAATATGTTCCGAAGATTGTAAGAGAATTCAATCCAGTTTCGAACTGATGAGCTTATGATTATGAAAAAATCAATCCTCTCATCAGGCCGCGGCGACTGGACTGACTATATCACAATTTACATTCTATATATACAGAATGTCCTGTGCTTCATGTACTAGCGAATCGTACTAATACAGATAAATTCAATTACAATTTTTTTTTCTTCTTCACGACAATCACATAAGCTGTGAACGCTAATTTTACTTTTTAATTTTTGTTGAATGTTAATTAATTCTTGTAATTTCTAAATATGCTACCGGTCTTACGACACTTTTAAATGTGTTTTTTATTAACACGTAGAAACATTTTTAGTATTTACGAACGGTAATTCAACGAAAACCGGCTAATAGACATAATTCTATTTATTTAATTTTTAATTTAATATGTTCCGAAGATTGTAAGAGAATTCAATCCAGTTTCGAACTGATGAGCTTATGATTATGAAAAAATCAATCCTCTCATCAGGCCGCGGCGACTGGACTGACTATATCACAATTTACATTCTATATATACAGAATGTCCTGTGCTTCATGTACTAGCGAATCGTACTAATACAGATAAATTCAATTACAATTTTTTTTTCTTCTTCACGACAATCACATAAGCTGTGAACGCTAATTTTACTTTTTAATTTTTGTTGAATGTTAATTAATTCTTCTTAATTAAAAAAAGAACCCAGCAACCAATCCGAAAATATAGAATAACACACCTATCAGCTGAAGAGCGAAAAGGCTTATAGAGTAGTTATCAGAGGCTTACCATCTTCCATTAGTCACGATGTAATTAAAGCAGACTTAGAAAAAATGGAACATGAAGTCGCAGGTATTACTAACATATACAAAATGGTCACAACTAATGGTGTAAAAGACAAGAAACACTTTCCATTGTTTTACATCGACTTAAAACAAAAAGACAACAATAAAGAAGTATACAACATCAAGAAACTTGCGTACTGTATAGTTAAAATTGAGCCACCTAACAAGACAAGGGACATTCCACAATGTACGAATTGTCAACAACTTGGACATACCAAGAGTTTTTGCTATCGTCAAACCAAATGCGTTAAATGTGCTGGAGATCATCACACGACAAAATGCAAAAAACAACCAGATATCGCGCCTTCATGTGCTCTTTGTCAACAACAAGGACATACTGCAAATTATAAAGGATGCTGTGTATATCAGAACAAAATTAAAAGTCAACAGAATAATAGAACAAGAGTAGTACAGCGATTACAAACCAAAGCTGCTAAACCACAAACAACAATCACACCATCCACAGTTGGATTATCCTATGCGCAAATCACCAAGTTATCTGCTGATGAATCAAACTAAAACAACAAACATATAGAAGTTAATAACGAGTCTAATAACTTTGAAATTATTAAAAAGCTTAGTCAAATTCAACAGACACTTGGTCACTTAACAGAAAGGGTGGCAAAACTAGAAATTAATTTCTATCCGCCTAGCAAAAAAAGTCAGCATACACACAAATGATTAACTCGTTCCTACGCATTGTAACTTGGAACGCTAATGGGCTCAACCAACGAGCCCAAGAACTGGAAATATTTCTCCATACAAACAACATAGATATTGCACTTATTTCAGAAACGCACTTCTCCAACAAAAGCTTTTTTTAGAATAAAGGGATTTAATTCCTACTGGACAACCCATCCTAGTGAAAGAGCCAGAGGTGGTTCAGCTGTACTAATTAAAAATAATATCAAACATAATCAACAAGAGGATATTCGAGAAAGCTACATGCAAGCAACTGTTATCTCAATCCAATATAATGGCGCAGATCTAAATATTGCGGCAGCATACTGTCCTCCACGGCATACACCAACGAAGTTACAATTTAATAACGTCTTTAATAAGCTCGGTCCAAGATTTATTATTGGAGGGGACTATAATATAAAACATACAGCTTGGGGTTCCAGGCTAATTTCTCCTGGGAAAGGAAATGCTTTGTTCAATGCCATTCATGAAAACAAATGTGAATATCTGTCTCCAAGGAGGCCAACGTATTGGCCAACGGATGCAGGAAAAATACCAGATTTGCTTGATTTCTTCATCATAAAAGGTATTTCATCCAATTACACTATAGTAGAAGGAATTAACGACTTAACATCTGATCACATTCCTGTACTGTGGTCAGTAAGCGCTATAGTCATCAAGAAAAAAAAGAAGCAAAACCTTACTAATAGATTCACGGATTGGGACCTCTTCAGAGAAAAACTGGAAGAGCTAGTTGAATTAAAAGTTAGTATTAAAAGTAATGCAGAATTGGAACAACAAACAAACAATTTCATTGAATACACTCGTATGGCCGCCAGTCTAGCTACTCCAGAATTAAAGGACAAAGCGAAGATTGAAGTCAAATACCCGGCTGAAATCAGGGAACAAATCAAGGAAAGGAGAAAGGCAAGGAGAATATGGCATCTCACCAGAAATCCCGCCGACAAAACCACCTTCAATCGAATAAGTAACAAAGTCAATAGGCTAATCAAAAGCTTCAAACAGGATTGCTTCGACAACTACTTAAGCGGGCTAGGTCCAGAAATGGATAAGGACTACTCGTTATGGAAAGCAACCAGAAAATTTAAACGACCTGTAGTTCGAGTACCACCTATAAGAAATGCTCAAGGCAATTGGGTTCAACATGACAAAGAAAAAGCGGAACTCTTTGCTCAACACCTAGCAACAGTGTTTCAACCCCATGACATTCAATCCAACATTGACGTAACACCTGTCTATCAACCAAATCAGGATTTTTAAAGGGTCACGCCAATGGAAATTGCTGAAGAAATCGACAAAAGTCTTAGTCAAAAAAAGGCACCAGGAATTGATGAAATATCACCGGGTCTATTCAAGGAACTTCCACGCAAAGCAATCATCATGATCACATACTTATTTAATGCCTGTATGAGATTGAAGTATATACCCAAATGCTTCAAAACGGCTCAAATAATTATGTTGAAGAAACCAGGTAAACCAGATGAAGAAGTAACATCATACAGACCAATTTCACTGCTTCCGACCTTATCAAAGCTGTTTGAAAAACTACTACTAAAACGTCTAAAGCCAATGGTAAACGTTCCTGATTTTCAATTTGGATTCAGGAATAACCACTCCACAATAGATCAAGTCCATCGAATAACTACGGTAATAGAGCAAGAGTTAGAAGAAAAGAAATATTGCCCCGCCGTATTTCTGGATGTATCTCAGGCCTTTGATAGGGTTTGGCACGAGGGATTGACATTCAAGATGAGCAAAATGCTACCACAAAACTATTGCCAGCTGCTTGAATCATACCTCTCTGATCGCCAATTCAGAGTCATCCATGAAGAAACATGTTCTGACTTTTATCCAACTCTAGCGGGAGTTCCGCAGGGAAGCGTATTGGGACCCCTCCTCTACCTTATCTACACTGCGGACATACCTACAACGAATAAAACGTTCATCGGCACGTTCGCTGACGACACTGTAATTATGTCAGTAGACGAATCACAACCAAGGGCAGTGGAAAATCTTCAACGAGCAATGAACGACGTTACTAAATGGACAATTGACTGGAAAATAGTGCTTAATGAGCTCAAATCAACCCATGTGACATTTACGCTCCGACACAAAAATAACAGTCTACACATATACCTCAATGGGGTGCAAGTGCCGCAGGCTGAATCGGCTAAATACCTTGGTCTGCATTTAGATTCAAGGCTCAACTGGAAACATCATGTGAGACAAAAAGCTGAACAGATACGATTAAAACAACGTCAAATGTACTGGTTAATTGGGCATCATTCCAAAATGAACCTGTATTGCAAAAGACTAGTCTACCAGACTATCTTCAAACCAATATGGATGTATGGTGCGCAGCTATGGGGTTGTACTCATAAATCCAATAGAGACATTATACAACGTAGCCAAAATAAATTTCTTCGAATGGTCACCAACGCTTACCGATTTGTGACTAACAGAGAAATACACAATGATCTAAAAATACAATTGATAGACGACGTCATCCGCGAATGTGCCATTAAACATGAGAAGAGGCTTCTTAACCACACCAACGTTGAGGCCGTATAACTACTGGACAGTACAAACGAAATAAGGCGGCTCAAACGAATCAAACCACATGAGCTAACCGTATGATTATTATATCTTAAGGGAACTGGATACTGGTCCAGCAGACCCACACAAGTTTATGCTTATCTCATAAGTACTAATGTCAACCTTACTAATGAATTAATAATGTTTAAGATTGTAGTAGCCATATCAATAAAGATGTTTTTAAAAAAAAAAAAAAAAAACTTTTTAATTTTTGTTGAATGTTAATTAATTCTTGTAATTTCTAAATATGCTACCGGTCTTACGACACTTTTAAATGTGTTTTTTATTAACACGTAGAAACATTTTTAGTATTTACGAACGGTAATTCAACGAAAACCGGCTAATAGACATAATTCTATTTATTTAATTTTTAATTTAATATGTTCCGAAGATTGTAAGAGAATTCAATCCAGTTTCGAACTGATGAGCTTATGATTATGAAAAAATCAATCCTCTCATCAGGCCGCGGCGACTGGACTGACTATATCACAATTTACATTCTATATATACAGAATGTCCTGTGCTTCATGTACTAGCGAATCGTACTAATACAGATAAATTCAATTACAATTTTTTTTTCTTCTTCACGACAATCACATAAGCTGTGAACGCTAATTTTACTTTTTAATTTTTGTTGAATGTTAATTAATTCTTGTAATTTCTAAATATGCTACCGGTCTTACGACACTTTTAAATGTGTTTTTTATTAACACGTAGAAACATTTTTAGTATTTACGAACGGTAATTCAACGAAAACCGGCTAATAGACATAATTCTATTTATTTAATTTTTAATTTAATATGTTTCGAAGATTGTAAGAGAATTCAATCCAGTTTCGAACTGATGAGCTTATGATTATGAAAAAATCAATCCTCTCATCAGGCCGCAGCGACTGGACTGACTATATCACAATTTACATTCTATATATACAGAATGTCCTGTGCTTCATGTACTAGCGAATCGTACTAATACAGATAAATTCAATTACAATTTTTTTTCTTCTTCACGAAAATCACATAAGCTGTGAACGCTAATTTTACTTTTTAATTTTTGTTGAATGTTAATTAATTCTTGTAATTTCTAAATATGCTACCGGTCTTACGACACTTTTAAATGTGTTTTTTATTAACACGTAGAAACATTTTTAGTATTTACGAACGGTAATTCAACGAAAACCGGCTAATAGACATAATTCTATTTATTTAATTTTTAATTTAATATGTTCCGAAGATTGTAAGAGAATTCAATCCAGTTTCGAACTGATGAGCTTATGATTATGAAAAAATCAATCCTCTCATCAGGCCGCGGCGACTGGACTGACTATATCACAATTTACATTCTATATATACAGAATGTCCTGTGCTTTATGTACTAGCGAATCGTACTAATACAGATAAATTCAATTACAATTTTTTTTTCTTCTTCACGACAATCACATAAGCTGTGAACGCTAATTTTACTTTTTAATTTTTGTTGAATGTTAATTAATTCTTGTAATTTCTAAATATGCTACCGGTCTTACGACACTTTTAAATGTGTTTTTTATTAACACGTAGAAACATTTTTAGTATTTACGAACGGTAATTCAACGAAAACCGGCTAATAGAAATAATTCTATTTATTTAATTTTTAATTTAATATGTTCCGAAGATTGTAAGAGAATTCAATCCAGTTTCGAACTGATGAGCTTATGATTATGAAAAAATCAATCCTCTCACAGCTTATGTGATTGTCGTGAAGAAGAAAAAAAATTGTAATTGAATTTATCTGTATTAGTACGATTCGCTAGTACATGAAGCACAGGACATTCTGTATATATAGAATGTAAATTGTGATATAGTCAGTCCAGTCGCCGCGGCCTGATGAGAGGATTGATTTTTTCATTATCAGTTCGAAATCAGTTCGAAACTGTATTGAATTCTCTTACAATCTTCGGAACATATTAAATTAAAAATTAAATAAATAGAATTATGTCTATTAGCCGGTTTTCGTTGAATTACCGTTCGTAAATACTAAAAATGTTTCTACGTGTTAATAAAAAACACATTTAAAAGTGTCGTAAGACCGGTAGCATATTTAGAAATTACAAGAATTAATTAACATTCAACAAAAATTAAAAAGTAAAATTAGCGTTCACAGCTTATGTGATTGTCGTGAAGAAGAAAAAAAAATTGTAATTGAATTTATCTGTATTAGTACGATTCGCTAGTACATGAAGCACAGGACATGTGTATATATAGAATGTAAATTGTGATATAGTCAGTCCAGTCGCCGTGGCCTGATGAGAGGATTGATTTTTTCATAATCATAAGCTCATCAGTTCGAAACTGGATTGAATTCTCTTACAATCTTCGGAACATATTAAATTAAAAATTATTTTTAGTGTTCGTGCGATTCACGAGTATATTTCAAAATGTTGTTATTCGCCATTTTTTTATTTTATTTTTTTATTAGTAATAAATTTTATTTATTTATTTATTTTATGTAATTATAATCTGGTCTCCTGGACTAATAAGCAATTTGTTTCTGACTTAATTTACTAACTTAAATTAATCTATGGCTTCTTCCCATTGGCGTTCCATAGTGTCTGATAAATTGAAGTAAACCACATCTTTGCTGTGGATTTTAGACCAGCACAATGCTGTTTAAGCTGCCAATCTCACCAGCTCAAAAGGTTTGGTTCTTTTAAGTCTGCGTACTAAATTCGTGATGCTTAGGAGCTGAATTGCCTCAAAGTTCATGTGTTGGCGGAGCCTTTCTTCAGGTCTTTGTGCTTTTTCCTGGATTTCGTTTAACATGAGATTCACTTTAAGGTCCCTGTGAAGGTCATTGTTCCTGACATACCAAGGTGCATCAACGATGTTCCTTAATACCATATCCTGAAATCTTTGGATGATATTTACGTTGCTGTTTGGTACAACCCCAAAGCTGAATACGATAAGTCCAAATCGGTTTCAATATTTGCTTATAAAGTAAAAGCTTGTTGAATGTTGATAAAGAAGAGTTCTTTCTCATCAGCCAATACATTTTTCTGTATTTAAGTCTTAATTCTTCACTTTTCTTCTTGACGTGTGCTTTCCATCGTAGTTTAGCATCCAGGGTAATGCCGAGATACTTTGCTGTGTTCGCATGCGGTATTATTTCCCGATTTGTGGTAATCGGAATATGTTCGAACCGTCTGTTTGTAAAGTTGATGTGAACTGATTTAGCTTCATTTAGTTGCATTCTCCATCTTTTTGTCCCTTTATATATTTGAGTTATAGCTGATTGTAACTTCTGTGTTGATTCTACGTTGCTTTTCCCAACAGCTAAGATCGCCGTGTCATCTGCAAAAGTCGCCACCAAATTGTAGTTAAGTCCTTCATGCCACACTCTATCAAACGCTCAGAAATACTGTTGAACAGACTTTTTTCTCCTCTATTGCTTTCTCAATTATACTGCTTTTTCTGTGTAATTGATCAATTGTTTTGTGTTGGTTGCGAAAACCGAGCTGATGATTTGTGATCAAGTTTTTACGCTCGATTATCGGATTTAATCTTTTTACCAGAAGCTTCTCAAAGTGTTTGGACATGACTGGCAATAGCGAAATTGGCCTATAAGATGATGTTATGTGTGATGGTTACCCAGGTTTTGAGATCTTAATGATTTCTGCAATTTTCCACAAGCTTGGTAGAAATTTGATTCTAAATGCTGCATTATTTTGCTGAACATATCGAAAAAATATTCCAGCCACCTGTAGACCAAACGTTGGAAGCCGAGTTAATAACTGAATAAGCTGTGCACGAAAGTAAAGGAAATCCTGCACACAACACCAAAATAAAAGCTAATATGAATACGAAAAAAGCTCTTGTGTAAGATCTTATTACTGCAGAAATCTTAAAACAACTGCCAAGGAAAGCTCTGGTGAGTTCACCAATCTCAAGCATGGAAAGGCGAACAGATGGTCCCAGCATGGAAAGGCGAACAGATGGTGCCAGAAAACCATCGACCAATAACCACGGCGGACTGGGCGTCACGTCCTCTCTGCACCTCCGGAGTCTCCGCGGGTGATGAGTGGGGGACCCTATAAACGGGTGACCCGGTGAATGGAATGGATCCCATTGGATTGGGCTCTCCATGTGATTAGGTGAATGGGGGAGAGAATGGGCGGAGGGAAGGGGGTGCAGGGAGGCTGGGGTGCTAGCGAGCCGAATGGGCTGGATTAAGGCGTTAAGCGACCCGTGCTGATGGTCTACTAGGCTGGGGGCCCATTTAACAAAGCCCAGTCGCTAACGGAGCCCTCTGGATACCTGGCGACCTCCAGTTGTAATTAGCCTTACCTGCGTATACGGATCTCTGCGCAGGCGGACCTTTATTTCTCCGATACTCGTAGGAATCAAATGGTAAGATCAAACACAAAAACAAAGGGCACCGGCTCTCCTCAAAAGCCGGTATCAGCGGAGGGAGGTACCTCGAACCAGACGGGTGGGGCCTCTAAGGATGCAAAGGTGGTTGACTCTAGGGCACAAGTCCCGGGAGTCAGCGGTACCAACGCAGCACAGGGGAGTGGGACGAGAGACATTCCTCCGGCGAAAAGGCGATATAGGAATCGCCGCTCGGCAATCCGAATTCTCGAGAAGTGGGCTGCGACCCCCGAGGGGCAGCTTACGGAAGAGCAAAGAAGATCAGTAGCTTGGGCAAGGAGCACTGTGGGCTGCGGAAGCTCGGAAAGGGACCATATGTCAAAAAGACAGCGGTCCCAGGACGAGGTGGAAGTAGTCAACAGCAAGCGGGCCAAGTTGGTGACTGAAAAGAAGCCGAGCTCCAACTCAGGGACAAAGCTGTTCAGCGAGGTCCTGAGGGAGCATGTGTTGATGCTAGCCGTCATTGACGAAAGTCAAGAAGATGGGAGCATCACGGCGGAAAAATGGAGGTTGGTGTATAATGCACTTAACCTCGTCTTTTTAAAGGTCCTGGGTGAAAATCCGGGACCACCCCCATCCTGCAGAGATGCGGGATGGTATCAAGGGCGTGTAAAGATGACTGCATGCTCGGACTCTAGATCTGTGGATCTGTACAAAAAGGCTATAGCCAAAGTAGGGGAGGTGTGGCCAGGCGCAAAGCTTGCGGCAGTTAGCCGGGAGGAAATTCCCAGCAGGCCGCGGGCACGTGTATGGCTGCCATCCGAACCGGCTAGCCCGGACGGGGCTTTGAAAATCATTCAGGCCAGTAACCCGAATCTTCCGACAGGAAATTGGAAGATCGTCAAGCAGGAGGAGGCAAAGGGGGGCTCGAAATTATCAATAATGGTGATAAATAAGGAGTCCCTTGCCCTCCTTCACAAAACGAAGGGAGTAATTGACTTCGGTTTCGGGTCAATTACTCTCAACGTTTATAAGAAGGATGGGGCGGAAGCGCGTACGGGAGGCCAACCGGAGGACGGTGGCAACCCGCCCAGGCCTGAAGGGGGTACCAGCAGCATGGGGGAAGAAGCTGAGGGTAGGGGGGAGAGTGAGTCCGGCGACCTTGGGAGGGCAACGACTCTCTCGAAGGATGAGGAGGTGCACATAAGCGAAGGAGCTGGTGTACCGATGGAGGAAGATGTCGACAGCCCGGCCAGACGGGGGGCACTGACAAGTCCTCTATAGAGGGTACGAGGGGTGGCGAGACGGGCGTATCCGGCGCATCCCAAATTACCGGGAATTAATATTCCTGCGGTAGCAGGAATTTATCATGGAGGTAGGTAGAGGTGAAATGGTTATGATTAAGATAACTCAAATTAACCTTCACCATTCTAAGGCTGCTTCGGCAGCTCTACTCCTCAGGCTGACTAGTTCGGGTGAGGATGTGATACTAATCCAAGAACCTTGGATTAACAACAACAGGATCTGTGGCCTCAGAACCAAGGGGTATAAAATTATATCCTCTAGTAAGTCTGGGAAGATCAGATCTTGTATTCTTGGGAAAAATAATATTAATCTTTTCCTTCTCTCTCAATACAGCAATGGTGACACTACTGCAGTTAGCCTGGAAGTAGGCACTTGTAGATTCTGGCTGGTTTCAGCCAACATGGACCGGGAGAAGGAGGTTCCTCCGGATAACCTGGAGGAGCTGATCCGTAAAGCGGAACAATCAAAGGTAGGTGTGGTACTGGGAGTGGATGCTAATGCGCATCACACTATCTGGGGAAGCACAGACATTAATGAAAGAGGTGAGTCGCTTTTTGATTATTTGATGAGTACTAACCTTTCAGTGTGTAATATTGGGCGGGAACCCACATTTATTACTAGTAACAGGCAGGAGGTTCTAGACGTGACCCTTGCCTCAAATAATATTCTTCATATGGTTAAAAATTGGAGGGTGGATAAGGAACACTCCTTTTCTGATCATCGATATTTAACCTATAGCCTCGATATTCACCCTGCTACCCGGGAAGCCTTCAGGAACCCTAGAAGGACCAACTGGAGCAAATATGGGGAATTATTGGAGGAAATGTTACCGACGAGGGCTATGGAGCCCCCGACGACCGTTGGGGAGCTGGAGGACATGGTGGCTAGCGTTACTAGCGCATGCAACCGATCCTTTCGCGCTGCCTGCCCACTGGCTAAGCCTAGGGGTAGGCAAAAACCGGTATGGTGGTCCAGGGAACTGGGAACCTATCGAAAGGCTTGTAGGATAGCCTTTAATAGAGCCAAAAATACAAGGGAGGCTCAGGATTGGGACTCCTATAAGGAGAAACTCGGAACTTATAAGAAAGAATTAAGAAAGGCACAAAGGAGGTCTTGGAGAATCTTCTGTGATAATATGGAAGAGGTATCCGAAACCTCCCGCCTTAGGAAGATTCTTTCCAAAAGTACATCTAGTCCTAGTGTTTTGATAAAACCGGACGGATCTTGGACAACTTCTAGTCGAGAATCTCTGGAGCTTCTCTTCGAGACACACTTCCCAGGGAGCTTTGAAGACCTGTTGGTGCGTAGTAATCATCAGGAATCACTGTCAGTAACCACAGAGGATATCGTAACCAGAAAACGGATCCTATGGGCACTGAGGGGTTTTAAACCATTTAAATCGGCTGGTCCGGATCAAATTATACCAGCGGAACTTCAAAACAACTCAGTAATTATTCTTCCCTACCTGGAAGCTATATTCAAAGGGTGTTTGAAGCTGGGCTATATTCCTAGGTACTGGACGGAGGTCAATGTGGTGTTCATACCGAAAGCGGGGAAAAGCTCACATGTCTATCCTAAGGACCTAAGACCAATAACTCTATCATCCTTTCTTTTGAAAACATTGGAAAGGCTGCTGGATGTATACATCAGAGATAAAATAGGTGCCAGGAAGTGGGCATCGTCTCAGCACGCGTACACAAAGGGTAGATCTGTGGACACTGCTCTGCACGCCTTAGTGTCTACGATTGAGAAATCGATTAATTCGAAGGAATTCTGTTTGGTCGCCTTCCTGGATATAGAAGGCGCCTTTAATAATGTGAAAGCGGAGGCAATCAAGGAGGGATTGTCATTTTTGGAGGTGGACGTTCCTCTGATAGGGTTAATCAATTATATGCTGGGAAGCAGGATTGTTAGCTCGAAGTTGGGGGACTCCACCTTCAAGAGGCGAGTAACTAGGGGAACTCCGCAGGGAGGGGTTCTGTCCCCTCTTCTCTGGAACATAGTGGTAAACGGGTTACTACTTGAATTGGAGAGAGAGGGTATTGAAGTTATTGCGTACGCAGATGACGTAGCTTTAGCTGTTACCGGGAAATTCCTGGACACGATTGTAGACGTAATGCAGAATGCGCTTACCATCGTTACGAAATGGGCTGGCAAATGTGGACTTGGTATTAACCCGTCCAAGACAGAGCTGGTACTCTTTACTAAGAAATACAAAATCCCGGTAGTTGTCCCTCCTACCTTAAATGGCACGAGACTTGCTTTTACTGATAGAGCTAGATATCTGGGCATTATCTTGGACAGTAAGCTTAGTTGGAAGCCCAACATGTTGGAGAGAATAAACAAAGCTACTATTGCTTTGTACTCCTGTAGGAACGCCATTGGTCATAGATGGGGTCTGAAGCCGGAGCTGGTACACTGGCTCTACACCGCCGTAGTGAGACCTGTACTCATGTACGGGGTGGGTGTTTGGTGGCCAGCTCTGGACAAGATAACTTACAAAAGTAAGATTGAGAGAGTGCAAAGAATGGCCTGTATGCTTGTTAGCGGGGCATTGAGGTCGACACCGACAAGTGCCTTAGAGGTTATGTTGCACCTTCTTCCTGTCGACATTTTTGCCAAACAGATGGCGGCAAATACGGCTGTACGACTTGCAGCCGTCTCTCAGTGGAGGTGTCTTAGTATAGGACACTCTACTATCGTCAGATCGTTGAAGGATGAGCTGGCGAATCTTGACTACATTAAACCTACTCTACGCTTCGAAAAGCGATTTCGGACCTCCTTCCCTTCAAGGGAATCCTGGAGGGATAGACCGTCATCGGAAACTGAAGCGTTGCAATTCTTCACAGATGGCTCCAAGCTAGACGGCAAAGTAGGAGCTGGAGTATTCTGTGACAAATTAAATGTAAATATTTCTATTCGTCTCCCTGATTACTGCAGCGTGTACCAAGCTGAAGTCGTAGCGATTGAGGAGGTCATGACGTGGTTGAAGCATAATGTGTTATCCTCAGACGATATCACAATCTATGTGGACAGTCAAGCGGCGATCCGGTCGTTAGAATCGGTGTCTTTGGCGTCACGGGTGGCGTTGAGTTGTCACTCATCTCTAAATGAGATGGGTGAGCATTTCAACATCCAGGTAGTCTGGGCCCCAGGTCACTCGGGCGTCATGGGGAACTGCAGGGCAGATGAACTTAGGCATGGTACGACTCTCCAGCTGCAACCGGAAAGGGCAAGTCTGGGGAGGCCTATCACAGCGCTGAGACAAGCACTTGGGAATCAGGCGCTATCCTCAGCGGGGGAAAGGTGGTCTAACACCCTCACCTGTAGAGTTGCAAGACAAGTTTGGCCAAAGCTGGACTTGGGGCGCACTAGGGCATTAATATCCTTACGAAGACGTGAATTAAGAACGGTCGTAGGAATACTCACGGGACACTGCCTTTTTGGAGAACATGCAAGAAGGCTGGGTCTGGAGGCTAATGACTTCTGCAGAAGCTGCTTGGACGAAGAGGAGGAAGAGACGTTGGTCCACTTCCTTTGCTCGTGTCCAGCATTGGCTCTCAGAAGGCACAAACACTTAGGTAAGTTCAGGATGGACTGCCTCTCGGATCAACATTAAACATTAAAGTGCGGGACGTCTTACGCTACATAAGTAGCTCGAAATGGTTCCAATAGGGGTAAAAGGAGATACATCCTGTGGTATCACAATGGACCGTCACCGGTCTAAGTGTGCGTAAGCAGCCACTCCAACCTAACCTAACCTAACCTAGTTACTGTAGACCTACCGCGATAAAATCCACGTTGTACAGGAGAAATGAAGTTTTTAGTGTGGATGATTCTATGAACTATATACTCAAACAACTTGGGTAAGACAGAAAGAATGGCGATCCCACGATAGTTACTCACATCACTTCTTCTACCCGCCTTGAAGATTGGATGAATACAAGAAATTTTCCAAGGAACGGGGAAAAAACCGCGACGAAGGCTTTCATTAAATATGAAGGTAATAGGACTGGTCAAACTCTCAGCACAACACTTAAACAGAATCGGCGGGAAGCCATGATAACCTGCTCCCTTTCCAACCTCGAGCTGGAGCAAGCGATCCCGTAGTGGGCAGAGCTAAAAATACGATGGCGGATGACAGAACAGGTTTTTAAGCCGACGCAAAAAATTGGCAAACAGATTACAGATATCCAAAGGCTGATTAGCGGCGGAGCTCTGGTGAGACATGGAAGACGGAAAGCCAGCCACCTTTTCCTTGCTGTTAATGAAATTCCAGAACTCCTTAGGACTAGATGTTAACTCTTCCTCAATTCGCAATACATAGTTGTTGTAAAGGAACCAGTTCCAGAGAGACCAGTTTTGAAAGGGATTTTAATAAGCTTGATTTCGGTTTGTTTCATATTTTCATCTATTGCGGCCCAAGAGATATTTTGAAAACTTTGAAGCCAAAATGAGGATTTGATTTGAAAATATTCTGGAAAAGGGAGATTTCTAATCTAATTTTAGAATTGAATTTCCCTGTTGTTGAATTTAAATCTTCCTTTTCCAGAAATTCCCGAAAGAGAAGATTTAATTTTAAATTATTCTATGCAAGCGAGTTTCCATTCTAATTATAAAACGAAATCTTTCTTTTCCAGTACTTATTAAAATGAAATATTATATTAAAATGAAAAGTATTAATTACATCCCTTCCAATTTCTATATTGTGGCTCTTTTCTAATTGAAAATTAAAACTATTTTTTTCTGGGCCTCCCCTTCCCCAAGAAACATAACCTCCAGAAAAAAATTGGGGATAATACGGCACCGACAGGTTTCACTTCCGTAAAATTCAATAGTTGGCAAATATCGAAGACTAAGCAAAATTTTGGGTAATTATTAATTTCCGGTGTTCGGGTGATTTTGTTTTGGACGATTTTGAATTTGTTGAAATTGCCCAAAGATCATTTTTTTTGGATTGAATAATCGCCCAAAATATTTGGGTCTTCATTTTGGGCGATTCTGATTAAAAAAATAATCGCTAACATTTACCACGAGTGCAACGGTTCAAGGGTGGGATCGAGGAAACTAGATTTGGCAAACAAAAAAATCTCCCAAAAAAGCAAGTTTTTTAAATAAAGCTAACTTTTGAAAGATTATTTTAATTCATTTTAAACCTTGGAGGTACCACCCTCAAACCCCCGCAAAATTTCAACATTAAAAGAAATTAGAACGTTTTTCAAAAATTTGTTGTCTTTTTTACAGAAGTGGGCCCTTTGAGCGCAGTATGACAAGAAGTTTATGGGGCCTTCTGGCATTTCACTTTGTGCTTTTCGAGATTTTTTTAAGGATTTTTATTTTTTGCGACATCGAGGGGCTTTGGGAATATAAATTTCAAATATTTAAATTTTAATATTTAAATCTAAACATCTCTGGCATAGAGCATACATTTGGCTGTATAAATGTAACTTTATTTGAATTATCTATGCATCAACCCTGTAAGATAA
The DNA here is from genome assembly GCA_958295665.1 of Tipula vernalis. NCBI lineage: Eukaryota > Metazoa > Arthropoda > Insecta > Diptera > Tipulidae > Tipula > Tipula vernalis. Next base: position 248,626,243 of record OY282558.1, read on the forward strand.
ATTTCTCGATATTTTCAATCATTTTATGTTTGATATCGTCTTTATGCAGAATTTAGACGAGAATAATCCTTACGATCTAACAAGACTAAAAATTTGTGGCAGGGTGCCAAGAAAACCGAGTGGAATAAGATTCTAGGTGATGTTAACAACAAATTTTTGAATAATCTGCCAGATGTTATAGAGGCTAAACAAAAACTGACTATCTGCATACCAAACATGAGTGACTATATCATTATTTAATTAGCAAACAATAATCCTAAATTTATTTGATTTACTATTTTATTTTGATTTTTTCCATATTGCACAAATAATATTGAGAATAAATTTGTGGGTACAAATAATTTTGGCAAAAACTAAATTAACTGTAATTTCTCCTAAAACTAAACTTTAAAAAAAATTTTGATAGCAATATAAAGCAGGGTTATTAAATTTATTGAATTAAAATTAATGTTTTCTAAAAGTTTATTATTTATATAATTTTTAAAGTTGTTTGCGTTACACTGCATCAAAAATTTAGCAAGTACAAATAATTTTGGTTAGGACTGTATGTTTATAAACTTCAACTCAATATAGAGTGCTGGGGGGAAAAAATTGGTCAAACATATTTTATTACAAATTGGAGTCTTTTTTTGCTAAAATTACAAAACTTTTGAAAGCTATTGGCTTATTGTTTTATTTTACATACATTTATGACCTAATTTTTTTTAAAATTCACCTGCAATTTTGGCGGAAAAATTGAAAAAAAGCTAAAATATTCAAAACACGTTGATTAGAGCTACAGTAATCGAATAAAGTAGACACTTCTTTTATAATTTTTTTTTTTTTTTTTTTTTTTCGAAAACCTCACCTCATATCCAAAAGTAATGTGAAGGTCAATCAATGAAAATCAAAGCGATTTGTGGTGTTCCAAAAAGTTCCGGTATATTAAATAAACATCACTGTTTGTTGGTTTTTAACCTTTTTTTTCACTATATATTTAATTTACAATATTTTATTACGATGTTTTATTTACAAATTTCATTTTACAAATGTTTTGTTTACGGGTTTATTCATTGTATTCGCGGTATTTTCTTAAAGTTAATTCACAATATTTATTTTTACAATGTTTTATTTGGAATATTTAATTTAGAATGTTTCTAAACTATTCTGTTTCCTATTTATATAACAATAAAATGTTACACAGAATAATTTCAATTGTTACACAAAAATTGTTCTAATTGCAATAATTAATAATTGCTATAAATATGTTGGTACTTATTATACCAACATATTATAATTTTATACTTTTGATTTTAAAGGTTGGTACCTGATCACAATAAACAAAAATAATAATTGAGTGCCAAATTGTAATAATGAAGCTTAGATTGAACCAAAACAAATTTATTTTTTAATATTTAAAGGCAATGAATAGGTTTTGCCTAGTTTTAAGTAATGCTGTACTGATCAGCCATAGTTTCAGATAAGTGCAAATCGTATCTAATTGTAATTGTGTTCCGATGATTCTTTGTAAATTTTATTTTTATTTTAGGATTCGCCTTAAAACCGTGTTTTGGGAATGCAAATAAAAAGATTGATATTGAAGTCAGTTTTGATAATGGAGGGCTGTCTTGAAATGAATCGGTTCACTCGCAAACTACCATACTTGTGATTTTCAGAGTAGCTACATAATATTATATATACCACTTTTTCGAATATATATTTTAATATTTGTTTTGAAAAGTTCCATTCGAAGTATCGTTATTTTTCTAACCAACTATTTCTCAAGTTGCGCAAATATCTTAGTTTAGTCCTCTTATAATTGTATCTAATTATAAATTTAAAAACAGCTCAATAAATATGTGCACACTCGGGTGTGTCGTGTTGATGATTTGATGTAATAGCACAGATAGCTATACCAGATGTCGATCTTGTATGGCCCAAATTTACATAAGTTCATTCAATATATGAAAATTACTCCAAATAAAATCTACCACAACGAGAAATAGACCGATATATAAATTCATATTATCATCCATTTCTTTTTTAATTTGCGCACGACGATTTTATTTTATAAAAACTAAAAACCAAAAACCAAAACAAAGTTGTAAATTTTTCGTGTTGAACACATTCATATAAAAAAAAATCATGAAAATATGAATGAAATTATATTCAAAAATACATACATATATATAAACCTCACAAACGCATACGTAATAATATATAACTCCTTAATATTTTTTATTTTTATTGTTGGATTTTTGGTTTTTGTCTTTACAAAAATTATGGATAAAGCCGGTATTCCAATACGAAAAATTGGAACGACTGCTGGCAAAAATGAAAGAAGACAAAAAAAAATGTTACATTAGAGTGACTAAGAAAAAACAATTTTTTTATTTTTTATTTTATAGCAAAATTGTATGGATAAATTTTGACAGCAAACAAAAACATAACCAACAAATATGAACAAAATTATGCGTTATTCTTAATTCGTATATTTTCACCTCTCAAAATTATCTAAATAAAATTATTTTTACCCCTTATCAGAATAATTTTTTTTTTTTCATTTATTTTCCGTCACAGAATTAAAATTAAAAAAAAACTTTACTATAAAAATGACGTACTATGAAAATTAATGTGGTTTTCCTGTTGCAACAAAAAACAGATTCGGAGTTGAATCCGAGTTGAAAAATGACAGTTTTTTGACGTTTTAACTGGAACAGCCAAAAATCCGGATTCTGCGATGAATACTGATGAATTTTTCCGTAAATTAATAAATAATTTATTGTAATCATGTTATTTGTTGTATTATTTGTTAATTATTTTACTGTTTTTTAAATATATTTTTCCCTTTATTTATTTTGATGTTTAAATGACATTTCGATGACATTTAAATGTAATTGTGTTAGTAATCGCTCCGAAAAATTTTACCGAGCGACGGATGACAGCACTGCTGTCACTTGGGTTTCGCTCCGAATCTGTTTTTTGTTGCAACAGGAAAACGACATAATATTGTATGCGAGAAATATGTTATCATCCGCACACAAAATTTATGTAGATTTGTTAGAGGGTTGCAATAAAAAGTCTCCATTTGATACTTTTTTCAATAATTATTTTTCATCACACTAACCCAGCCACAACTTTTTTGTAATAAAAATGTTTCCTGGCGAAGTCGGGTATCTCATTCACACAACCACTGATTTTATATTTTTATCTCAATATATTTTTGCTGATAAAGATATTTTTTCACAATGGAATACCGGCTTAATAAAACAAAAAAAAAATAAAAAGAAGTACAATGGATTATATAATATATATATATATATGTGTTTGTAAGGTGGTATATCCATATTAACTTTTATGCAAAATAAGGAACTTTTAAAAATAACATTACAGCTGATTGATGAAAGATAATTTTGAAATTTATATTGAAATTGATTTAGGTGGGTAATTTTAGTAGTAATGTAAGTTAATTATCTATATAATCGGGTTTAATGGAATCATTAAGTTCGTTCCTGGTACACAGCACTAACAATTCGATCGTTTAAAAATGTTGAATAAGATAGCAGAAAATTTTCAGCAGCAAAAATGAGTTTTGCTACTCACCACTAGGAGCAGCACTAAAACAAAAGAGAACTTTTTCTGCTGAAATATTTATTAGCCAGGACTGGGATTTTGCACAAAAGGCGAGAAGCGAGTTTTCGTTTAATTTCTCGCCTTTCAGTTTTGTCCGACGGTTTTTTTTCGATTTTGCACAAATAGACAAAATAAAAGGCGAGAAAATTGAGCAACTTTAATTTAGTTGTCAAAAATATATTTTATTGACAAGTTTGTTTGGATTTGTGTCGTTGATACAAATGAATTTGTAAAAAATCATGCTATTTAAAATACCTAAATAATCAATTTTATGTAATGAAAAATAAAAGTTGGTTCTACATTTAATTTCGGGGTATCCGATGTCCTATTTCAAGTGTAATATCTTTTGTCGCTAACACTGGAAATGTTATGGTGTTTGTTAAATTATCAATTATATGATCGTTTCGTCTTGTTCCCTTCTGTGATAGTCGGCGGTGTTGTTTTCTGTACTTATTGTAATAATCGAGAAGGAAATTTTCCTAATATGCACATAAATTGATTAAATTCAAACATTAATTTTTCCTTTTATGATTTATACTATTGCTCAAGTGAAAACAATAATTTTACTAATATATAATATTCAAAAGATATGTGAAAGCAAATTTCAATTTTTTTTAATTACCTATAATGTGCATATGCTAAAACATTAACTTAAAATTCATTTTTCCTACTTCTCACCAAGTACTACACATGGTCGAAAATAAAAGCGAGAGCGAGTGTCTACTCGCATAGTGCAAAATCGCTTTTTCTCGCTTTTAGCATAAAGTCGCTCAAAAAAGGCGACTCGCTGTGTGCAAAATCCCAGTCCAGCAGTATATAAATTTTGGTCCCAAATTTCCTCACTGCCTCATGAGAATTTTGTATACGTACAAGGAGTATAAGATACATTTTGTTATTGTGTTCTGTCATTTTCGTTGTTTGTATTAGTGTATCGTTTTGTGACGGTAAGTATCAAAAATAAGCCAATCGGTTGAAATCAGGACATAAATTTTGGTCGTCTCATGAGTCGGTGAGGCGAGAATTACTGGATCGTAATGGTATTAGTTATTGTGTGTGTGTTCGAATGCTCTTTTTAGCTATTCATGCTCTTCATGCTCTTTTTAGTTTTTCGTATAGTTATTTTGTGTTCTTTGTTGAGATTAGGGTTTCGTATACGAATGAAATTTTTAAAGGGACACGAAGATGACTATGTTTGAAAAAAAAAATCAATTCACTAAAATGCAAAATTGTGTATTAAAATTTTATTAATTTCAATTAAAATTGTGTACAACCTCCTATTCGATATATTTAATTTCAAATTATTTATATTTATAAAAAAAAAAATTCGTTTAAATTGATAATAAAGACGATGTAAAATAATGAATTTGAAAATCCCATATGATTTTGTTTACGTTCCATATGGCATTGGAAAAATGTATAAAATGCATGTAGTAGTTAGCAAGATAAACAGAAAATAAAGGAATAAGAAAAAAGAGTTTTAATAATAGGTACATACATATGTATGTGACGCTGTACGTAAAAAAGGTTTCGTAAAACATCATTATCAATTTCAAATACAGCTTTTTAAAACAAATTGCGATTACTCTCGATTTGTTTAAATTTATTAAATTTTCAACAGAATTTTTTGATGGCTTTAATATTAAAATGAATTAAACCAATCAAATATTGTGAAAGTACAGTTTACATTATGTATTTTGAATGTATTTCAGTGTAAGTATTTTTTAGTAACCTTTACATAATGTAAACTGTACTTACACAATATTTGATTGATTTAATTAAGTTTTAATAAAAAATTAATCTGCTTTTGCAACACGAAATCTAAAAAATTAATAAACAAACATGTGAAGTTAAAACTAAAGAAATACATTTTTTTATTATACAATAATAGAACTTTACTAAAAGTAGAATATTCAAAAAATATTTACAACGAACAACACAGTATGTATTGTTAATTCTCCTGCTTCATAGCAAGTGAAATATTCTCACAGGTGAGCATAAGCAGCAAAAAATTTTCCCGATTTCAACTGATTTCAACCGATTGGCTTATTTTTGATACTTACCGTCACAAAACGATACACTAATACAAACAACGAAAATGACAGAACACAATAACAAAATGTATCTTATACTCCTTGTACGTATACAAAATTCTCATGAGGCAGTGAGAAAATTTGGGACCAAAATTTATATACAGTTGAAATCGGGAAAATTTTTTGATGCTTATGCTCACCTGTTAGAATATTTCACTTGCTATGAAGCAGGAGAATTAACAATACATACTGTGTTGTTCGTTGTAAATATTTTTTGAATATTCTACTTTTAGTAAAGTTCTATTTTTGTATAATAAAAAAATGTATTTCTTTAGTTTTAACTTCACATGTTTGTTTATTAATTTTTTAGGTTTCGTGTTGCAAAAGCAGATTAATTTTTTATTAAAAACTTAATTAAATCAATCAAATATTGTGTAAGTACAGTTTACATTATGTAAAGGTTACTAAAAAATACTTACACTGAAATACATTCAAAATACATAATGTAAACTGTACTTTCACAATATTTGATTGATTTAATTCATTTTAATATTAAAGCCATCAAAAAATTCTGTTGAAAATTTAATAAATTTAAACAAATCGAGAGTAATCGCAATTTGTTTTAACAAGCTGTATTTGAAATTGATAATGATGTTTTACGAAACCTTTTTTACGTACAGCGTCACATACATATGTATGTACCTATTATTAAAACTCTTTTTTCTTATTCCTTTATTTTCTGTTTATCTTGCTAACTACTACATGCATTTTATACATTTTTCCAATGCCATATGGAACGTAAACAAAATCATATGGGATTTTCAAATTCATTATTTTACATCGTCTTTATTATCAATTTAAACGAAATTTTTTTTTTATAAATATAAATAATATGAAATTAAATATATCGAATTGCAGGTTGTACACAATTTTAATTGAAATTAATAAAATTTTAATACACAATTTTGCATTTTAGTCAATTGATTTTTTTTTTTCAAACATAGTCATCTTCGTGTCCCTTTAAAAATTTCATTCGTATACGAAACCCTAATCTCAACAAAGAACACAAAATAACTATACGAAAAACTAAAAAGAGCATGAAGAGCATGAATAGTTAAAGAGCATTCGAACACACACACAATAACTAATACCATTACGATCCAGTAATTCTCGCCTCACCGACTCATGAGACGACCAAAATTTATGTCCAGAAAAATTATGAATATCGTTCATTTTTGTTGTTGTTTTTATAATAGTTAATTTTTGTTTTTAATATTGTTCTTATTCGTATTTCTCGTTCGGAAAGATCGTCTAATTTATTTTCAGCGAAACGCTCTTCAAGCGCACTTTGAATACATACGATTTTTAGCAAAAAAAAATTCAAATAGGATAATAAAATCTCTTGAACGATTTTCCTTTTTTGATCAGCTAATTATAATTTATAAATTATAAATTGTTATAGTAGTACAGACAGTACATTTCAATATTTACTTCTCGAACTTTAAACAAATGTAAATGATTAAAATATATTTATAATTTTTATTTTAAGTTGTTATGGTCTTTTTTATAATTTTCTGTATTTTTTGTCACTTTTTACAGACTACATTTATCAATTTAGATTCAAAAATACAAAATTTATTTTTCGGCCAAATTTAAAAGATAGCAATATTAAAGAAATCGATCGATTCTAAAGAGCTACAGATTTTTTCAAAAAAAATCGGCCAAACTGAATTTTTCAGTTTTTTGACTGTGTCGTATGGACGGACATCCTTGTAACCAATATGGGATTCTAATTTTTGGATACCTGGGGCCATAACACATTTACACAGGCAATTTTAAAAAAATCGATCGAGTCTAAAGGGCTACAGAATTTTTCAAAAAAAATCGGCCAAACTGAATTTTTCAGTTTTTTGATGTGTCGTATGGACGGACCCCCTTGTAACCAATATGGGATTCTAATTTTTGGATACCTGGGGCCAAAACACATCTTCACAGGCAATTTTAAAAAAATCGATCGAGTCTAAAGAGCTACAGAATTTTTCAAAAAAAATCGGCCAAACTGAATTTTTCAGTTTTTTGACTGTGTCGTATGGAGTTATATTTATTGCTTCAAAAAAACTTAAAATTTTATTATTCTGGAATTAATTTTTATTAATTCCAGAATTTATTTTATTAATTTTATTTTGATCTTACATAAAGAGTACAATTTAGGTTGGAATACAATTATAAATCTCACCGAGCAATGGTTTGATTCTAGTTTATATACATAAAAAATGCAGCGTTATCATCTTTACATTTTTTATGTTCACACGTTTTATTTTAAAGTCAATTACATTATATTTTGCATAAAAGGCAAAATATATATTTACAGCATAACTCGTAATATTAAACTTGTTATGCATGTTAAAAAATGTGACTGCATGTTTGTTGTTGTATGTTATCGTGGGCCGAATCGTGTGCGTTATTTATGTTGCCTATTGGTATGTTACCTGTTGTGGGCTTACATAACTATGGACGGACCCCCTTGTAACCAATATGGGATGCTAATTTTTGGATGCCTGGGGCCATAACACATCTACACAGGCAATTTTAAAAAAATCGATCGAGTCTAAAGAGCTACAGAATTTTTCAAAAAAAATCGGCCAAACTGAATTTTTCAGTTTTTTGACTGTGTCGTATGGACGGACCCCCTTGTAACCAATATGGAATTCTAATTTTTGGATACCTGGTGCCATAACACATCTTTACAGGCAATTTTAAAAAAATCGATCGAGTCTAAAGGGCTACAGAATTTTTCAAAAAAAATCGGACAAACTGAATTTTTCAGTTTTTTGACTGTGTCGTATGGACGGACCCCCTTGTAACCAATATGGGATTCTAATTTTTGGATACCTGGGGCCATAACACATCTACACAGGCAATTTTAAAAAAAATCGATCGAGTCTAAAGAGCTACAGAATTTTTCCAAAAAAATCGGACAAACTAAATTTTTCAGTTTTTTGATGTGTAGTATGGACGGACCCCCTTGTAACCAATATGGGATTCTAATTTTTAGATACCTGGGGCCATAACACATCTACACAGGCAATTTTAAAAAAATCGATCGAGTCTAAAGGGCTACAGAATTTTTCAAAAAAAATCGGCCAAACTGAATTTTTCAGTTTTTTGACTGTGTCGTATAGACGGACCCCCTTGTAACCAATATGGGATTCTAATTTTTGGATACCTGGTGCCATGACACATCTACACAGGCAATTTTTAAAAAATCGATCGAGTCTAAAGGGCCACAGAATTTAATATATATATATATATATATATATATATATATATATATATATATATATATATATATATATATATATATATATATATATATCTATCTTTATATATATATATATATATATATATATATATATATATATATATATATATATATATATATCCTTAATATTTTTTATTTTTATTGTTGGATTTTTGGTTTTTGTCTTTACAAAAATTATGGATAAAGCCGGTATTTCAATACGAAAAATTGGAACGACTGCTGGAAAAAATGAAAGAAGACAAAAAAAAATGTTACATTAGAGTGACTAAGAAAAAACAATTTTTTTATTTTTTATTTTATAGCAAAATTGTATGGATAAATTTTGACAGCAAACAAAAACATAACCAACAAATATGAACAAAATTATGCGTTATTCTTAATTCGTATATTTTCACCTCTCAAAATTATCTAAAAAATTAAAATTATTTTCACCCCTTATCAGAATAATTTTTTTTTTCATTTATTTTCCGTCACAGAATTAAAATTAAAAAAAAAACTTTACTATAAAAATGACGTACTATGAAAATTAATGTGGTTTTCTTGTTGCAACAAAAAACAGATTCGGAGTCGAATCCGAGTTGAAAAATTACCGTTTTTTGACGTTTTAACTGGAACAGCCAAAAATCCGGATTCTGCGATTTTTTGTTTTTTATATGGTTGTGTGAATATACGTATTAATTGTCAAATTCTATTTTTATAATTAGATTGTTAATACTGATGAATTTTTCCGTAAATTAATAAATAATTTATTGTAATCATGTTATTTGTTGTATTATTTGTTAATTATTTTACTGTTTTTTAAATATATTTTTCCGCATATTTATTTTGATGTTTAAATGACATTTCGATGACATTTAAATGTAATTGTGTTAGTAATCGCTCCGAAAAATTTTACCGAGCGACGAATGACAGCTGCTGTCACTTGGGTTTCGCTCCGAATCTGTTTTTTGTTGCAACAGGAAAACGACATAATATTGTATGCGAGAAATATGTTATCATCCGCACACAAAATTTATGTAGATTTGTTAGTGGGTTGCAATTATTGAACGGGGGGCCAATTATATGTTGGTTGTTGTTTATCAATTATGAAATGTTTTTATGTTTGGGGTACACCCGTTAATATGCACTAAAAACTTATGTATATTTACCGCACAATTTATGGTCTATGCGGCTGTAACTTATTTTAAACTTCAAATGGTTTTATAAATATTTCACTAATCATCACCACCGCACTTCACGATCATGACCGAAAAACCTTAATTGATTAATTATTAATTGTTTTAATTAAATATAAAAATTGTCACGGAAAATTAATTTATATAATTTATATTTGATTTTATTTTGTACACAAGGAATTGTATATGACTTTTTAAACGCACGATGTGTAATACACTAGTAGCAGAACGAGAGTGTCTGTTTTATGTTGTTCGAGACGATGAACCGAAAAATATAAGATGAATTTAGATGTAAAAACAACGCACTAAAATAAAAGTAAAAATTCAGCTAAAAGAAATAATTTGTGATTAGTTGTGAATAACCACAAAAGATGGTGGTGAAATTGTTTTTGATTGTTGTATTGAAGTGTAAGATATTCAGTACAAACAAAAATTATGGGAATATAATTCCTATAATCTCTGGTACAAAGTAGTGATGTGTGGAATGTATTTAAGTATGGATTTCCACCACAGAGTAACAGATTTGGGTCCAAATCTACTCTATAGTTGTCACTACTTAGCTGAGTGAGGCTGTTCAAATACAATTATATTTTATAGTCGAAATGAGTTGCATTTCGAATAATTGTAGGGATAAACGAATTGTAATAAATTGATTGCATGAGTGAATCACTACATGACTCCCCCGCAAGTTGAAATCCTCCATAAAAAAATTATTCGGCTGAAATACGGACAGTTTTAGGTGTTTTACCAACTGATTTTTGATCAGTGGAACAAAGTATACCGTAAGCCGGTTTGAGCCGGTCGATTGAAATGGTTTGATTTTTACCATTAATCAACACGGTGAATTGTTTGCGAAGGCGTCGAATGACTTTAAATGGACCTTCGTATGGAGGTGATAATCCGGTTCGAACCTTGTCTGTTCTTACGAACACAAAATCGCAATTATTCAGTGATTTAGGAATGAAAACGTCGTCTTGTTTGGACTGACGAGTGAATTTTGGTATAAGGTTTTGCATTGTTTCACGTAATTGGTCGATGACTGTATCGGTAGTTGGAATTGGTGAAAGAGGATTTTCGACAAAGAACTCACCAGGTAGTTTAATGGTTTGACCATAAACTAATTCTGCCGGTGAGCACTTTAGATCTTCTTTCACTGTTGCTCTGATGTCAAGTAAAACGATTGAGATTTCCGAGCTCCAATGAGTTGTATTGCTTCTGGCCATAAGCGCAGCTTTGAGTTGCCGATGAAAACGTTCGACCATGCCATTGGCTTGCGGGTGATAAGCCGTTGTACGTATTCGGTTTGAGCCAAGGAGTTTTGTTAACTCGGTAAAAAGCTTGGACTCAAATTGCGTTCCTTGGCTCGCGACTATGTGGAATTTCGAATTTGCCATGGGGTGATTTTGTGTGACGTTGTACTTTTGCGCGTTGGCAAGATAAACAAGACTGAGCCCAATTGCCTACGTCTTTGTTTATACTGGGCCAAAAGTAACGAGCTGCGATTAATTTACGAGATGCTCGGACAGCAGGATGCGAAATATTGTGCAGTGTGTCAAAGATGGCTCGACGTAATGATTCTGCAATGTATGGGCGATTGTTACCCGTAGAAGTTTCGCATACGATTTCGAGGCCAGGTAGTTTAAAAAGTTCTAGTTTCCATGATGAACTAGTGTGACATTCGGAACCAGAAAGTAAATTCTGAAGTTCTAGGTCAACTTTTTGAGTGTTTGCAATTTTGCTCAAGTCGAAATGTGTTTCGCCTGCGGCCGATTCGTTGTCAGTGGTGCGGGATAACGTGTCCGCGACAACGTTGTCATGTCCGGAAACATGTTGTATGTCCGAAGTAAATTGAGTTATATAATCCAAGTGGCGTGATTGCCTCGGATTACGTTCAGTTTTTGACTGAATCGCTCGTGTCAGAGGTTTGTGGTCGGTGTAGATTGTAAAATCTCGACCTTCAACAAAGTATCTGAAGTGTTTGACTGCCAGATAGATTGCGAGTAATTCCCTGTCGAATGCTGAATATTTCTTCTCGGCATCCGAGAGTTTTCTCGAAAAGAATCCCAGGGGCTCCCAACACTCGTTATGGTACTGTTGCAGTACTGCCCCGACGGCAGTGTTTGATGTGTCAGTAGTCAAACTAAGCTTTGAGTCGCTTAGTGGATGTGCCAGAAGTGTTATCTGTTCCAATTTATTTTTCAGCGACGTGAATGCTTGTTGGCATTCGTCGGTCCAAGAGAAGTTCTTGGCGGTCTTGGGCTTTTTGAGTAAAGATGACAAGTGGCCGTGAATTGGTGCGAGTGTTTGTGCGAGTTTCGGTATAAATCGATGGTAGTAATTTACCATACCAACAAATCGCTGAATACCTTTAATTGAAGTAGGAGCTGGAAATTCTCTGATTGCATTAATTCGTTCGTCTGATGGCAGAATACGATCAGGTGTAATCTTGTAGCTGAGGAAATCAAGAGTGGTTGCGCCAAAAACGCATTTTGCGCTCTTGATATGCACGTCAAACTGTGCTAACTTATTGAACAATTGTTCTAAGTGTAGTTTGTGCTGTTCCTCAGTGTGCGAAGCAACAAGGATATCGTCAATGTAGACGAAAACGAATTCTAGTTCACGAACTACTTCGTTCATGAAGCGCTGAAATGTTTGTGCGGCGTTTCGTAGACCGAATGGCATTCGAGTGAACTCGAAGAGGCCAAATGGGGTCGTTATTGCCGTTTTGTGAACATCTTCAGGCGCTACGGGAATTAAATGATACGCTCTGACGAGATCAATTTTGGAAAATATTTTGCAACCATGTAAATGCATGGAGAAATTTTGGATGTGGGGTATCGGGTAGCGATCCGGTGTTGTGACCGAGTTTAATCGCCGATAATCCCCACATGGTCTCCAATCTTGATCTTTCTTTTTGACCATGTGCAAAGGGCACGAGACGGGAGATGCCGATGGCCGACAAATCCCTAATTTCACCATGTGCTGAAATTCAGTGAAAGCAGCTTTGTGACGGATTGGATCTAGCCTACGTGGTCTTGACACGGGCAGATGGCCTGCGGTGACAATATGGTGAATCACGTTGTGTCGGACTGGTAAGTTATAATTCGGCTCTGCTGTTAATGAAGGAAATTTTTTAAGCAGAGTGCCGTAATCATTGTTGACCGTGAAATGGATCGGTGTCGGTGTGTCGACGCGAACCGTGGTGGCATTGATTGACAGCTTAGTCGCTGAATCAACCAGCCGTTTGTTTCTAAGGTCAACAAGAAGTCCGAATTTGCATAGGAAATCGGCGCCAATGATCGGACGATTCACAGCAGCTATAATAAAAGCATGCGTGAAGGTTCGTTTTAGTCCGAGCTCCACCTGTAGCAATTTTGTGCCGTATGTGTGGATTGGTGTTCCATTTGCAGCCGATAAGACTAGATCGGGGTTTCGTTTATGAACAGAATATAATTGTTTAAAATGCGCCACTGGAATAACCGAAAGGTCAGCGCCAGTGTCAATTAGGTATGTTAGTTTTGTGGTTCTGTCAAATATGTGGAGACGAGTCGAGAATGAACTCGTTGTGGCAGTCGTATAGAGGGTGTGTGACGCGGTAGTCGTTACCCGTAGGTTTATTAGTTTTTTTCGTTTTTGTCTACTTCCATGCTGGTCGTTGTACTTTGCTTGCGCCAATTGCACGGGTTGATGCACTTTCTGGCGGCTTTGCCGAATTTGGCGTGATACCAACAAATACCTGGCCGATGGGTGTTGGTATTATTGAAGAATCGAGTGCGCGATGGTGATCGTCGATTTTGTGATTGGCTCCGGCCGTTCCGAAATAAGCCATCTAAGCGAGCCTCAATTCGAGCTAAGCGGTCTTGTATTGTTCCACTATTTGATGGTGATCGACGGTCTCCACTGCGGCTCCGTTCCGTCTGTGCCGTGGTTCTAGATTGCCTGTGATTGTTTTCTGTATATTGTTTTGACTGCATGGAATGAATTTGAATGTTGGGTTGTCTTACACAGAAAGAAATGAACTTACTTAGAATAGAAAATTCCATTTCTTAATTCAAGAAATTTATAAAATTTAAAAATAAATTAGTTTTTGCTCAATATAAACTAAAAATATTTGATTTAACTATATTTATCTTAAAATAAGAATCTAAAATAATTATAGAATCAAGAATTTAATATTTAAATTAAGAAATGTAATAATTGATTATAATTAACAAAACCTAACTTAATACAAGAAAGCGGTTTAATCAAGTTTACAATTTAAATTAAGAAATGTAATAATTGATTATCATTAAATTAACCTTGCTTAATACAAGAAAGCGACTTAATTGGCAGTACAATATTAAACAAAATAGTGGTTAAAATTAGCATGCGTTTTGTATTTCTAACCAGAAAGATTTTGCTTAAATCAGATCACTATTTTTAATATTGTATTAAAAATATAACTTGTATTTTTTTAGACTTTTTTTTTAAATAATGAAGCAAAACTTAAATTCAACATAATTATTCAGTTACATGCAAAATTTGTGCATATTCATGCATACAGAAAAAAATAGATTTCGTTATCTATTCTATAAAACAAATCCCATATTTACTAGTTTATACCCTTTGATTTTCAGCTAATCAAGCCCCTTTATTAAATGGAGTGTTGGATCGAATAGGGTATTACATTTTGGTGTTTCATTCAATAGAAAATATCAATTCTTAAATCTATAATTATTTTCCTATATGTATCATTTAACGCTATTGCAGCTTTCCATATTAAGGTACGTTAATTTGTAGTTTTTTAGCAGTCCACTGATGATGACTGACCAATCGAAATATATGGACCAAATAATACATTTTTTTTTTAAAAATTTGAACTTAATTTTGTAAGAATCAATTTTTTGCAATTTTTAAGCACCACTTCAACTTCCCTGCCTTTCTTCGACTTAGACTACAAGCTAATTAACTCAACATTGTTAAAAATTATATATAAGTTTGAATCATAAATCTGTGTACCTAGTCGAAAGTTTGTGATGTAAAATTTCTTTTTGTAAACATGATTGTAAACGATCACTATTTTCGATGTTCGATAGTGTTCACGTCTCACTTTTCAAGAATAAAAATGTACACCATTGCATTTTTGATGATTACTTTATTGCTTCATGGTATACAATGTTATCCTTGAAAAGAGAGACCAAATTTAGCAAAATTGAATTTTTTTTTTGTATCATCTGTTAGTTTGTGTATGGTACTACAACTACTGTACTGTGATTCCTCTTAATTTAAGTTTTTTCTGTTCATGTGGCTCGCGGTTCAATGTTACATATACTTAATGTGAAATTACGGCATAACGATTATACGTGTTTTACGACATATCGATTATGTGCGGTAAACGGAAATAGAAATTTCAGCAATGAAATAAATTAGCCACTTATTTCATTTAGATGGTTATGATAATTTTTTTAACTTTAATTTCGTTTGACTTTAAAAGAGAGATATTTGATATTGATGAACTCAGAACCCGCTAAAACTATTTAATTTAATCTACAGCTGTCTTAGATTTGTTAATTCGTTATATCCAAACATCTGTCATTCTAGTATAAACCTACTTGATTAACATGCTGGTGGTAGCACTAGCCGATTTTAGACAATTTAACGTATGTTGTTTATCCAAAACTTCATCCTTTGTTGCTCGCGTTTTTCCATTTCACTGTATGACTACTATAATAATTGCATAAATGTAATAAATAAAAATGCAAGGTTGAGCTTATCAGTAATTGTCATAAGTTTAATCAGATATTTCATAGTTCATTAGAAAAATTTCCATTAAAAGAAAATGTTAAATTTTTAAAATGAAAATTTTTCTAGTAAAATTATAAAATTGGTTTTGTAAAAAAATCCTTATATTTATGCTCAAACTATCGTTTATATTCAAGGCACGCCGCAGCCGCTTGCTGTGATATGTATGTCCTTAAGTTGCTTAAAATAAGCATTGCTTAGTTAAATTAAAAGAAAACATAATAAAATATAAAAACATATTTTAATAAACGAGAAGGGCCTAGTAAATTCTAGCAAAACTTTCTTAAGTAATAACATATTTTACATACAGTTGCTAATATTTAGCAAGCTCTATTTAAAATTATTTATTAATTTAGCAATATTTCTGAATTACAGCGATCATTTTTTGCAATAAACACACACGCGCTTAATTCTATAACGTAATGCTTTTAATAAGCAAGCCTTGCTAAACTTACGCATGCGCATCAATATTTTAAAACGGTTTTAAAACCGAAAATATTTATGATTTCAGTCCTTCTTGTTCTGTTGAGTTGAGAACGTCCTAAGTGCTAGTTTGATTTTTATGTTTTAATACATTTTTTAAAGTTTCTTATTGTGGAAAAAGTGAGAATACATTTATGTATGTAAGTATTAATTGTGTAATAAATTGTGTGTCTAAAATCTCTTTAGAATTCTCGGCGTTTCTGTTTTTTTATCCAACCGGATTATTTTTAACGTAAATCTGCAACATCAATTATGTTGTAGAAAAATGCCGTGATGCACACCATCTTTGTGTCCTTCTTTTTGTTGAGTAGTGCGTAATTTTTTTGTTGCGTATAAGTGGAAATAGTGGGGGTTTCCGAAATGCGATTTGAAATGCACATTTTGTAGAATACGAATTTTTGTGATAAATTACGTTTCATTAAAATCATAAAAATATTTAAATTCGGACCATTCGAACAATACGCATTAAAAATGCACGCAAGAACTACGTCGCATGCAGCTTTTCAAATGTCACTTCGCTAAATGTGCATTTTGCATTTCGGACGCATCCAGTGTCTATTTAATTTATAGTTTTATTTGTTAAAATTGTAATGATTCAAATATAAATATTTAATTATTTCAATACGTAGTTTAAAGATGTTTTATATTTGATTAATTTGGAACAGCTTCGTCATTTTGAATAACATAAATTTGTACTTAAAATTGCAAAAATTTGGTAATAAACTAGTGACACTAAAAGCATAACACTTTTTAATATATTAACATTTAGCTAACACTGAAAAACACTGCAAAAGGGCGCCTCAAAGAATTCAAAGATTCATCAAATCCGTTAAAGGCAAACGAGATAATTAATAGATGACCTCTTTTGAAATCTGCGAATGGCAGTGGATTAGTAAGTCATTTAAAACTAAAACGAAATTTATTTATTACAATAATTACAATTATTACATATTTTCAGATCGATATTGACTTCCAAATTTTGTATCCGGGTTCAAATTTTTTCCTATTTAAAAAATGGAAAAATTTTAGTAAAAAAGCTTCCCTTACTCTTACTGAAGAAACTTAAATTTAAGGGAGTGTTTGAAGAGCTGAAGTCTCTCCCTTTTAGTCTCCGTTGGACACCGTTGAAATAAAATGGAACAACACTGCAAAAGGACGCCTTAAATAATTTAAAGATTCATCAAAAAATACATTAAAAGCAAACGAGATGATTAACAGCTGACATCTTTTGAAATTTATTTATTACTTAAACACAATTAAGTATTATAAATTTTCAGATCGATATTGGTTTTCAAATTTTGTAACCAGACTCAAAATTTTTGCTATTTCAAAAATGGAAAAATTTAAGTCAAAAATTCCCCTAATATTACTTAAAAAAGTAAAATAAGGGAGTGTTTGAAGTAGTTTACTTAAATAACTTAATATTTTATATTATATTTCTCTATGCTTCCTAAGTCAAACTATATTTTAAGCTCCTAATTAATCTAATTAATTAACATTAATTCTCTCCCTATTTCCAGACTACAAAAATATCAAACTTACTACATTTAACCACTACATTTGAAAGCCTGGTAGAAGAATAACCAGCAAGAAAACATCATTTTTTAACTTTTTTTAACATAATGCGCCACCTTACAGCTTTTATTCGGGATTATTGCTAACGGTAATCAAATTTCTGTATTAGTTTTAATAAATTCATTAAGATTTTCAATTTGGTGAATTTTGAAATTATTTATAGTCTTTATTATAATGCCATTATATTATAAGTATTATTGCCTTTATGTGTTTACTAGACTAACATTGTACATGATATATATATTATATATATATATATATATATATATATATATATATATATATATATATATATATATATATATATATATATATTTATATATATATATATATATATATATATATATATATATATATATATATATATATATATATATATATATATATATACATTGAGTTCTTATTATCTAATTAACATATTTTTTCTCTCTATTTTTAGACTACTTTAAAATTAAAGCCTGTTATAAAAATAACTAACAAATTCAATATTTGGAAAGCGTAATACACAATTCAGCAACATTGTAATCATGTTGAATTGTTTCATGTTTCCAATGATTTCAAACAACCAATATTTATGTATGACATTTAAAATATACACATTTTATAAAGACTTCTGATGAATATAAATGTCAATCTAGTTGTAAATCAGTGTTTAAAAATATTTCATCATTTAAGGGACATTTAATCAAGAACCACGAGAGTGAAAATAATACCTTTCCGACAAATTCGACAGTACCATTGATGTCTGAATCCAAAAATAATTGTGAGCTTACTGAGGTGCACAACCTTAATAATTCCAAAAAGGTTTTAGAAGAAAATAATATTAACATAGAGCAATTTAAAAAAAAGTAAAAGACTCAGTGTTGGCTTTTGTTACAAAAATGTCTAGTAATAGTAATTTTACAAATACGCTACTTGAAACTATACTAAACCATCTGGCAAAAGACGAACCAGCGCTCATTTAAAAAAAAACTTTATTATAATTGAGGCTTTATTACTATAATACAATATTACTATAACTATTATTATAATTAGATTAATTTTATATTTATATTATTATAACATTATATTACCAAATATTTTTTTATTATTAATATTATAGTTATGTCTATTGATTTTATATTAATTATTATTTTATATAAATTGAATTTGAATTAAAAACGAAATATACTGTTTTAAAAATTATATTATGCATTTTTATTACTACATAATTCTCATACTACAAAATACTCTTTTCCCAAAAATAAATATTTTCTTAGTACATATTTGACATATCAAGCTGCAGTTAAAATTAATTTTGGTAAAATTTAAAGCGTCTTAGTTCACATCCCAATTTCTATGCAATAATCGAAAATGTTTATCAAAAGCTAATTATGATATTTCTTAATTCTATTATAATTGAATTAAGAAAAAGTTTGCTTTTGATAATAATTTGCTATTAAATTTAAATCGGAATATTTGCTTTATTTGAGAAAGTGTAAGATTAATTTAATACACCTTCATCTAAAATCTAATTTTAATTTTACTTGAATTAAGAAATAATTTGCTTTTGATAAGGATTCCTATTAAATTTAAATCAAAATACTTGTTTTATTTGAGAAAGGGCAAGATTAATTTAATATCATTTTTGCTTGAATATAGATAACCCATATTCTATATTCAAGCAAGAATGATATCGAATTAATCTTACCCTTTCTCAAATAAAGCAAGTATTCCGATGTAAATTTAATAGAAAATTCTTATAAAAAGCAAATTATTTCTTCATTCCAGTAAAATTAAAATTTTATTTTAGATGAGGACGTATTAAATTTAATCGAAATTGTACTTCGCTTAAGCAGGAGCCACATTCTTGGCATAAATAATAACCATTTAAAAATAAATAATAAATTTAGCAAAATAATTCTAGATTTAAGAAATGATATCTTCCATTGAATTTAAAATGAGTTTCTTAAAAGAAGAAAAACGAAAATATATTATATTATTCAACCCATTTTTCCATTTAATCAAGGGGCTTGATTAGCTGAAAATCAAGGGGTAAAAATTATTAAATATAGCAAGTTTTGTTTAATAATAGCAATCTTTTTTTTCTGTGTATGTTTAGCGCGTCGAACATTCGATCTGCCGTCTTCGCAAGTGAATCAATTGGTGTTGTTACCGGTTGCGCCATAAGTCCGATTTTAATAATTTCTGGCATTTTCCGAATCCATATTGTTCTAATAAATGTTTCGCTTACCAGCTGGTTGGTACCAGCGAGTGTGCGAATGTGTCGTAGGCTGTCGGATGGGCGGCGATCTCCAAGATCCTGACAGGAAAGCAGTGACTCCAGTTGACGCTCCTCTGACGGTTCAAGACGGTCTAACAATGCTTTTTTTAGGATGTCATACTGATTAGTTTGTGGCGGGTTTTGTAGTACGTCAGAGATTAAGTCGAATGTTTGCGGAGAGATAGTCGATAGTATGTGTAGATATTTGGATTTCTGCGATGTGATACTTCGGAGGTCGAACTGTATTTCCACTAAATTAAACCAGTTACGCTTTTTCAGGCCAGAACGTAGGTAGGCTCAGTTTTGCATGGCCCGCGATCTCCATTTCGGTATCATGTGTATCACTGATTGTTTTGTATTGGTCACCGGAGGTGTCTGTGGACCGTGAGCTGCCTGGTTTTGGCTCGTCGGTACTCATATTTTTTTCTGCCATTGTCGTTTTTTTATTAATTTTTTTGTTAGAAATATTAAATTTCAGCTGTATGAGAAACTAATTACCGGAATTTTACGTGTCGCTAGATCCGCGACAAGAAGAAAACCGAGTCAAACGTTAAATTCCCAGTGGACAAATACAAAAAGAATGCTCAATCGAAAATGATGCGCCCAAAAAAAATTTTTTTTTTAACAATACAAAGCGGAATTGAAAAATAAACGTAAGTGTAGTGTGGTGGTGAAAATTTTACAAAGGTGTACAATACTTTTTATTTAATTGTGTGATTTCAATGAATTTAATGAATTTAAATTAATTTGCAGCCCAGTCAAAATATTGTAAGTAATATAAAAAAATATTTGACTGGTGCTGTTGAAAATATTGAAGTGATCGAGAGAAAGAAAAAAAATAAATGTATATAGCTATAAAAAAATATTTTGAAAAACTTGCGGTTGTTATTTTACTGATGTCGTTGCACCACGAGTGTAGGTGTTTGGTCTTCCTTTGTTTTTATTTTTGTTTACAAATAAATATTCCGATTTGTTACAATTTTATTTGTTTTTTCCTTTTATATATTTTGGTGATTGGTCCAGTTCCGTTGCACCGGTATATTATTTAGTATATATATGTTGGCTTGAGTATACGGTTTGTATTTTCTCGTTTCCTATTTTATACTTTGCATTTGTGTACAATTTTCTCGTTTATAGTTGTATCCAATTGTGTGTGTGTAGACGTTTGTTAAACCCTTCCTCTTTGTGTAACCATTCAAAACGCCGTTTTCGTTGAATGTGTTGCTCGGCAAAAAAATTTTTAAATGTTAAAGCGATCGTGTGTTAGGTTTTTTTGTTGTTTAATAATTCGAGAAAGAAATGTTTTGAAAATTGGTAATAAAAGGTTTAGCTTACCCAGTGGCCGGTGCTATTGCACCTGGCCGATTTATTTACAAAATTCGAAAAAAAATGTTTGTTGGTATTGTTGGTGTTAATCGTCACGACCTTCTCAATGTTTGATGTCTTCGACTCTGCAAATATTTTCTGCCGTTGTTTCTGTTGGTAATTCGCCGGAAAAATTCGAGAATTTTCGAAATATTTTGATTAACTGTTGTTTATGTTGTTGATTAACTGTTGATTTGTTTTTCTCTGTTCCAATCTGTGCCCCGTTGCTTTATGACTCCAATTTGTGTTAAATGTTGATATGTACCGTTTCTTTTTTAATAATTAAAAATGCGCACGAATTGGTTGAAAAAAAATAAAAAACTTTCGATACCAATAAACGTTTTATTTTCAATATGCCGTAAACACGGCCGTCGTTGGTCACCAATTATTGAACGGGGGGCCAATTATATGTTGGTTGTTGTTTATCAATTATGAAATGTTTTTATGTTTGGGGTACACCCGTTAATATGCACTAAAAACTTATGTATATTTACCGCACAATTTATGGTCTATGCGGCTGTAATTTATTTTAAACTTCAAATGGTTTTACAAATATTTCACTAATCATCACCACCGCACTTCACGATCATGACCGAAAAACCTTAATTGATTAATTATTAATTGTTTTAATTAAATATAAAAATTGTCACGGAAAATTAATTTATATAATTTATATTTGATTTTATTTTGTACACAAGGAATTGTATATGACTTTTTAAACGCACGATGTGTAATACACTAGTAGCAGAACGAGAGTGTCTGTTTTATGTTGTTCGAGACGATGAACCCAAAAATATAAGATGAATTTAGATGTAAAAACAACGCACTAAAATAAAAGTAAAAATTCAGCTAAAAGAAATAATTTGTGATTAGTTGTGAATAACTACAAAAGATGGTGGTGAAATTGTTTTTGATTGTTGTACTGAAGTGTCCAAGATATTCAGTACAAACAAAAATTATGGGAATATATATTCCTATAATCTCTGGTACAAAGTAGTGATGTGTGGAATGTATTTAAGTATGGATTTCCACCACAGAGTAACAGATTTGGGTCCAAATCTACTCTATAGTTGTCACTACTAAGCTGAGTGAGGCTGTTCAAATACAATTATATTTTATAGTCGAAATGAGTTGCATTTCGAATAATTGTAGGGATAAACGAATTGTAATAAATTGATTGCATGAGTGAATCACTACACAATAAAAAGTCTCCATTTGATACTTTTTTCAATAATTATTTTTCATCACACTAACCCAGCCACAACTTTTTTGTAATAAAAATGTTTCCTGACGAAGTCGGGTGTCTACAGAGTTTTTCAAAAAAAATCGGACAAACTGAATTTTTCAGTTTTTTGACTGTGTCGTATGGACGGACCGACCCCCTTGTGTCGTATGGACGGACCCCCTTGTAACCAATATGGGATTCTAATTTTTGGATACCTGGTGCCATAACACATCTACACAGGCAATTTTAAAAAATCGATCGAGTCTAAAGGGCTACAGAATTTTTCAAAAAAAAAACGGCCAAACTGAATTTTTCAGTTTTTTGACTGTGTCGTATGGACAGACCCCCTTGTAACCAATATGGGATTCTAGTTTTTGGATATCTGGGGCCATAACACATCCACACAGGCAATTTTAAAAAAATCGATCGAGTCTAAAGAGCTACAGAATTTTTCAAAAAAAATCGGCCAAACTGAATTTTTCAGTTTTTTGACTGTGTCGTATGGACGGACCCCCTTGTAACCAATATGGGACTATAATTTTTGGATACCTGGTGCCATAACACATCTACACAGGCAATTTTAAAGAAATCGATCGAGTCTAAAGGGCTACAGAATTTTTCAAAAAAAAAAAACGGTCAAACTGAATTTTTCAGTTTTTTGACTGTGTCGTATGGACGGACCCCCTTGTAACCAATATGGGATTCTATTTTTTGGATACCTGGGGCCATAACACATCTACACAGGCAATTTTAAAAAAATCGATCGAGTCTAAAGGGCTACAGAATTTTTCCAAAAAAATCGGACAAACTGAATTTTTCATTTTTTTGATGTGTCGTATGGACGGACCCCCTTGTAACCAATATGGGATTCTAATTTTTGGATACCTGGGGCCAAAACACATCTACACAGGCAATTTTAAAAAAATCGATCGAGTCTAAAGGGCTACAGAATTTAAAAATAAAAAAACGGCCAAACTGAATTTTTCAGTTTTTTCACTGTGTCGTGTGGACGGACCCCCTTGTAACCAATATGGGATTCTAGTTTTTGGATACCTGGGGCCATAACACATCCACACAGGCAATTTTAAAAAAATCGATCAAGTCTAAAGAGCTACAGAATTTTTCAAAAAAAATCGGCCTAACTGAATTTTTCAGTTTTTTGACTGTGTCGTATGGACACCTTGTAACCAATATGGGATCCTTGTAACCAATATGGGACTATAACTTTTGGATACCTGGTGCCATAACACATCTATACAGTCAATTTTAAAAAAATCGATCGAGTCTAAAGGGCCATGGGATTCTAATTTTTGGATACCTGGGGCCATAACACATCTACGCAGGCAATTTTACTACAGAATTTTTCAAAAAAAAATCGGTCAAACTGAATTTTTCAGTTTTTTGACTGTGTCGTATGGACAGACCCCTTGTACGGCATTCACTTGCCTGATGTTTGGATTACGTGTCGTACTCATAAACCCACGTCTCGTCTCCAGTAATAATCCTTTTGATGAATGTGGGATCGGATTCAGCCTCGTAAATCATGTCTAAAATTGTAAATAATCGCCAACACACACAGAGATAAATGTACTCTTGACTAATTAACTTTCGTCTACGTAACTTTCGTCTTGTCTACGTAACTTTCGTCTACGTACTTTTGCAAATGTTAAGCTATGACGCTAAGATTTAGAGGGAATATCAACAACAGATGTACCAACTTAACAAAAAACAGAACTCAAATCGGAACGATGGGAGCGCCACACGGTGGTTATTCCGAGAACTTGTTGATCAAGGTAGTATTTACTACACTACATGCTAAGTCATTTTTAAATAATACCGAAATTGATGTAAAATTTAAAATAGATTTAAAAGTTAAAAAAGTTCCGATATGAGACACATATGTTTACTGTGTGGTGAAAATGTCAATTTATTTGGAAATTCAATAAGATGATCAATTTGCCATAGATATTTCCATGAAAATGAATTAAATATAATAGTAAAGGAGTTTGACCTGAAAATAAATTTTTTTTTGTGCAAAAATTGAGTCGAGAGCTTTTTAAATTAATTGAACATCAAACCGTTTAAATGTTGTATATAATTTAAATTTAACTTTAAATATTGTATTTAATGTATTGGTAATTATGTTGTATTTATGTTATATTTAATATAATTGCATTTATATTTTTTTTATGTATTTGTATTACTTTATACAATTTATTTTATAAGTATAGATTAGAAATAGATTTTAAAGTTAAATATTAATTTAAAAAAATTTATACTAATCATTTTAAAAATTAGATGAATTAAAAACTTTTTTGGTTTTAAACTTCACATTGAAATGTTTTTGAATTAAACGTCCCCTACCATGGAATGTAGTAAAAAAGCGAGAAATACCTGCAAACATTCAGATGTGTTATGGCCCCAGGTATCCAAAAATCCGGGTCCCATGTTGCTTACAAGGGGGTCTGTTCATACGACACAGTTAATAAACTGAAAAATTCAGTTTGGCCGATTTTTTTTTAACAATTCTGTAGCTCTTTAGACTCGATCGATTTTTTTAAAATTGCCTTTGCAGATGTGTTATGGCCCCAGGTATCCAAAAATTAGAATCCCATATTGGTTACAAGGAGACACAGTCAAAAAACTGAAAAATTCAATTTGGCCGATTTTTTTTGAAAAATTCTGTAGCCCTTTAGACTCGATCGATTTTTTTAAAATTGCCTGTGTAAATGTGTTATGGCCCCAGGTATCCAAAAATTAGAATCCCATATTGGTTACAAGGGGGTCCGTCCATACGACACATCAAAAAACTGAAAAAATCAGTTTGGCCGATTTTTTTTGAAAAAATCTGTAGCTCTTTAGACTCGATCGATTTTCTTAAAATTGCCTGTGTAGATGTGTTATGGCCCCAGGTATCCAAAAATTAGAATCCCATATTGGTTACAAGGGGGTCCCCGTCCATACGACACAGTCAAAAAACTGAAAAATTCAGTTTGGCCGATTTTTTTTGAAAAAATCTGTAGCTCTTTAGACTCGATCGATTTTCTTAATATTGCTATCTTTTAAATTTGGCCGAAAAATAAATTTTGTATTTTTGAATCTAAATTGATAAATGTAGTCTGTAAAAAGTGACAAAAAATGCAGAAAATTATAAAAAAGACCATAACAACTTAAAATAAAAATTATAAATATAATTTAATCATTTACATTTGTTTAAAGTTCGAGAAGTAAATATTGAAATGTACTGTCTGTACTACTATAACAATTTATAATTTATAAGGAAAATCGTTCAAGAGATTTTATTATCCTATATGAATTTTTTTTTGCTAAAAATCGTATGTATTCAAAGTGCGCTTGAAGAGCGTTTCGCTGAAAATAAATTAGACGATCTTTCCGAACGAGAAATACGAATAAGAACAATATTAAAAACAAAAATTAACTATTATAAAAACAACAACAAAAATGAACGATATTCATAATTTTTCTGCTGGCTAATAAATATTTCAGCAGAAAAAGTTCTCTTTTGTTTTAGTGCTGCTCCTAGTGGTGAGTAGCAAAACTCATTTTTTCTGTTGAAAATTTTCTGCTATCTTATACAGCATCGTTTAAAACTTATTTATGTGAAACTATTTGATGCCATATTAATTGATCTAGACAAAAATGATTTAACGAAATGAGAACTAATTTTTTATTGATTTTTTGTATCAATATTTTGCGCTAATAAAATTTCACACAAAGCACATACTACTAAGTAATAAAATATGGAAAACATATGTAGGTTCGATTCGACAAGTAAAAGTGTTGGCAAAATAATATATGCTTTACTTCTTTGCAACTTGTTTGAAACATGAACAGTTGTTTAGTCGGTTATTATATGTATGTAACCCATTTATGTTTGCAGGACTAACTATGTGCATATGGAAAGTTTTTAAGGATTGTGTTATAATATGATACCTGGAAATATATGAAATTAATTTTGCTATTAAAACAAATTTCTCGATTATTGCTTTCAATGACCCACTTGTGTGCTTGTTTTATTCTTTATATATTTTGCCATATTTAATAATAATATTGTGTGTAATGTAAGTTAGCGTAATATCATGAATACTCGGAGCGATATTGTTTCGCGACTTTTCCTTTTTTTATGGCTAAATCCACCATATAAAATTGACCATTTACAATTTTACCGAATGAGCACCAAAATAAATATAATTATAAATTAAAATCTTTATTTATCAAATTGTCCACTTCCTCCTCCTCATCGCGAACATCGTCTTTTTCCTCCTCAAACTCCTTTAAACTCTCCCAACATTCTGTTTCAAATTAATCCCAATTAAGCATAATATAATCGTTATCCTCGATATTTCAGTTGGGGCTTACTAGTTATGGGGTTTTACTTCATTACTAGATCTTCTTTGATTCTTCCTGCCAATTCAAGTTGAGTTGATTGGCCAAGTTGAGATTTTATTGTCAATTGCAATTCTTTTATAAACTTTAAGTAGTTCTCATTGTTTGACACAATTTCCTTAACACGCCAATAAATGTAATGGATTTTTAAAATATGTATGTGGGTATTGTAAATGTTACGTTATTTACTTAAATTATTGTTTTATTATTTCTCAAACTTAGTTTTGTTTTGCAAGAGAATTTGAATCTCTTTAAAACGATCTATATATGATTTGAGAAACGTTTTGTTTGTTTGTTTCTTTTGATTTATTTTTATTTTAGGTATCAAAATAAAGCACATTTTTATATCGTCCAAATGGCATTCTTATTGTACATATAAGTAATTCACTATATTCGGTTATATTAACCGTTTGTCAAAGTTTTTTTTTTTTATATATATTTTAAATTTTTACTTAATCGTAAACTTAATTTTCATTAAAACCAATTCAAATTACATATTAACTTAAGGTATTTGATACTATCAGCTTTAATAATGTTTATAATTTTTGATTATCTTACAAAAAGAAAATACTTAATTTTTTTTTGTTTTAAAATGTTAGCAAAAAAAACACATTTTTATCAAAAATCTTTGCCAATATCCGTATCTATTATTCACAATATTTTCTGAACGACTCTCTCGCGCAAGCTAAAACTTATCATTTTATACCCTAAATGGGCCGTTATATATTTCTAAAATTTAATGTTATGAATCAGGGGTGATCAATCTTGTATTTACTTTCTGGTTTCGCGCGTTACATATGCATACATATATTTTCTCATTTTATTGTAACGATGATTCGTTACAAATCGTGGGGACGTACTCACGAAACCCTGAGAGTCTCGATGAAGCCGGGCAAAATAATGGAATTGGATGGACTAATCATACGAATATATCACGAGCATGGTATATGCCTATCCCCTTGCCGTCTCTCTCCAACTCGTAAGCCACTTTCCCAACTTTTCTTAAAATAATGGCTGGCACAGATTTACGAGCAAATTTAGAGCAATACTTCTTACTGGCATCACTTTGTGTGTAATTCTTGACATAAACTTTTTGTCCTACCTCAAATTCCCGGTTAGCGCTTCTTAAATTGTAAGTATGCGCTGCTCTATCATACGCTCTTTTCAAGTGCATAAGAATAAGTTCTTGACACTTATTCATGCGATTTATTTTGCATTGCGCCGAGATATCCCGCTCCGCTGTTAAATTAAGGTCACGAAGAAGTCGGTATTCGGTGCCATGAGAAATTATGTGCTGGCCAAACAATATAAAGTGCAGGGAAAATGTGGTGGAGTCATGAATTACATTACGCAAAGCATGTTCAATCTCAGGCAGATGCTCATCCCAATTTCGGTGGTCATCAGATATACAAGACCTTATTGCCGCCAGTATTGAGCGATTGACTCGTTCCGACAAATTTGACTGTGGACTGTATCTAGGAGTCTGTATGTGGGATACCCCATATTTTAAGAGCAGGTCCTCTAGAATTTTAGCATTAAATTGCTGTGCATTGTCTGATATGATAGACTCGGGTACGGAGTACTGAAGGAATATTGTTTTTTCCAAGAAATTACAGACATCCTTAGAGGTGGCGTTTCTCATAGGCTTGAGGAAAATATATTTACTAAAATGATCCATTACGATAAAAATGTAAGAATTTCCCTTTTTTGAGAATGAATAGGGTCCTAAAAAGTCCATATACAACCTTTGCATTGGGCGTTGGATTTGTGCCTGATCACCCATCATTGGCTGAGTTCTAAAGTTCACGGGCTTACAAGTTTTGCAAACTTCGCAGCGCAAAACATGACCTTGGACATCAAGTGGCATTTTGGGCCAGTAGAAATAACGCTGAAGGTTGTAGAGTGTCTTCTTTACACCAGGATGACCAGAAGAGGGAGGATTATGAGCAGAGTATATCAGATCAGTTCTAAGTTCAGTCGGTACGTATAATTTCCAAGGGGGTAAATCGGTATCACATGAATTGACACGACCTGATACATTAACTAATACCTTTCCGTTTTCAATGGTAAAATGCTTCAACGCCTTAGGAGACGAACTAATTTTATCCACAAGCTTGATATACTCAGGCGACGAGAACGCCGAAGACTCAAGATCTATATGTAAAATATCATCTGCAATTGCGGTTTTAAAATGGTTCATGTTTAATTCGTCCATATACATTCTAGACAAACTGCCTGGAACGATATTTAAAGAACCTTTACGGTGTTTTATCGAGAAGTTAAAAGCTTGGAGTTTTAAGCTCCACCGAGCCAATCTTCCGCTAAGATCTTTGTTATTCATTAACCATTTCAAAGACGCATGGTCTGTGATGATGGTGAAGGGACTACCTTCGACGTAAACTCGAAAATGTTTCACACTCAAAACAGCAGCATAACACTCTAACTCGGTTATTGAGTAGTTTTGCTGTGCGCGATTTAGTTTCTTCGACATAAAAGCGATAGGGTGTTCTTCACCATCATCACCGATCTGCGTCAGAACACTACCAACACCTATTTTGCTGGCATCACATTGGATACAAAACGGTTTCTGAAAATTAGGATAAACCAAGACCGGTGCTGTACAAAGAGCATGCTTTAAAGCTTCAAAAGAATCTTGAGCTTTAGAAGACCAAACAAATTTCGAATTCGTTTTTAAAAGGTTTGTCAACGTCGCAGCGATCGTAGCATATTGCGGAATAAACCGGCGATACCAACCAGTGCATCCAAGGAATCGGCGAACCTTTTTTACCGTATTAGGAATTGGAAACTCAGACATTGCTGACACTTTTTCTTTGTCTACTTGCAAGTTACCATCATCCCAAATATCGAATGCTTTTCATAAGGAATTTGCTTTTCTCTAAGTTCACTGTAAGTCCAGCATCTTCAAGCAAATTGGCCACTTTTTTTAGCAACTCAATATGTTCGCTGAAGGTCCCTGAGGTGATGAGGAGATCATCCAAATAAACAAATACTTGGTCCTGTAACTCATTGGAGATCACCTTGTGCATTAGTCTGCACATCGTTTGTGGCGCATTGCATAACCCAAACGACATTACTGAAAATTGATAAAGTGGACGACCAGGGACTGTAAACGCCGTCTTATCGCGAGACTCTTGATCCAGCGGAATCTGCCAGAATGCATCTTTCAGATCGAGACTGGAGATGAATCTGGTCTGATCCAGCCGGCTCAAGAGTCCGTCGATTATAGGCAGCGGATACGCATCCTTGATCGTCACTTCGTTGAGGCGTCGCGCATCGAGGCAGAGACGAACCTTGCCGTTGGGTTTTCGGACTAATGTCACAGGTGAACTCCAAGAGCTGTCTGATTCCTCAATCACCCCCAGAGCCAACATGCGATCAATTTCTTTGTACAAGTCTGCTTGTATTGGTGGACTAACAGGATAATACCTTTGCTTAATAGGAGCAACTCCGTCAATTATTTTAATGCAATGAGTTAGTTTGCTTGTTTTGCCAAGCCCACGCTCAGAAAATGAGGGAAACAACTTGATAGTGTCTTGTAGCATAATTTGTTGTTCAGTAGTCAAAACGTGCTTATTGGAATTACTATTCAGATCATCGTTTGTCGAAATCGCATTTAAAGACAACGGTAGAGATTTTGCATTAATTACTGACGATAAAACTTTAAAGGCCCTTAAGAAGTCTATACCTAGGTATAATTCCTGTTGCAAACTTGGGATGATAAAGATTTTCATCTCATGTTTCTGATTTCCTAAGGTTATTGTGGTCCAAAGATAACCAAAGACACGTTTTGCCTCACCCCCAGCTGTATTTACCGTACAAGGAACATGGTGAATTTTAATCATTGGGTTGTTCAATAGTGATTCACTGCCGACTCCCAAGGCCGTGATGTTTGAACCACTGTCCAAAAGACCACGATATTTTGTTCCCAAAATTGACACGTCTGCATAGGGACGAAGGTCACCAGTATTATCCGAAAAACAACTTTCAATAATTGCCACACGCATTACTTTCCTCTGTTTCCAATATTTCTGCATGCGATACATTTGTGTTTTAGACCTTAAACGAGTTTTAACGTAGGAGCTATGAAGGTTGTTAAGACTGATTAAAATTTAATGAATTGGAATTGACGAGCGAGTCTATTTCAATTCGGGGTCGGTAGTGCTGGCTGCATCCTGTTTGCTTGATCTGGGAAGAATCTTGTGAGGAGCAACATTCCCAGTGCTGTAGTTCCTCGACTGTTCGTTTCCCTGCTGACAGCGAAAACAGTTGGGCTTGTAAATGTCCGGACGGCCACAACCGTAACAGAACGTAGTTCGTGTTTTAGTACATGTATCAAAGCCGTGACCAATATCTCGGAAATTCCAGCAAATAATCATAGCCTCATTGCGTTTATGTTGATAGTTATTCTTGATGTTTTTCGGTGAATTAGGATATCTTTGAGTAGATAAAGCTGAAATATCGTTGTGGAGCATATCAAAGTTTTGGTCAAATTGCGAATCAGGCGCGAGCTTGTCTTGATAATGTATTTCACTAATGGATCTACGAGAACAAAGCAGCTCAGGGTCACAATGAGTTCGCCTCCAAGAATCCTCTAATGCAACACAACAATCCAACAGTTCATTAGTACTCTCAATATGACGAGCAGCTAATGCGTTCTGGAGACCGGGCCTCATATTACGTTTTAACATGTGTAATGTCTCTCCCTCAGATGGTGGACAAGAATATTGCAAATTTAAAGTTTGGATTGCATTAAAGAACTCTACGAATAGTTCCTTGGGACGTTGTTTGCGAGCTTCGATCAGTCGACGAATATCGTAATCTGTACGATGATCTCTAAAACGTCTTTCTAAGTCTAAAGCCAATTGCGCCCAGGTAATTTGGGGATGTAAACGAACATGCAACCAGTACCAGTCTGCGGCTGCACCTTTTAATAGCAAACAAATTTCGTTACGAAGATGAGCATCAGGAACGGAATAAGCTTTTGCCAGATGGCTCACTCGAAACAAAAAATCTTTAATAGGTAAGTCATCTGACCTTCCCTCAAAGGAGATGTTCCATTTTGCTAGTGAACTGGATGCTTGCCGTGCGTTTGCCGTGTCCTGGTGAGCTGGTGATGCCGAAGGTTTATGGAAATCAGTGTTAGCAGGATTGATTTGCTCGTCTGCAGTAGCTAAACCGTTATGATCCGACTTTTCTATGTTATAATTAGAAACGACTGCTTTAGGTGTAGATTGTATTAGACTGGGTTGATTAACAGATGATGCTTGTTTAAACGGTTTGGGTTGTATTACGTCTTCTTCATCAGACGTAACATATTCTTCTTGTGGCAATCTAATTTTCTCGTTTAGTTCAGCAATAGTTTTGTCTAGATCGGGACCAGCTCCTAGCTGGGCTTCCAGTTTAGCCAAGAGGTTCTCACCACTCTCACTTACATCTAAGCACTGTTGTTTGTAGTGACGACTGCTCTTTGATAAGCGACCTAACCTATCCACTGCATGCCTAATACGTGTTTTGATTCTATCTATCTGTCGGACTTCTAATTTGGAAATGTCGGTTATGTTTTCAAGATACCTTCTCTGTTCAATTAATTTATTCGTACACAATTTAATCTCGTCATTCGGACGTTTTTTTGCGAAACTGTGTGCATGAGCAGGTCTAAGCGCTGGATAGATCGCGCTACTCTGATTCATATTTAAATGCTGCCTGTAACGTCTCTAAATTTGCAAGTGGGACATCTTTTAAATTCCGAACCAGACACTCAATTTCAAATTCATCTGGGTCTAAATAATTAGCATCCATTTTGTAAAAAAAACTGAAATAATAATAAATATTTCAAATCACTTATTTTTAAGACAAAAACTTAAGACAATAAGAAAAACACCAAAAAAACCAGTTGGTGTAAAATGATTAAAAAAAAGGAAAAAATGTATATATATAAATGTATGTATGTAATATATACCGATCTATAAATTTGCAAAACACAAAGAAAAATAATATAATTTGTGATGGATTACGAACAAGTGGCAGCCACGACGATTGCAGGTCATCATTAATTATCAACGTTGAAATAATAAAAAAATTTAATCATATAAAATATTAGTATGTTGGATAAAAAAAAATCAACGAAAATCAAACACCAAAGTGGAAATTGTTTTCATATCCAATATACATATTTTAACTTTCATTAAATTTAAAACAGCTATCAACACCTAGTTTCAAAGTTAATTTCAAATCCAACAAGAGATATTTAACATACAACAGGTGGAAACTGATTCAAAATAATCAAAGTATAAAAGATGTTCGTAATTCAATTCTATTTAGCCTTCAAAGTAATCAATTGCTCTTATGACTTACAGTATCAAATCCAAATTATGGAGAAAATTGTTGTCATACTAGCAAGTTAACCTTGAGAAAAAAATTAGAACCATATGATTATACACGATATGTTTCGTACCAAGTTTGCTTGGGCGCCATTATGTAACGGAGCAATATGATTATGAGACCGTTACATAAACGATATCAGGGAATGGAAACTTTTGAACTTGTCATCTTTCCCCCTAGCTCTAGTCGAAGAGGTATATTTCCTTTCGTGGGTAATTTTAATGTTCCATAGGATTCCCTGCTTGTATGATGACATAAAATTTTGACTTTTTTAACTTGCAACCACGTTGATACCCACCTGTCCACAATCCACCACAACAAATGATTTACCGCATCATTTTGATTCTCTCATCAACACAAATAAACAAAAAAAATGTCGAATTCACTAAAAATAATATAATTATAATCAAATATTATAAACAAAATGTTTTTCCTCACAAAATGTATTCTAACTAGAATCTTAATTAACAAAAAAAAAATCTTACCTACCCACCACCGATAAATACTAACCCGAATACAAAATTGAAAAATGTTTAATATACTAATACTATAGGTATATATTATGTAGTAGTGGCTCACTAATGATACATTGTCAATACAACGAACGTTGTTGTTTTATCTAACGCGTAATCCAATTTATAGTTGTTTTTCACTGTTAAACACAACAGCAAGAATTGATCAATGAAACATTTCGGTTCAATTTCATTGATTAAATTAAAAAAAAAACAAATCACTTATATACTTAGGTATTATATTATTAAAATATATTATTATGAATATTATTAGGAACTGATTATCACATATTGTTTTTTTGTAATTGTTATATTTAGGAAGTATTTATATTATACGTATTCTTTATAAGTAACACAAAACACTTGTTTGTTGGATTAATATTAACGTACCTATATGTATTTAACTTATTTATAAGTATCAAAATAAAGCACATTTTTATATCGTCCAAATGGCATTCTTATTGTACATATAAGTAATTCACTATATTCGGTTATATTAACCGTTTGTCAAAGTTTTTTTTTTTTTATATATATTTTAAATTTTTACTTAATCGTAAACTTAATTTTCATTAAAACCAATTCAAATTACATATTAACTTAAGGTATTTGATACTATCAGCTTTAATAATGTTTATAATTTTTGATTATCTTACAAAAAGAAAATACTTAATTTTTTTTTGTTTTAAAATGTTAGCAAAAAAAACACATTTTTATCAAAAATCTTTGCCAATATCCGTATCTATTATTCACAATATTTTCTGAACGACTCTCTCGCGCAAGCTAAAACTTATCATTTTATACCCTAAATGGGCCGTTATATATTTCTAAAATTTAATGTTATGAATCAGGGGTGATCAATCTTGTATTTACTTTCTGGTTTCGCGCGTTACATATGCATACATATATTTTCTCATTTTATTGTAACGATGATTCGTTACAACCGCATGGGAACATGATGATGGAACGAAATCTCGCCCCCCTCTCACAACCGCCATGGAAAAAATGGTGGAGGGAAATAATAATAGTTATATAGCTTTTCAGAAAAAAAAAGAGTTTGCGGTACCAGGAAATTTGTGTTGTCATTGTCTCTTCTTACAGGTTGGAGCAGTAGAGATGAACTTTAAAATTGTATTGTCTTGTGTTAAATAAATTACTAAAAAATATATATTATTACTAACAAATTTACTAACTATCAACTACTTAGGTGTCTGGAACCGGGTTGAGTCTTTGTTGCTAACATTCCTTTCCCATCACTCGATCTTGTTATATGTAAAAAGGTGTACGACGGCGGCCTGGCCAGGGGCGGATATCACAACTATTAGACTTATGTGGTTATCGATGTGGCGCCTTTCTTTACGAGGTTTGGCTTCATGAAGAATAGTGTCGTTGTGTTGTGTAACATGGGTATAGTGGTGTGGTATTCGCATTTATAATACGGGAGACTTGCTTTTAATGCTTGATCGTACATCGCAATCAATCAATCAATCTGATAATATGCTTCATATTATATGTATTTGTTTCATTTTACGTATGTAACCTTGTTTCTATACTGTTTGTTACGTTTATTATTGTAAATGTCGTACCTTTCCCTATATATACCTGTCTCTTTTTTTCATGTATGTACTCTATTTTTAAGCTTTTCAGATATAAAATACGTAAATCCTCCAATTCAGGTGGAAATGAAAGTTTATAGATTCAATTGAATTAAAATAAAATTAATTTCGGGTCAAATTTTATTAATATATTTTGAATAAATTGAAGTTATATCTCTCCATACAAAAACTAAAATATAACCAAAAAATATTTCACAAATGCATTCGAAATTTCCAAACAAAATCCAGATCTAGTCTCTTCGGCCGCCAATGGCATACCAATCTATACACTTATGCGCCACTAGAACTTCAGAATTTATTTTTTGGTTCCGAATGTCACTCTGGTTCATCAATGAAACTGGAACTTTTTAAATTGCCTGGCCTCGAAATTATATGCGAATCATCTATTGGGTACAATTGCCCGTTTATCGTTGCATCATCACGTTGTGTGGAGATCGAAAATAACAGTGAAAGAACATTTGGGGTGCTCACCTGCGGAACTAGTTTTCTGGGCAAACCGTCAAGCTACCCGATGAGTTCTTCGTCGAAAAGCCTCTTTTGCCTTTACCAAGTAGCGACACAGTCATCGGCCTACTGCGATAAACCATGCAAAACCTTGTCCCCAAATTAACTCGTCAATCCAAACAAGATGAAATTTTTGTTCCGTAATCACCCGATTCGTCGCATCAACTAATGGTAAAAACCATAACGTTTCAATCGATCGACTTAAACTAGCATATAGAATTCTCTTTTCGGTTGATCAAATATCAAGCCCATAAACACACAAACCCGTCCGAATTGCTACTCCATTTTCAATTATTCTTTAGGCAGAGGGAATCACTTGCGGAGGAGTCCTATAACGATTCACCCATGCACTCAAACATTCATTTATGTCATCACCACAATAATTAATAATAAAATATATTTAAATTCAAATTTATTTAAAACGCCTTACAATTTTATTCGCCTAGTAACACCTACAAAATAAATTTGGTTTTTGACCCGCGTAGTAATTTTCTTATAAACGTAACAAAAAATGATTTAATAAATAGGAAATCGTCTGCTTTATTAAATCGGTAGTGAGATATAATAATCGGTATAATTGGTGGTGAGAAATATTTAATTATAATATTTTAATTGTGAAGTGATAATTCGCGGAATTTGGTTTACGCCTGAACAAATTTGTTGATTGAATACATAACCTGTGATTGAATTATAATTACGTGACCAAGCGTTTTATTATATTTCGGAACTAATACGGCGGTGCCCTCCAAAACGAGGCACGCCCATCGTATAAATCCCTCAAATCCAACATGCATTAAGTCCACACTGTGATTTTTCCTTTTTGTGCATGTTTTCTGGTTGTGTTTTTGAAACGTTTTTGGTTTATCCCAACAAACCTGTCTTAATTAACACTTAGGCCGTGCCTGAATACCGTGTTAAATATTCAGACGTAATAATTTTTAGCATAAAACACACTCATCCAAATTACTACAACAGTCGTTCCCTATGATACATTTTGACAGATCCATGTGAAATATTTTACTAGTGAATGTGATTTGAATATTTTATTAGCAACAGCAACCAACAAGAACGAGAATTTTATATAATATTAAATAAAATATAATTTGATTATTAACAGCTCCCACCATTCTATGCCTTGTCCCACTGGCAAGCCGCAAAAAGCCATGAGTTGTAACTCAGATTTCGTGAAACGAATCCCCAGTAATCCTTACGTATTTCTTCGTTTCCTCATCATTATAGGATAATATTTCACCAATAATCGGGTTGTGGAATAGCGGAATATAATGTAGTCGTATTTTTTATTATTGTTATCCATTTGATTTTATTTAAAAAAAAAAATAGGCGGGGAAATTATCACGTACAAATTATTATTCAATTCAGGCAGTAAAAATAAAAAATGTCTGCGAAGGGGAAAATTTCTCATAAATGTCACAAATTATTATTTATTGCGGTATTATAACAGTATTCGGGCACGCCTTACAAGACAAACTGAAGACTTGCTATAGTAACAAACCCGAGACAGTTAAAAGGCAACATCTTGTATTTGGGATAAAGAATCTTGAAAGAAATGTTGTGTTCGTTATTGGTAACACGTCTGGAAGCTGTCTTTTGTAACATATGTTTGATGTTTGTATTGTGTAACATGTCTATTATTCCTTATTGCATATTAGTAACAAATCTCTAGTTTGTCTCTTGTAGCACATTCGGCGAGTGTCTCGTCAATAATTTTTTTTAAATAAAATACTTGTGTTGGTTTCTTTAATTTTATTTATTTATTTGGAGTACAATAATCAATACATATTTGTCATATGTCATTTATTATATTCAAATTCCTATAAAAATATTTTTTGAATTAGGTATTTAGGTTGCGGTCAAATTCTCGGGTAAATCATTTCCTACGGTAAATGTAGATTTTTACTGTTCGTTTTTGTTCTATTTCATACTTGTTCAATTCTTATAACAATAAAGAATAAAGTATCTAAACGTGAAACATTTACCTTCTTTTTATTTCGTTTACCCTCCATAAAAAAAGGTAAATGCATTTTGCGGATTTACTCGAGAACCGAATTTTGCGGATTTACTCGAGAATTAGACCACAGCCTTAATATAATTTATTCAAAACTTAAATACACTGCCCTGCGGAACTCCTGCGTTGATTTCTTTCAATTCAGGAAAGCTATCATCTAACTTAATCCTGAAGAACCTATCTTTCAAGTAAAATTTCAGTATTTTAGCAAATTGTATTGATAGAAGATTTCTTAACTTGTGGTTAAGTCCTTCATGCCACTCTATCAAACGCTTGTGCAACGTCTAGAAATACTGTAAGAACAGACTTTTTCCTCCTCTCGTGCTTTCTCGATTACACTAGTTATTCTGTGTACTTGTTCAATTGTTGAGTGTTGGTTACGAAAACCGAACTGATGATTTGGGATCAAATTTTTACTCCCGATTATCGAATTTAAACTTTTTACCAGAAGAGGTCTTCTTAAAGAGATTGGACATGACTGGCAATAACGAAATTGAGTTTTGTTTTTAGATCATAATTACTTCTGCAATTTTCCACAAGCTTGGTATACATTTGATTCTAAATGCTTCATTGGTTGTTCTTTTAAGATTTCTGCAGTAATAAGATCTTACCCAAGAGTTTTTCTCGTGTTCATATTAGCTTTTATCTCACTCTCATGACTTCTTTTGGTGTTGTCGGTAGGATTTCTTCACTTTCTTTTACAGCTTATTCGGTTATTATCTCGGCTTCCAACGTTTGGTCTTCATGTGGCTGGAATATTTTTTCGAGGTGTTCAGCAAATTCTCGAGATTTATCTCCATTATTTCTAGCCTTGTCTAATTGCTCTTTGGCCTTTAATGGAACCATTAAGTTAATTTTTTCTTCTAGCGATAGTCTAAAACTCTAAACCATTCCCAATTAGTGTGGTTATTTACTAGAAATGGGTTTCTTTTGTCTTCTTTCTGAATGATTTTTTCACTTAATGTTAGAAGTATCGGTGAATGATCCGAGTTTAAGTCATGGCTTTCATCTACTTGCACATAATTTACAGATATGTTCTTTATTTGAAGGAATCTATCAGATCTGGTACTTTGTTTGGATCAGTTGGCCAGTCGTTTGATTTTCCAGTTGAGAGGTCTTCACAACTGCATTTCCTGATAGCTTTTAGGAGTTCTTTACCCTTAGTCGTTGTTAATCTGGAACCCCAGTTGACATTTTTTGCATTAAAGTCTCCTCCAAGTACAAATCGTTTTCCTAATTTAGAGAACCGTCAGAATTCCAGCGAGGTGCTAATTGAAGGTAAGGTGTTAATTAAAGGTAAAATTTCGGAAACCTACCAGGTAACATTTGGAGTGTGGCAAGGAGGTCCAATAGCTCAAACTCCAATAGGAAGGGGGGGGAGGTCCAATAGCATCTCATATTTCGCGCAAAGTAAAACTGGACATCTTCAAAGCGCTGATAAGACCGATTATCATCTTTGGTCGCGAGTCTCTGAGGGTTGTTTACTACTTTAAGCTCAAACCACGAAAATAAATAGTTTGAATGCATTAATACATTTGCTAGTCAAAAGGCGGATGCATGGGCTCTATATTTTTATTTGGACGATATAGTACGTACAGTTCATTATTTTTCCTTGTCTGCTTTGATTGTTTTCTCTTGGAGAAACGAGGACAAATTTTACACCGCACTGCCCGGTTTGAATAAAAAAAATAAGCCAATGGTCCAAAATATGTTTTAGATGTTTGGGAAGCATTTAATTATTTTTATGTATTCCAGCCAATTTCTTGCAACATATGATACTGTGACTGCATTATATCTACGCAGTTGGTGAATTTTGGAAAGTACTTCTCTATAAATAAGGATTCCGGATAATTCTGGTGTAACAAACAATAATTTTAAGCTAAATGGATTTATGCTAAAGTAACGGCTAACAACTTCAGAATGTTATTATATTAAATTCAGATATTACCTAATAACAATTAATTACAATATCATTTAATACATGTGTTATATTGAATCATATGTTTATAGGTTTTTTAAATATCTATTTCGTTTTCAACTTTAATTTATTTTATTATACGAAAACTGAAGTGACTTTTGTAAATTGAATTAATTTTCCTTTAGTTAAAAATTATTAGTAAATAATACCTAGTAGTATGTAGTAATAAAAAGAAATACTTGCATTCAACATTTGGTCAACAATTGGGATTAGAGTAGAGTTCTTCAGGTAGGTACTTGGTAATTATTTTTTGGTTATCTGGTTTGCAGATTTGCTCCGTTTTACAAATTGAAACATACATTATCGATTTTCTTACTTATTTTTCATTTTCATTTGTTTTTTTTTCTTTATAAATCTACAATATATGATTTTTCATTTTAATTTATTTGTTTTTGTTACTTATAATGTACACAATTATTTAATTTTAAATAGATTTATTATAAATTTATAATTATTAAATTCATTATACTTAATTTGTATTTAAATAAATGTCCATGGAAAAATTAAATTTTTCTTCGAAAATATTTTGTTTATGAATGTAACTGATTGTTTTTTTTTTATTTAAGTTTTGAAAAATAACATAACGGTGATTTAGAAAATCAAAAATATTGTGGTACTTTAAAATTTAAATAGGTTCATCAAATTAAATGACATGTTAAAAAATTATGTCTTAGCAAATTATAAATAAAATTTTGCGCTCATTATCACATAAATAAAATTTTGCGCTCATTATCTACAATATTGTTAAAGTTTTTTATTATTTTTATTGTACTTTAAATTTTTATTGCCATTTTATTTTTATTTAAATATAACAAGAAGTGATCGATAATTTTGGCTTTCATATACCAAATACTAAGATTCTGCAAAAAAATAATTTTAAAACAAATCACGTTTGTTAGGTTATCTATACTACAATATGGTTTCTTGATACCAAATTCCAGATTATGCAATAGTTTACAACAAAAAACATAACCAAAATTGAACTATTCTTGGTTTTGAATCAAACGCCAAAAAATGCCGCTATTGAATTATTACTTAACTCCGATCAATACAATTGTGAGGGTAAGAAGTAAACTCACAACTGTGACATTACTCGTTAAGCAAGACATTGTGCTCTGTATCAATGTTCAATAGACAGTAGAAAATACATCATTTTACTGTAACAATCTTTAAATTTTGAAGTTAACCTCACAATTGGCTCGATAAATTTTAACTTTCCGGATTAAATAGTAATTGATAGGTTCAATGAAAATATCCTTCAATAAATAGCCTTTAATCACTTCTTCTATGTACAACATAACTAAATATAATATTTATTATCTATTTTCAAGTTAAATTAATTTTTTTCATTTTATTAAAGTTAAATTTAAAAGAAATTTTTAAACTAGTCTTTGTAAACTATAAATTGTTTAAAGATTATATTTACAAAAATTATAATTAATTATAATTACTAGAAAATAATTAAATCTGTTACGACTGGCATACGTCTCCACTTGGAACAGTGACGATTTTTTTTTTCGAAAATTCCAAACGCTCAAATAATTTGAAATTTTTCTTTAATTATAAAATACCCTGACCACCATAGTGTTGTATATACATATGCTCTAATTTATGCTTTGCCAAATTCAAATTTAATATTCTCACCGATTGCTATGTAAACATATTTTAAATTTTTTTTCCTCATTTACCTGTTTTCTATATTGTCATGTACAAGCATACATTTTTTTTGTACGAGTTGGTATGTGTACATGTATTGGGTAGTATGAGATGGATTGTTTACGATGCTAAAATGTCCAATCTCGAATATTCCATTTTTCTTTTGGTATCATTGGCGAGGATTAACGCGTGATATTTGCTCTGTGTGGGAAAAAAAAAAACCGATCGGTGGATTAGACATGAGTCCGAGGCAAAAACATCTATAATTCCAAGACAAACTATTTTTTGTCATTGTCTGGTAATTACTACTGAAGGTAGTATTGGTGACTAAATCATGACGGCAACGTCGCATATTACTTTACATTTATTTTCATACAAACACATATTTACTTTTTATTTGTACACTCTTGACAAAAATATTGTACCTTTTTGAATTCATTTTTGAATTTAATAAAAAAATTATTAAGATAATTTAAATTTAAAAGGTGTCTTAATATTAAAAATCGAATTGTGTCTTAATATTTTAATATTTAACATGTAGTAAAGCATTAAAATATGTACGCTTATTCGTATTTTTTAACACAATGAAATGTGCCAATTTTTGGTCTAGAGTGTAATAAAAATAGGTTAGGTTAGGTTATACAATGTGTACGACCATTGTTGTTATTGTAATTGGTATTATTTTCCAACACAAAACATACACATAAATAGGATTTGTTTTTACACGATATTATTAAACGGCGTTGCCGTGATGTATATTGTTGTTGTTTCTTATGTATTTTTTGTATTTTTTTCATATTTCATAGCACAAAACCAAAACAAATTAGATTAGTGTTGCTAAGTTTTTTTTATTGAAGGCTTATATGTACACAACTAACACTATGGGCAGTCGTCACTTTGTACCTTTAAATTTCGTATAGTTCGTCTTGGAATTATAGATGTTTTTGGTCCGAGGCGACCGTACAACTAAGTATGTACGTGTGTTCGTCGTCGTTGTTTGTCTTACTCGTTGTGTTTGTGTACATAACAAGAAAAAAAAACATAAACATGAATAAAGATTTTATAATAATAAAAAATAAAAAAATAAATAAAACTAATGTATATGTGCACAAATACAGCGAGCGGGACAAACAACGATGCGAAGGGAAAATAGGAGGGGGAAACATTTTCTGATTTTTTTGTATTTGATTTTTGATGTAAAATATTTTTTTTTTGATATAAGTTAGTCTATTTCTTGTGTTTGGGACGATGAGTCTCATTTATTTTTTTTTATTATATAAAAATTAAATATGGAGATAAAAGAGTCTAGTTTGGAGTGTTGACGAGAAGTCAAATTTTCTTTATATAAAAAAATAAAAAATAATAGAGTCTAGTTAAAACTCGGTCGATGCCTTTCATTTTTGGTGGTGACAAAATTTTTTTTTTGTGATATAGCATTAACAATTTTTTTTGCTTAAATTTATTTTATATCAGTGAAAAATCTTTCTTTATAAATATAAGAGATAAATAAATATACAATAGTATAATGGGATCATTTTTTCCTTTCGTTGTGAATGTGTAAAAGACAAAGTTAATAAAATTCACTGTGAACTAAAATTAGTATGATTCCAATATAACTAAAACAAAATATAATTTGAATACAAATTAACATTAGAAAACTGTTAAAATTTTAAGTTTCATTAAATGCTCAATAAATAAAAAGAAAAAATATTTTTAATTCCGAGTGGTGTTCTTTCTTATTTCGGCGGAAAATTAGATAAAAATTTTCTGGTCGAGTCATTCAAAAGTTGCTGGTGTTATGCATGGAATGTTCAATGCGCACGTCTTTTATAAACATATAAGGCTAATTAAAATCAGTGAAAGTTAAAACTGGAATCGTTATAAAATAAAATAAAGTAAATCGGTATATGAAATATAACCGCCGGTTTGCTATCAACAATTTTGGTGGTAATTTACGTTACACCCTCCATCTTGTGTTATCCGGACGTCAATTCTTGTGTGAGAAAACAACATTGACCACTCCCGCCCGTAGGGTAGGCAATCAATTCTTGTGAGGGGGATCCTGCGTCGGCGCTGGTTACGGTGTGGTCGGACGGGCCATAAAAACAGGTACCAAAACTTTAGGAGAAAACTAACGGTAATTTTGGCAATTTTTGTTTCTGTAACAGTTAGTTTTCCCCCAAATATTTCCTTTTGATTATATATATATTTATTGTGCGGTCATACCCACGATTCGTGGTGGTACACCGATGTGGCGGAAACCCCACACAGTGCAATTATCCCGCCGATTTCGTTCTTTTCTCCGTTGTTTTGAGTGATTGCGTTTGGAGTTTTCGCGGGTTTTCTTTTTACTTCGCTTCAGTTCGGTTGTCCGTTTTTGGGTGTGGTTCGACCACCTAGCGGTTCATTTTTCTGTTTCAGGTACTTTGGTGTCATTTGCTTGATTTGTAAACAGTGATTAGTGAAAGTAAAATTTTAATATAACGTAGAATCAGTGTTAACGTAATTTATCTTAACGAATTTTTCAATTTTTTTTACTTTTACCGTAACAGAACTTTTCTTTGAATTCTTACTGTAGTGTGCTACGCCGCACCATGTGCGTGTGAATAAATAATTGATCGAGTGATGTGAGGTGGGGTCATGTG
The DNA here is from genome assembly GCA_958295665.1 of Tipula vernalis. NCBI lineage: Eukaryota > Metazoa > Arthropoda > Insecta > Diptera > Tipulidae > Tipula > Tipula vernalis. The sequence continues at coordinate 248,670,817 of OY282558.1, forward strand.
AAGGGTCGGCCTTTTTCCACCCTTTTCCGTGCGTGCCGTTCGTTCCTCCAGGACAGGCTGTGCTGGAGGGCGGCACGACACATGAGTTGATCGCGTCGGGGTGACCCTCCTTCATAAATGGCATCGGTAGCCGTCGCGACTGGGAAACAGCATCCCAGTAGGCGGGCCGATGAGGGGAGGCCCGTGTGGCAGTCACGGCGGTAGTCGCCTGGGATTGAGGCGGTCACTCCGAAACGATCACTCCCAGCTTATTATTTCCTTTTGCCGCTGAGGCCGTGGCAATTTAATTTTTAATTTCCATTTGCCCCTCTAATTTTGTTCTTCATGCGGTTATTCAAGCATGAGAAATATGTCTGAGAATCCTCACGCAGCACCGTGAGCTCTAGCCAGCTACTATACCGCATCAGACCGCTATTCTCATGTCTGTTAACGAAATCCCTTATGGGATTTCGTTACAACTATAGTGACTGTGATAAAAATATTGCACAGTGCTTATATTACAAATCTTCTTCGATCTATAAATATTTAAGGAACAGTTTAAATCTTAAACTGCCATTTATTTCCACGATACATAAGTGGTCTCCTATAAAATTCGTGCCAGCTGGCATAAATAATATTTTAATTAAACAATTAAAAGGATTATTCTAAAACAAATCTTCAACATTAAGAATTTCTGTGCCAGCTTTCGATGAGATTGAAATTAAAAAAGATCTAACAATGAACATACTAACGGAGAGAATCGACGGTTTTTGTGATGATGGAACTAATCGAACTAATGAATTAGCAACTTCAGCGTTATTTTTTATGTTGAGGGGAATAGTCGATAACTGGAAGCACGTGCTAAGTTACATGCAAACAAATAATATGAATGCAGTTCGTTGTCTGTGTGTTATATGTTGTGAACTCCATAATTCAAAGTTTTGCAATAAAGCAAAAAAGGAAGCATCAGTGAGAAAATGCAGCAACTGCGATGGAAATCACACAGCTAATTATAGAGGGTGCCCAATTTATTTAAAATTGAAAAGGAGAATCAATCCAAAGCAGCGAGCAGAACAACGAATCCTTAATCTTCATTCTTCAGCTAGAAACGAAGCACGGCTAGAAGTTCTAAACACAAACGCCCAAAATGGAAAACAGTACGCAAATGTAAACGGCAGCGTGCACCAAGGGGTTTCATACGCAAGTGTTCTTAAAGGTACCGCTCCTAAAGTTCAAGCAAGTGAAGAGGGAAACATCTCAACAGCTTCAAATAAATTGACTAATATGATGCAAAGCTTCATGGCGATGATGGAGAGAACCATGGATCTAATGATGAAGATTATGAGCACGCTGATGCAGATAGTCGTAAAAAGCCAGAAATGACCATCATCAAAATAGCCATATGGAATGCAAACGGCCTAGCACAACATATAGCGGAGGTACACGCATTTCTCACTGAGCACAACATTGACATAATGTTATTATCAGAAACACGCTTCACCAAAAATAGCTATTTCAAAATTAATGGGTACTCTATTTATGACACCAAGCACCCAGATGGTAAAGCACACGGAGGCACTGCTGTATTGATTAAGCGAAGATTAAAACACTACGAAATTACGAAATATGAGAAAAAACATATACAATCAACGAGCATCTGTCTGCAGGAGTGGTCTGGAAACTGCGTCATATCGGCAGTCTACTGCCCTTCAAAACATGCTATAAAAAAAATCCAGTTTTTTGATTATTTCAGCCAGCTGGGTAATAAATTTCTTGCGGGCGGTGATTACAACGCCAAACATACTCATTGGGGTTCCAGATTAACATCGCCGAAAGACAAACAACTTTATGATGCGATAGAGGAACAGTCCCTGGATTATTTATCTGTCGGTAACCCAACTTACTGGCCCACAGATAAAAAGAAAATTCCTGATCTAATTGACTTTTGTGTAACTAAGGGCATTCCACGTACATAGCTTGAGCTGATGTCCTAAGGAACGAAATACCGAACCGTCTTACAAACAAGAAAACTAATTGGGATCAATATAGGAGGCTAGTCGAACAAAAGTGTCCACTTAATATTCCTCTGATCACACCAGCTGATATTGATGCGGCGGCAGAAAATCTAAAAGATGGCATGACATTATCTGCTAAAAGGGCTACACCCGGCATAAGTAGTTCGGAAAAAGTTAATAAACTGTCACATAATATACAGGAACTAATCCAGGAAAATCGAAAAATTCGCCGTCAATGGCAGCAAATAAAATCACCGTTATTGAAATGGAAATTAAATCGAGCTATTAAGGCCCTAAGATTTGCTTTAAACGAAGAAGAAATCCAGCGTGTTAAGAACTACTTAATTGATCTCTCGGCAACCGAGAGGACAGATTATTCTTTGTGGAAGGCAACAAAAAATTTTAGAAACGCCAACAAATTCGAATCCACCGATTAGACTACCAACTGGAAATTGGGCGAGAAGTGATGAAGAAAAAGCCAAAGCTTTTGCTGCTCATCTAGCAACAGTATTCGTCCCGCACGAAGAAGATAATTATTTCGTGCTACCCGAGCCAATGGATGATGGTTTATTCTACAAACCTATAAAGTATAACTGGAAGAAAGTTAAGAATACAATTAAAACTTGCATAAGCCCGAAAAAGGCACCAGGACATGATCTCATTACTGGAAAAATGATAAGGGAATTGCCAGATAAATGCATAAAACTAATAACATTTGTATTCAACGCGATCATGCGAACCAGTTATATTCCTCAGAAATGGAAGATATCTTTGATCACAATGATTCATAAGCCAAGGAAAAATGAAACGCAAATCTCATCATATCGTCCAATAAGCATGCTGCCCACAATCTCAAAGCTATTTGAAAAAATGTTACTAACGAAATTGAAACCAATATTAGAAGAACGGCGCGTTATTCCAGACCATCAATTTGGATTCCGAAACCAACATGGTACTATAGAGCAAGTACACAGAATTGTAAATGCAATCAAAATCACCTTCGAGGAAAAGAAATATTGTGCTGCTGCCTTTTTGGATATCGCTCAAGCTTTTGATAAAGTTTGGCACGATGAACTACTTTACAAAATTAAAGAGCTTCTACCGAAGAAATTTCACTCAGTTTTGGGAAACTATCTTCTTCAAAGGCAATACATGGTCAAACAAAGCAGCGCAACTACTTGCTTAAATGATATTAATGCAGGTGTCCCGCAAGGCAGCGTTCTAGGACCAATATTATATTTGTTGTACACAGCTGATATACCTGTAACCAACAAAGTATTAATATCAATATTTTCCGATGATACGGCGATCCTGGTGTCTCATACTAATCCTGAAATTGCCTCAAATGAATTGCAGAATCATTTAAACAAGGTCGCGGACTGGCGAATAAAAGTGAACGAAAACAAATCAACTCATATCACATTCACGATAAACAAACGCACCTGCCCGCCAGTGAAATTAAACGATAGAAATATTCCTCAACAAACGAAGGTAAAATACTTAGGTTTACATCTGGATAGAAGGTTAACGTGGAAAAATCATATTGAAACAAAGCGCAACCAAATAAAAATTACATTTTCCAAAATGTATTGGCTAATGGGAAGAAAATCTCAGTTGTCATTAGCCAATAAAGTTTTACTGTACAAAGCGATAATCAAACTCATATGGACATATGGTATTCAGTTATGGGGATCCACCAGCGCTTCAAGCAGAGAACTCTTGCAAAGAACCCAAGAAAAATACTTCGCAGTATTACCAATGCTCCTTAGTACATTCGGAATAGTAATATACATCATGATCTTGGGATTAAAACCGTTAAAGAAACTATTAAAGAATTTAGTTCGAAATATTACTCAAAACAAGAAGCACATCCCAACGAATTGGCCAGGGAGATACTAAAACAACCGCGATTTGGACGTCTGAGAAGAACAGATCCACTCGAACTGATGAACCTGTGAACCTGTAAATTTAATTCGATATCTACATATAAGTGTAATCTAAATTAATTAAATTGTGAGCACTAACAATAAGTATTAACATTGGTTAAGACTTAAAATATGTAATAATTTTTAGCTTAATATTTGATTACTTCTTGTGAGTTTCAAAAGTAAAAAGATTCAAGAATAAAGCCATTGGCAACATTTAAAAAAAAAAAAAGTTCGTTGTCTAAATTAATTACTGACAATATCAAAACGTGTCTAGAAATATTAAACCTAAACATCGTTATTATCGTGACCAGGCAACTATAAACATTGCCGCCTTTAAATTTCTTGGCATTGATTTAGATAAACCATATTATGGTGAATAACCACAAAATTTTTGCACAATTTGATCCACCTCACATTTTGAAGTTAGCCAGAAACGCGTTCCTTAATAACAATATAATGCACGAAGAATTTGGAATTTGGAATAGCATCATCGTCCGAAAAATTTACGAATACGAAAAGCACAATAAAACAAAATTAATGCCTAAACTAACGAAAGCCCATATACATCCCAATAATTTCCAAAAAATGAACGTGAAACTTGCAGTGCAACTACTAAGTGTAACTGTTGCTAGTTAAACGAACAACATTAAAAGTGCTCCTTATATTTTCAATAATCATTTGGACAATGTATTGGCAACAGCAAATATTATTGAATTTTTCAATAATTTGTTTGACTGCCTAAATTCAAGAAATTTTGTGTCAAAATCTCCTTATGAGCAAATTTATTGTTTTTTGGAAAAAAGCCTGGATTATTTACAAAAACTCAAAATAGCGTCAAAAATGAAAACTACTTCAGGTTTATAAAAGGATTTCAATTAACAACAAAATCTCAACTTGCGCTTATTGACTATTTGTCACAAAATAATGTTGATTTTGTGCTGACATGAAGAACGAATCAAGATGCATTGAAAAATTTGTTTTCGCAACTTCGAGGGAAAGGTGGTTTTAACTATATTCCAACCAGCAATGACATAGGCCAACATTTTGCCAATATCCTGGTAATGAAATTACTAACCAACTCAGGATTTGGACAATTTAATAGACATAGATTTTAAAAACCTTGAGAGTAACGCCATTACTTACTAGGCAGGGTATTGCTTACACAAAAAAATATCATGTGACAAATGTAAACTAAAATTAATCAAAGGGGACGAAGAAATAGCTCACAGTGAAATATTTATGAACGAAAAAAATTTCAAGAAAGAAACAGGCAATTTCGGTTCATTAAAAGATCCAACAGAGAAATTTGCTTGTTGTAATATCGAAATTAGTATACACAATTTTTGATAGCAATTATTCGACAGAAGGCTATCTCCCAAACATACTAAAGAAAATTGCATTAAGTAGTTTCAAGAAAATTAATGAGCTGTATCAAAACCAACAAAAATGTTTATACAAGCCAAACAGTACAAACACTTAAGATATAAAAAAGTACGCTAAGGTGTAGTATTAGTGATGCGGATAAAATAAATCAGAAAGTATATACTCAAAAACATCTATAATTATAGATGTTTTTGATATACTATATACACAAAACAAATAAGTATAGGTGATAGATTCATCGAAACTAAAGTATGTATTTATGAAAAAATCTGTTCAAATACCGATATATAAATACAAATACATAAATAAATTTAGTGTACATTTTTTTGATAGGATCTGCGTAAGGAGCGAACGAGACGGCTTGTATAAACATTTTTGTTGGTTTTGTCACAAACGCATACGTAACAATGTATAACTCCTTTATATTTTTGAATAATATTTTTGGCTAAATCCACCATTTAAAATTGACCATTTACAATTTTACCGCATTAAGGTGCTATCACACCAAGCGCGACGCGTCGGCGGCAAATTTAAATACACGTTTTTTTGCTTATGTAGTGATAGGAAATCGTAGTTTGTGTAAAAATATAAACTAGCGATGAACGACGATGTTTTTTTGCCGCCGGGTTTCGCGGCGGCAGATAAAATTTCATTTTATACCATTTACTAAAATTGTAATTTCTCTATTAAAAATATAAAGTTTGTAAATGGTTTTAAGAATAATAATTTTATTTTTGTTCGAGCTACGATTTCCTATCACTACATAAGCAAAAAAACGTGTATTTAAATTTGCCGCCGACGCGCCGCGCTTGGTGTGATAGCACCTTTAGCACCAAAATAAAAAAAATATAGCTATTAATTTGTCTATCCCAGCAAACGTGTCTTAAGTAACACATGCAAGACAAACTCAAGACTTGTTATGGTAACAAACCCAAGACAGTCAAAAGACAACACCATGTATTTGGGACGAAGAGTCTTCAAAGAAATGTCTTGTGGTCTGTTACGACGGGCATGTGTCTCCACTTCATACAGAGAAAAAAAAAAAAAGAATAATTTTTTGCGAAAATTCCAAACGCTCAAATAGTTTGAATTTTTTTTAAATACCATGACCACCATAGTGTTGTATATACATACGCTCTAATTCATGCTTTCCAAAAATTCAAATTAATATTCTCACCGAGTGTTATGTAAAAATATTTTATTTTGTTTTTCCCCTGCATTTACTTGTTTTCTATATTATCATGTACAAGCATATATATTTCTTGCGAGGTGGTGTGTGTATATGTATTGTGTCAAAACCAACAAAAATGTTTATACAAGCCGTCTCGTTCGCGCCCTACACAGATTCTATCACAAAAAATGTACACTATATTTATTATGAATGTATCACCTATACTTATCTGTTTTGTGTATATATACTTTCTGATTTATTTGTATGCATCACTAATACTACGCCTTAATGTACTTTTTTATACCTTAAGTGTTTGTACTGTTTGGCTTGTATAAACATTTTTGTTGGTTTTGATTGTGTGGTATGAGATGGAATGTTTACGATGCTAAAATGTCCAATCTCGAATATTCCATTTTTCTTGTTGGTGTTATTGGCTTGAATTAACGCGTGATATTTGCTTTGTGTGGGGAAGAAAACCGATCGGCTGATTAGACATGAAGCCGAAGCGACCGTACAACTGAGTATATATATATGTTCGTCGTCGTTGGTGGTTTCATTCGTTGTATTTGTGCACATATAAAAAAAAAAAAAAAAAGAGAACATAAACATGAATAAAGATTTTACAATAATAAAAAAAAAAATAATAAAACTGATTGTGTGTGTGCACAAATACAGCGAGCGGGACAAACAACGATGCGAAGGGAAAATAGGAGGGGGAAAATTTTCTGATTTTTTTGTAATTGATGTAAAATATTTTTTTTGAATAGTTAGTCTAGTTTCGAATTTTATATCGAAAAGTCTAGTTTCGAATTTTATATCGAAAAGTCTAGTTTCGAATTTTATATCGAAAAGTCTAGTTTTTGAGTTATTGACGAGAAGTCAAATTTTTTTATATAAAAATTAAAAATAAAAGAGTCGAGTTGGAATTTTGTGATGGAGAGTATCGTTTGGGATATTGAGATAAGAAAAAAAAAGGTCTGGTGTAAGATCTCAAATAAATAAGTTTTTGATATATTTTCTTTTTTGCGACGGATAATTTTATTTTTGATTTTTGTAATAAATCCGTCTAGTTTAAAAATCCAGTTTAATCTTTAATAACATAAAGTCGATTTCTTGGTTGTGAAATAAAAGATCTTGTTATAAGTTTAATATAAAAAGAAAAAAAAAAAAACATTTTATCAATTTTGTAACGCGATAGCAGCGAAGTTTTTTTGTGTGACGCTGACTATCATTTGATTCATTTATCTATGTACAGTACATATAAAAAAAAAAAAACTATAAATAAATGATGAAATTAAAAATAGGTATAATAGATACTAGTGACAATTAGTGTAAAAAGAATTTTGTTATTTTTAATAAATAAATTATAATTTATGGGAAAATAAAATTTCTTTCGTGATTTATTGAACTTGCAAATTTTGAAGAAAAAAAAAAATCTTTTGTACATAATTAACAACGCCATTTGTAACCAATCAATTGGGTCAGGTGTATGCTGATTGTGATTGTCGGCAAATTTTTGTGATATTGAGACCGTATTCCCGCTAGTGTAAGCAGTGCAGCCATTCTTTTGAGAGGGGGATCCTGCGTCGGCGCTGGTTGCGGTGTGGTCGGACGGGCCATAAACAGGTACCAAAATTTTAGGAGAAAACCAACTGTACCTTCGGCAATTGTTTTGTTGTAACAGTTAGTTTTCCCCCAAGTATTTTTCCTATATATTATATATTTTTTTTTTTTGCGGTCATACGCGCGATTCGTGGTGGTGCACCGATTTGGTGGAAACCCCACACAGAGCAAGTATCACGCCGATTTCATTTTTTCTCCGGTGTTTGAGTGATTGCGTTTGGAGTTTTTGCGATTTTTCTTTTTGCTTCGCTTCGGTTCGGTTGTCCGCTTGGGTGTGGTTCGACCACATAGCGGTCCATTTTCTTTTTTTCAGGTACTTTTGTGTTATTTTCTTGATTTTAAACAGTGAGTAGTGAAAGTAAAATCTTAATATAACGTAGAATCAGTGGTAACGTAGTTTTTTTTTTTTCTAACGAATTTTTCAGTTTTTGCTTTTACCGTAACAAACATTTTTTTCTTTGAATTTTTAACTGTCGAGTGCTAAGCCGCACCATGTGCGCGTAAGCGAATAATTGATCGGGTGATGTGAGGTGGGGTCATGCGAAGGGTCGGCCTTTTTCCATCCTTTTCCGTGCGTGCCGTTCGTTCCTCCAGGACAGGCTGTGCTGGAGGGCGGCACGCCACCTGAGTTGATCGCGTCGGGGTGACGGTCTCGTTCCGGGGAATTGTCGCTGGGATTGTCATGCGGGCGTCCCTCCTTCATAAATGGCATCGGGAGCCGTCGCGACTGGGAAGCAGCATCCCAGTAGGCGGGCCGATGAGGGGAGGCCCGTGTGGCAGTCACGGCGGTAGTCGCCTGGGATTGAGACTGTCACTCCGAAACGATCACTCCCTGCTTATTATTTCCTTTTGCCGCTGAGGCCGTGGCAGTGTAATTTTTAATTTCCATTTGCCCCTCTAATTTTGTTCATCATGCGGTTATTCAAGCATGAGAAATATGTCTGAGAATCCCCACGCCGCACCGTGAGCTCTAGCCAGCTACTATACCGCATCAGACCGCTATTCTCATGTCTGTTAACGAAATCCCCTTGGGGATTCGTTACAGTGGCGCCCAAAGGTAGGGGGCAAAATAGTATAAGCCAGAATACCACCTTAGTATCCATTGTTTGTCGTAGGAGGCGACTAAACGGTTGGAGGTCGGAATAACAAACCACCTCCGTAAAATTTGTCATGTTCACCATAGTTTTTTACAGTTTTTAATTTTGTTTTAATTCACTAGTCTGGGGCATTGGAGCTGCGAACCACCATCGTTTCCACTTCAAGTGTTTGACTGCGAGGGGTTTTCAGTTTCTTTGTTTCAGTTTTAGAGTTAGAGTTCATATTGTTTCGACCCTTATGACATTGATTTCGGTATCCACTACTGCTTCTGCTTTATAGTGTTTGATTTCAGAGTGAGATACCGGATCAATAGTTGTAGGGTTAGATTCAAGGTTTAATTAATTTCAATATATATTTCATTTTTTTTTTGTTTCTCAATTTTGTCGCACTGCAACTTCGTCACAGTGGCGCCCAAACAATTTACGGCTAATTAAATTCAATTTTTTCGTCTTTTCATTTTTCAGATTTTTTTTTCAAACTTGTTGGGAGCATCACGTACAAAGTCCAACGCTTGCGTTGTTTGATCTGTACGGATGCTCACATCAATGTTTCCCTTGTCCGGTTGGCACCCGCACCTGTATTGTAACCAGCGTATGCTGTTTGATTACATACAGTTGTGAGTGTCAATCCCTATTCTCAGTTCATCGGTTGAGTGGGTCTACCATTTCCGCCATGTGGCGTTAGATTGTGGTTAGACTCATTCTTCCTTTGTTCTGAGTTTAGCTTTCTTCAATTTTTTATTTTTCTATTTGCAGATCTACGAACCTTTAAGTAATTACTTCAATTTTTTTCAGTTAAATTTATTTGTTCCAACTACCTTCATGGGGAGCGATCCAAGCGAGTTCTGACTTCGAGTCATTCGACCTCGCTGGATCGTTTGCCATGTTGGTTCCGTGTGCCATGAGCATTGAGATCGCAAACTTGTTGTTTCCACCAATGTGGTGTTGATTGGACAGTTCGTGGTCTCGTTGGTCAATGGCACATCCTTAGTTCATTCTTTTGTTAATTTTCTTATTTTTATCTTCTTTAATAAAAAATTATTGGACCTCAGCGGTTTTATTATTATATTTAGCAGTACCCCGCGTCTCATGGTGGAGCTCTAAGAGTGCGGCTGTGAGGCCAACGGGGGAGGAGACCAAACATTTTTTTATTATTACTTATGATTATTTTACCACCGGCCCAACGCATGGCCGCACCAAAACATCATTCGATCAACTTCCTCTTATTTTTCTTATTTTACTTTCACTCACTTTTCACTGTTTGTGAAAATTTTATTTTTATTATCTCATCGTCATCTTTTTCTCCCTTTTCTTAATTCCTTACAGCATAGTGGAGCAGCTAATTCTCTACGTATATTCGCTTTATTTATCGATTTATTACCTTACTATTTTTCTTTATTTTTTTTTTATTAATTCATTTAAAATTAATTAGTTTAACGCTCGTTAATAAATTAAGCCAATTTATTTTTGATTTTTGATTGATTTTCCTTTATATATAAACACTTTGTGTTGTTACGAAACTAGTACAAAATTAAATGAACGCCAGTGTATCATCGTGTGATAATCCTTCAAGTACGGTTTTGATCAGCGTTTGAGTGAGCGGCAGTCAACAATTGACGTGAGTGAGTCCTTGTGACAGTAATAATATTCTCGTAGCTCCTCACGCTTCCCGACTTGTGGATGTCCAGGTTATTATTGAAGTTCTAATTTAATTTTGCGGATTTATTTAATTAATTTAATTTTTTTTCTCATTCATTAATAAACGTAATTTGGTTTCATATATTAACTTTGGTTTTTTTGTTAATTGATTTTATTTAATTTTGTCTAATCAATTCATTTGAATTTCGTTTAAATAATTAATTTAATTTCCGGGTAATTAATTAATTTAATTTTATTTGGTAAACGGGTTTAATTAATATTTTCTTGGGGTTTTGGGAAACTTTATATTTTTATTTTATTAGGAATTTTATTACTTCTTAGGCGATATCAAAACTATTTTTATTTAGAGTTCTTGAATAAATATAAATCATTTATCAATAAATATTTTTATTACAAATTGTTTTTTTGGGGATTTGGGAATTTTTGGGAAAACGCTAATTGATAATCATATTTTTTTTTTTCTCTTTTCTAATTTTTTTTTCTGCATTTGCATTCTGGTTGTGGAACTTCTAAGTTTAAGTCTTGAACTTATTTCACGTCGCTGACGTATAGAATTATTAGATCAATAAATTTTTTTTCAATTTTCGTTTTAATGCTTCCTAATTTTTTGAGTTTCTTATACCATTAAAATGGTTATTATTTTTGAGCACAATTTTTTTTATCTGCCTTCCGCAAATTGCTTTTCATTTAATTTTTTTCATTTTCTTAAAAAAATAAGTCATCCGATTTGACATTCCTCCGGGAGCTCCGATCTCTAAAGAGCGTTCATCTCTGGAGTCGGCTACCCCCTTCACAAATAAGTTACCATCTACTGTTGACTTGCGTAAAAGTATGTCAGATACCGTTCATATTCCTCATTTTTCTAGTGATCATGTATATGATAGACGCTTTCTACTTCAGTGCGGAATTTCCTACAGTGGTTCACCTGCAGGAATTACTGTTGATATGTTCCTATTTCAATTGGACTCCGTCGTTGCGTCAATTAAAATATCACATGAAGTTCTTCTGCTTGATTTATATCTTCTTTTGAAGGATGTGGCGCTGGAGTGGTATTGGACGTTTCGTCGCCTTAATCCGTTAGCCTCATGGGATCATCTTCGTAGAGAGTTTAGTGAACGTTTTAAAGACCGGCGAACCCCCTACGAGATACGACGCTTGGTGGAATCTAGAAAACAATTGCCGGATGAATCTTTTCTTGATTATTATCAACATATGTGGAACTTGTCCCTGCAGTGTCACACCCCTTACAGTGATGATGAATTTATCCAACTTCTGATTAACAACATGAACCCTGGGTTACAATACCATTTAACTGATCGGCACTTTTCACACATAAGTGAATTAATCAGGAGTTGTACTGCTTGGGAGGATTCTTTAAAGCGACTTCGCGCTTCTAACGATTACTCCATTCATCCTCAACGGATCATAAGTGAACTGGATATCGTTCCTACTTACGGCATGTTATTACCAGGAGAAGAGCAGTTCAACCCTCTTTCCCAGGAAGAAAGAAGACACTGGCAGCAACACCGACCAATAAATTCTTCAGTGGAAGTCGATGCCAGATGTGAGAGAACCGACGAACCCATGATAGCTCTCGTTGAGTCTTTTGATTCCGAATCATCGTCTGGATTGGCGACGCCTGTTCTCAATCAAATGGTATCTGACTCTCCACTGACTTTATCTGATCCGTCACATTTTTGTTCTTTTGATAAATCTCATTTTTCTAATTCCGTTCAATCTGTCATCAAGCCTTGTAGGAAGTTCAGCTCAACACGCTTACTACGTTCAAAAAAATATTGGAGGGCACGTCGGGTCTTGAGATCCTTCGTGGTCTCCTCAATTCTCGGTTCTGAAACACGTGATAGACGGCTCTATGCTGATATCCGTGTTAATGATGTTCCATACCGAGGTCTGTTAGACAGCGGGGCGAGTGTGAGTGTGTTGGGTTGTGGGTCTGAAAGGTTGTTGACAGACAACCAGTGTAAAATACATAGTTTTCCATCTACCATATACACTGCTAGTGGTCAACCTCAGCGTGTGATGGGTTATATTTATGCTCCCGTACGATATAATTCTCAAACTCATTATATGCGCATATACCTGGTACCTTCCTTAGATCAAGCTCTGTATCTGGGAATGGACTTTTGGAATCAATTTGGCATTACTCCACAACTGTCATCCGTGTGCGACGCAGAGAACTTGCCTTCTCTTGCCAAATTCCATTCGTCTTTCCCAGTAGACAATAAGAAGCCATGTACCATTGTTGGACAGTCGTCTTCAAAATTTAAACCTAGTAAACAGAAATTTATCGGCAAGAGAATGACTAAAGATGATGGATTTATACGCAAGAGATCCTTGGAGTCCATTAACCACAAAACAACCAAAAATAATAAACCCCTAAGCATCAGTCAGAACTTTTATCCCGATTAGCCAGTATTTATAAGATCTTTCGACCAAGATAGCGCTTCGACCAGCTTTCCGGCACCATTGGGCCCTAAATTCATCCCTGCAGTAATTAAGGAGAAATTGTGTAACTTTGCTTATATCGTCAAAGATCCGGATGAAAAATATTTAGGCACATACCATGCCAAAGATATTCGGGTTTAACACCATTATTTGTTTATTATATGCCTGGCTTGAGACCTTATCTCGGGTGTGGGTCGTCCCCACGTTTGTTACGACGGGCATGTGTCTCCACTTCATACAGAGAAAAAAAAAAAAAGAATAATTTTTTGCGAAAATTCCAAACGCTCAAATAGTTTGAATTTTTTTTAAATACCATGACCACCATAGTGTTGTATATACATACGCTCTAATTTATGCTTTCCAAAAATTCAAATTAATATTCTCACCGAGTGTTATGTAAAAATATTTTATTTTGTTTTTCCCCTGCATTTACTTGTTTTCTATATTATCATGTACAAGCATATATATTTCTTGCGAGGTGGTGTGTGTATATATATTGTGTGGTATGAGATGGAATGTTTACGATGCTAAAATGTCCAATCTCGAATATTCCATTTTTCTTGTTGGTGTTATTGGCTTGAATTAACGCGTGATATTTGCTTTGTGTGGGGAAGAAAACCGATCGGCTGATTAGACATGAAGCCGAAGCGACCGTACAACTGAGTATATATATATATGTTCGTCGTCGTTGGTGGTTTCATTCGTTGTATTTGTGCACATATAAAAAAAAAAAAAAAGAGAACATAAACATGAATAAAGATTTTACAATAATAAAAAAAAAAATAATAAAACTGATTGTGTGTGTGCACAAATACAGCGAGCGGGACAAACAACGATGCGAAGGGAAAATAGGAGGGGGAAAATTTTCTGATTTTTTTGTAATTGATGTAAAATATTTTTTTTGAATAGTTAGTCTAGTTTCGAATTTTATATCGAAAAGTCTAGTTTCGAATTTTATATCGAAAAGTCTAGTTTCGAATTTTATATCGAAAAGTCTAGTTTTTGAGTTATTGACGAGAAGTCAAATTTTTTTATATAAAAATTAAAAATAAAAGAGTCGAGTTGGAATTTTGTGATGGAGAGTATCGTTTGGGATATTGAGATAAGAAAAAAAAAGGTCTGGTGTAAGATCTCAAATAAATAAGTTTTTGATATATTTTCTTTTTTGCGACGGATAATTTTATTTTTGATTTTTGTAATAAATCCGTCTAGTTTAAAAATCCAGTTTAATCTTTAATAACTAAAAGTCGATTTCTTGGTTGTGAAATAAAAGATCTTGTTATAAGTTTAATATAAAAAGAAAAAAAAAAAACATTTTATCAATTTTGTAACGCTGACTATCATTTGATTCATTTATCTATGTACAGTACATATAAAAAAAAAAAACTATAAATAAATGATGAAATTAAAAATAGGTATAATAGATACTAGTGACAATTAGTGTAAAAAGAATTTTGTTATTTTTAATAAATAAATTATAATTTATGGGAAAATAAAATTTCTTTCGTGATTTATTGAACTTGCAAATTTTGAAGAAAAAAAAAAATCTTTTGTACATAATTAACAACGCCATTTGTAACCAATCAATTGGGTCAGGTGTATGCTGATTGTGATTGTCGGCAAATTTTTGTGATATTGAGACCGTATTCCCGCTAGTGTAAGCAGTGCAGCCATTCTTTTGAGAGGGGGATCCTGCGTCGGTGCTGGTTGCGGTGTGGTCGGACGGGCCATAAACAGGTACCAAAATTTTAGGAGAAAACCAACTGTACCTTCGGCAATTGTTTTGTTGTAACAGTTAGTTTTCCTCCAAGTATTTTTCCTATATATTATATATTTATTTTTTTTTGCGGTCATACGCGCGATTCGTGGTGGTGCACCGATTTGGTGGAAACCCCACACAGAGCAAGTATCACGCCGATTTCATTTTTTCTCCGGTGTTTGAGTGATTGCGTTTGGAGTTTTTGCGATTTTTCTTTTTGCTTCGCTTCGGTTCGGTTGTCCGCTTGGGTGTGGTTCGACCACATAGCGGTCCATTTTCTTTTTTTCAGGTACTTTTGTGTTATTTTCTTGATTTTAAACAGTGAGTAGTGAAAGTAAAATCTTAATATAACGTAGAATCAGTGGTAACGTAGTTTTTTTTTTTTCTAACGAATTTTTCAGTTTTTGCTTTTACCGTAACAAACATTTTTTTCTTTGAATTTTTAACTGTCGAGTGCTAAGCCGCACCATGTGCGCGTAAGCGAATAATTGATCGGGTGATGTGAGGTGGGGTCATGCGAAGGGTCGGCCTTTTTCCATCCTTTTCCGTGCGTGCCGTTCGTTCCTCCAGGACAGGCTGTGCTGGAGGGCGGCACGCCACCTGAGTTGATCGCGTCGGGGTGACGGTCTCGTTCCGGGGGATTGTCGCTGGGATTGTCATGCGGGCGTCCCTCCTTCATAAATGGCATCGGGAGCCGTCGCGACTGGGAAACAGCATCCCAGTAGGCGGGCCGATGAGGGGAGGCCCGTGTGGCAGTCACGGCGGTAGTCGCCTGGGATTGAGACTGTCACTCCGAAACGATCACTCCCGGCTTATTATTTCCTTTTGCCGCTGAGGCCGTGGCAGTGTAATTTTTAATTTCCATTTGCCCCTCTAATTTTGTTCATCATGCGGTTATCCAAGCATGAGAAATATGTCTGAGAATCCCCACGCCGCACCGTGAGCTCTAGCCAGCTACTATACCGCATCAGACCGCTATTCTCATGTCTGTTAACGAAATCCCCTTGGGGATTCGTTACAGGTCTTTATTGGTAACATGTATACAAGATGTCTTGAGTAACATATCTCATGGTCTTCTTAGGTAACATGTCTGGTGGTCGTTATTGGTAACATGTCTGGATGCCGTCTTTTGTAACATCTTTGGTCGTCGTATTAGGTAACATGGCTTGTGTTCCTCATTGATAACATATTTTGGGTTTGTCTTTAGCAACATGTATGGCGAATGTCTTAGGTAACATGTTTGAAGGTCGTCTTATGTAACATGTTTGAAGGTGGTCTTAAGTAACATGTATAGGGCTCGTCTTAGGTAACGTGTCTGAAGTTTGTTATTAGTAACAAATCTGATAGTTTGCCGTCTTACTTTGGTCACTAGAATAGTAATTGGTATAAAAATAAAAATGCAAATTATGCTCAAATTAAAAACCGAAAATAATTTTCTTCTTACTTTTATTAATTGACATTAAAAATTAAATAAAACACCAATAAAATTTTTCAAAATCTTTGCGAGAATAATTCTATACCAAGAAAAACATGGTTTGAAACTATTCATTCCCGAATGAAAATACACGGCATTGTTGTTGTAAAATTTCCAAAGTAAGACGGCAGTTTTCTCAGGTAACACGTCTAGCAAATGTTTCGTGGGTTTTTTTTGTAGAAATAAAAAACTATTGTATTTGTTTAATTTTTTAATTTATTTCGAAAATATAATAAATTTTGTCTTAAGTTCTTATTAGAATTTAACAATAATTTTAAAATAAATTAAAAGTATTTTTTTAATTATTTACATGCGGAATTATTATAATTTTTTCGTATCATAATGTGGGTTTAAAGCGAGTGCATATAGAGAATAGTCATTTGATATAATACCGAGTTTATACTGTAGATAGTATAATAGCAAAATAGTATTACTATTTTGCTATCCGGTGTAACACCGATGTTTTGGTAGTATAATAGCAAAAATAAAATGTAATATTTTAATTTGACAGCTATCAAATTTTAATACCTATTATATTTTATTTTATTTTATTGTAGAAGGAAAATTCCAAGAATCTAATAAGCAAATAAAGATTATTAATGCCAAACATATTTAATTATTTTATTTTTTAAGGCTGTAAACCCGAAGGTAACATAAATATTAAAATTATAATCACCAAATAGGATTTTGTTAAACAAAGTCATTTGTTTTACTGGGAGTTTAAAATGTAAACCGTCCCAATTATAACCAGCTAATAATTGATCGGTCATAATTTTAATCAACCCAGTAGAGTTGTGTTTTCCTTCCTCGGGCGCGTAGATGGACAAATGTTTAGTCTGTAATTGTCAATTAATATTATTAGCTACATTCTATAAGGATTTATATATTTATTTACCAAGTTTGCGGCCAATTCCTCATCGTCTTCAATTTTCGTTTCTTTTTCGTTTTATTTAGGTTTATATTTATTATTGATGAAACTGAAAAAACATAAAGATACATAATATTGTTAAAATTTATATTTGCTTAATAATGTTAATATTGATAAATTCTTACCACCTTCATCGGAGTTGTTAAATATACCTAGTTGTTACCTAATTTAACATACAAAGCATTGACACATGCAAAAACCTCTGACCAAATTTTTAAACCTGACATTTTCAATTTTCAATTGTTATCTCTAATATGACAAATTTAAAAGTACCTAGTCCGAATTTGTAAAAGTTATCAAAATATTAAAAAAAATTAAAATGACAGAATTTTGTTTAAAGAAAATGCATTTTTATCTTTTGTCGGCCGAATTTCGAAGTCGATCAACAAAAGATAAAATTGAATTTTTTGTAAGAAAATTTTGTAATTTTAATAGTTTTGTTAATATTTTGATGGCTTTCCTTAATTCGAACTACATTTTAATAATTCTCCCATTGCAGAAATAAAAATTTTGTCAAAAAATAGAAATGTTGGTTATAAATGTGGTCGAATATTTTGAATGTTGTAATGCCTTTAATCATAAATAAAAGATTTAAAAGATTTAAAACAACCTATGATTTATTATATGTAAATAATTATTTATTGCTATTAAATATTTTGTAATTATTATTAGAGTAATGATAAATACAGCTAAGCAAAATGAGCGGATTAATTTTCGTGAAGCATGGATATTAAAAGGTACTGATTTTTCGAAATATCCAACGGTAAACGACAATATTTTGAAATTATTTCTGATACTGGAAAGGCCTCATTGCATTCTGCTAAACCATTAACTACTATTATACCAAGATCAATTTTAGAATCCACAGGCTTCTCAAAATATGATGAATAATTTTGAAACATTTTTCCTCGCACTCTTTGAGAACCCCTTACTGTATCGAACTTTTCAATAAAAAATGGTATTTCTTCAGCCTGATCATGAATAGAACAAAAACTGTCCTTAAAATTATTTTTAAATGTAAATGAATTATATTTATACGATTTGTACCGGTTACAATCTTGAAATTTTTCTACGTTATCTAATTTATTTTCTAAAATAAAATTATTTAAATTTTCCCGTTTTTTAATTCTATTGTATAATTGCTTCAAAATGTGTTGAGGTTTTTTAATATATTTTTTCATTTCTTGCAAAATACATACATATATCCTGAGAACGAATCTAAGGGGCACTACAACTTTACATAACCGGGCAAATGTACTCGTAAAATGCTATAAACATTGTAATTTACATGTTTCAATCCATAAATTTGGGGATATAGGGCTACAAATTCATTTAAAAATATCTGGGCATTATCTGTATTCTCTTTGCAACTAGTCCTATCGGATAAAAGACGAAGACTAACAACTAAAAGCAAAAAATGATAAAAAATTAAAACGAAACCTTTTAAAAGTGGAAGTACTCCATATAAAATAAAAAATCTAAATTCTGTGGCTTTCCATCTGCAGATTTCATTAAAATCTCTTGATTTGCGAGAAAATTCTAAAGGGACGTATTTTGAATAAGAGACAAATAATTCGGACATCAAATTTTTAGTTTCTGGTTTTATTTTATCTAAAAGAAGGGTTAACATTTTTTTTGCAACTCCTAAATCGACTAAATGCATTGGATCTAGAGGAAATTGGGTAACCTCCAGATTTTTCTAAAATATTTGCCTCACCTTTATGATGTTCTACATCTAAGCGATTAGCAAAAGAAAAATCAGTTCTTATATTACCTGAAACTACGTTAAAAACGGGAGTATGAGAAATTCTAAACCCTGATTGATTACATTCGTGACACCCTTTAATCGCGTTGTGGTATTTAACTGATTTGCAAAAGGATTTTGCTGGTGCATCGCAAATAAACGCGCGTAAAATACATTTTTTTGGAATCGAATTTTTACCAATTAAAATGCCCTCATTTTTTAATTTTAAAAATTCATTTACAAATTCTTTAAAACAACTATCTACTGATATGGGATGACCGTCATCAACCCAAGCTCCGACAATAAAAGGGGTATGATTACGATCGTCAACGAAAGAACCAAGAATAGGCCAGAGCGTTTTCCTAGAACTTTTATAAAGAGGTAATCCATCGATGTTAAAATCACAAATAATTTCCGGCAAATTAGATAAGAACTTTGAATCATATCGATTAATGCATTTTTCAATTCCAAAATGGGCATATTCTCCTGGCGCTACCTCTTTTGGTGTAAAATTATCAGGGGCACTACTAGTACTGCGAAATAATGAACCTTTTGTTTTTGGAAGATCAACACCAAATTCCCTTAAAATTTTAAGCAAATGTGAAACTTGATTTACAGATATATTATGTAAAATAATCCTTTTAATTAAATTTATCTTTAATATATTAATTTTATCTGAACATGAATTATCAGAAAACTCGTCTTCGGATGAAGACTCATCTTCTGATGAGCATGAAATTAAAATATCATCTAATGAAAAACGATCTTCCAAAACAGGAACGTTATATTCGTTATTAGATTTTCGGGATTAAAATTAATTTCTTCTAGCTCAGACATATTTTCGGGATTACTTAAATTAAAATTTATTTCACAATCTAAACTACTGTCTGCCATTTCGGAGATAATCCTATACCGTTGGGTTCTGGATATATTATCCATTCTAATTATGTATTATGAAATATTTTCTACAACAATTATGAATAAGTTCACGAGACAATGTGAGAACAACAAACACTAAACTGTTCTACTGCTTTAATATAGCTTTTATGATTTATTTGTGATTTTTCTAACAGGGAATTTAGTTAAGTTCAATTTATATAATAGCAATAAATTACATATAATAATACTCACAGTTTTCTAATATTTAATTTATTTTGATAACGCTTTAAATTAGCAACATTCAAAATGGCGGCGAAAAATTGAAAACAATTTAGTAAATATTATTTCTATATGCACTACGTATATTTACGAAAAATAAAAAAAATATAAACATGTACATATAATTATATTTTTTTTATTTAAATTAATTATATATCTATTATTATTTATTTGTTTTAGTAAGTAATCACAGAAAATTTTCTTTACACTTTCACTCACACAACACACTGAAAGACGACACAAAATAATTATAAACAAAAAAAAAAAAATGGCGAAATATATGCGGTTTGGGTGGCTGTGACGATAACGAAGCGGTTTTTAAAGACATTTTCAAGACAATCGCAAGACTTGTTACTATTCGTTCTATTTCCCACCGATAGGAGGATTATTAAATTAAATAACGTACGTGACTTTAGTAACATACTGAAGACAACCCAAAGACATGTTCTTTAAGAAATTTGTCTCTTTTTAACATGTGTATTTATATATTATTTGCTCTATCCCAGACAAGCTAAAGACATGTTACCAAAGACAAAAAATCTGCTGGGATGTGCTTGTAACACGGATCAATTGTTTGAGGAAGGAATGTCGGATACAGCCAAAACCAACATAAATGTTTACACTGTATAAACATTTTTGTTGGGTTTGGTTTGTGAGGTTTATATGTATTCTTGAATATAATTTCATTCGTATTTTCATGATTTTTGTATATATGAATGTGTTCAACACGAAGAATTTACAACTTTGTTTTGGTTTTTAGTTTTTATAAAATAAAATCGTCGTGCGCAAATTAAAAAATAAGAATTCATTATCGGCCTATTTCTCGTTGTGGTAGATTTTATTTGCAGTAATTTTCATAGATTGAATTAACTTATGTATGTAAATTTGGGCCATACAAGATCGACATCTGATATAGTTATCTGTGGTAATAGGGAAAAATAAATCCTAATTTAATTTTTTTGATAATTGTTTTTTTTTTCGAAATACACCGGGTTTCGTGTTGGCACAAGAGTTAAAAATGTGAAATGAACGAATTAGCCATATTTCAGAACTTCATCCAAAAATCATTTTAGGATGCGTGAATGTCCAAATACATATGGAACAATCCATCATGTATTCGGTCAACACCCTTCGTATCGGTGTTTAAAATCATAAGTCATTGTTACGTACGGGAAATTAAATTCTATATGAATATATTTTAAAATTGTTTCACAATGATGCAACAAGGTGTCATATGACATCGTTGTAATTCATTAATTTTAGTTTACTCATATTGTTAGTGTAGAAATAAAATAAGTCAAATAAATATTGCATAATCATATGTTATTATGAATAATATCCATTCTTTGTGCACTTTTGTCACTTTTTTATCCGGAAAACTGAATAAAAACAAATATTTTTATATTCTTTCTTATAGTGATAATTTTAAATTTATGTATTTAACACTAGAACTACCGACCAGTCAAAATGACCGGTTATTCATTTATTGATTCAATTTCTTTAATTATTATGTTAATACGTTTGTGGGAATCTGTGATGACTTTTAATTTGACAACAAAGTAATTATGTTAAAATGGGTATGGCACAGTTAGCCGAAAGTCATTTCGCAAATAGTTATTTATCCTAACGCCATTTCACAAAAAAATAAAAATACAAAAAGACATTTAACAAAAAAATACAGTTCACAAATAGATTCTTGGCAAATGGAGCTTTAACAAAAAAATATTTGGTAGATATCAATTGATGCGCTTAGATTAATTTTTGCGCAAACCGACCAGATAGCACAGTGGTTAAAGCTGTGGCGTTTGGAGCGGGAGGTACCGGGTTCGAATCTCGATAGGGGCACGATGCAAAAGGGATTTTTCCATCATATGATCTGTTCAGATATTAATGGTTGGACTGATACGATCAATGATGGAGGATGAACACATCAAGACACCCAAGTAGTGCAGAACTCATGGGCCGAGCCAATCTTCCGTGTCAGTACAGGATGGCATGGAGCTATGCATTGCGCAGATGGTATAAAAAATCGGCCTGTAACCGATAGGTGAGAAGATCGCGTGTGGTATCACAACGGACTACAACTAGTCTAAGTGTGCTTTAGTTAGAACAGGAGCAGCCACTCTAACCTAACCTAACCTAACCTATTTATCCTAACGCCATTTCACAAAAAAATAAAAATACAAAAAGACATTTAACAAAAAAATACAGTTCACAAATAGATTCTTGGCAAATGGAGCTTTAACAAAAAAATATTTGGTAGATATCAATTGATGCGCTTAGATTAATTTTTGCGCAAAAATTAATCTAAGCGCATCAATTCATATCTACCAAATATTTTTTGTTAAAGCTCCATTTGCCAAGAATCTACTTGTGAACTGTAATTTGAATAAATAACTTTTAACTAATAACAATAACTACTAATAATACATTAAATTATTTTAAATTTAAATTTTCTGCTATAGCAAACAATAGTTCATGTTTTGCATACTATATGTATCTTTTTTTTGTAAAATTCTTTTAATTCGTAAATCCTTTTGGAAATATTTTTTTTTTCTTTATAATAGGTGGTCCGCCAATTTGAAATTTTTCAATTTCAGCCTTTACGAAAGAAATTTCTTGCTGCAACTCTTCTATCAGTCTGTAGACCCCAATGTGTTCAGCATCAATCAGTTTGTGGATTCTATGGTGCCACGATTCCGCATAGTTTTGTGTATGTGGAATGTTTTTCAAATCAAGTTCCAAGCAGCTCCAAAAATTTGGCGGAAATAAAGCTGGACGATTGGATTTTCCGCATATATAAACTTCTTTAAACCAAGTAGCAACTTTCTTCCCGTCCTCATCTAGTTTTTCAAACAACCCTTCAAAATATTCGGGAATATCATCGGGCGGCAAAAAACTCAGAGACAAAACTGCTCGCATTTGCAAAGAAAACTCTTCATTTCGGCCATATTTTGACTGTAGCCCAAACTTTTGTAGTTGTCTATAAATGATTTGTCCTAAATGAAAGTGGCAACCTTTGCACACAATGTCAGGAAAAAAACTTTTAACGCTATTTATTGCAGCTTTCTCAAAATCTGTAATTGAAAATGATGGATGTAGTCTTATATTTACTTCTGCTGCATAATCATACAGCATCTGCAAAAATTTTTCATAAATTTCTTGACTTTTTCCTGAACATAAGGCAAACACCAGTGGGAATGCTTTTGAGTCATTACTTATGTTTGAGTGAATTGCGTACAATTGTTTAAAAATTGATGGCACTACTTGAAATGTACCATCCATCATCCAGTAGTGTCCCCTCGACTCAATATTTTAATGAATTGTAATGTCATTATCTTAATAATTCGATGATTATCGAATATACAATCTTTAACCATAAAGTGTTCATTCACTTGCCCTTTATATATTGAATTTAATTCGAAAAATAAATTATCTGGCTCGGTAATATGACTTCTGGATTTACTTTTTGCTCTAATTACCATTTTTTGCATGGAAGCAGTTGATGGTAAATTTCGCGCCACCATAGCATCAGCATTTGATACTGCATCTTGCACAATTCGACAACATCTTTTATGTAAATTGTTAGAAGCATCGGTTTTTAATTCGTACAGTACAGTACAAAGAGAACTTTTGATAGCCTTGGGTTCATGGTTATGTTTATTTGTTTGTGTTTTTAAAACGTGCTTTCCTGATTCCTCAAGAGTAGTAACACACCTACCAAGGCACTTGTATGGCTCCACTAATCTAAGATCGCAAGCCCAGTAAAAGGTGTCTTTTAATTTATTGCTTAAATTAAAAGAAAATCCTTCCAGATTTAGCTTATCTTTTCCTTTGCTAGATTTAAATAGTTCGCACATCTTTTCTTTCTGGGTCACATCTCCAACATCAGTTGAGCCCGCTTCATTTGCATTGTTTTCAGCAATCATACTGTATTATGAAACTTCCTACATTATTTTCTCACTATAAAATTATAACAGAACACTGCTAGACTCACCTTTGCAAAAATACTTATTGCAGAATAATGCAAGAATTGTGACAACCTATAAAATTTACCATTTATAATATTCATTTCAAAGATTACTTTGTTTCCATGTTTGCTTTTCCTTTAAATACTAAATATCAAATAAATAAATAAAAAAAAATCCACTGGTTAAAATCACAGTGTTTATCATTGAACCGATAAGCTGACTGTGCCATACTCTAAAAAAGTACGTATAGTACGTTTGCAAAGTGGCCAGTTAGTATAAATGGAGTTTTATGAAACAAACTTTTTGATAAAAGATTGTTTGCAAAATATGATATTTTGATAAGTAGCATTAGGCGAAATGGATATTTGTTAAATTGATTTTGCCAACAGGCATATTCCCGTTAAAATTCATCATAAACTTCCAAAAAAATATTAACATCATAATTAAAAAAATTGAATTCAATAAATGTACTATTCGTCATTTTGACGGGATGGTAGTTCTAGTGTTAAAAAAGACTAGTTTCGAGCAACTTCCTCTTTGTCAATTTTTTAAAAATACAGGTAAACCTCGTTTAACGAACGTATTGTGTCCCTGAAAACCGTTCGTTAGTTGAGGTTTCGTTGTGCGAGATAAATAATTTTATGTGCTATTTTTGGGGGGGAAATATTTGTGTGGTTTCTAAAACTTTACCATTTATGTACATAAACTGTACTTATAATAATAGTCGAGGTTTGAAGTTCGTAATACGAGATTTTTCAACAATTTTGGATGTTCGTTAATTCGAGGATTCGTTATTCGAGGGTTCGTTAAACGAGGTTTACCTGTATTTTAATTTAAATTAGGTTTTTTCATTCGATTTATACTGAAATACATTTCATAGATGTCATTGCAAGCCATTTTTTCCTTCAATAGGAAAGGGTTATTTCTATGTAGATTAAATTTCAATTTCTTCCAACCGGTTGAGCATTTCTCCTCTTTGTCTTTTGTGTAATATTAATAAGTTGTCACTGTAACTTGTGTAACTGTGTTGTTCATGTGTCAAGTGGTGTGCGCAGTTGGATTTTATATTTTTCTGTTTACCAATTTCTTTTACATGTTCTGAAAAACTCATTTTGAAATTTCGGCCAGTCTGGCCAATAAACAATTGATCACAATCATTACATATTAATTTGTACACTCTTGTTTGTGTTGCGTCTGTTTATTCGTCTTTCCATTTTATGGGACGTTCTATAAGCTAATGTGTATTCATGTTGTCTGAATATATTTTCGATGATATTGCTTGTCGGTCTGTCGTACTCTGTTGATATAAATTTGGGAATACATGAATTCAAAAACTATCGAAAACCAAAGTAAACAAATCACACAAAATGTCATCATTTTATCATATGATCGCCCGTCTCAACAAAATTAACATGAACCAAAAAGACTACAATCACGAATTAAAAACCATAAAACAAATAGCGAACAGTAATGGATACAATGAAATGATAACGCCAAATTTATATCAATAGAGTACGACAGATCGACAAGCAATATCATCGAAAATATATTCAGACAACATGAATACACATTAGCTTATAGAACGTCCAATAGAACAAGACTTTTGTCTGGCATTAATTTGAAAAATAAACTCAACTCATCTGCATTGAACCAATCCTTTCTATATCATATTTCCCAGCCATTTCAGAGAATTCCGTTTTAAATTCAGAAACATCGGTTTCGCTGACTTCGTTCGGCTCACCATGAAACGCTTTAAATGGAATATTACACCTCATACGAAATTTTTCCAACCACCCATTTGAAGCCAGGTCTAATTTTGCAGCAACATTTCTGGAATTTTCTTGTAGTATTGGTCCCGATATTCTAGCATTGGCAGTTCACATTTGCGTAAACCAGTTGAAGCAAACCGAATTAATTCGATAGAAATCGGTTTCCGGCTTTTTCCTTCGAAAATTTTCATCACAAAAAAGAGGCCGGAAACATTGAAAAAACGTAAGCATAGTTAATTTATAATTAAAAGCAAATAAAAAACGAAACAATAAAATCAAGAATTACAAACCCTGAAAATTACGAGTATAAAAACGACAAAAAACCATATGCGTAATATAAATAAAATGAAATGTCTTGTGCTTTATTAGAACTGTGTTTTTATAATATATTCCACTAAAACTGTTCATTCTTTAATGTAGAAGAAAACATAGACATAAACCTACTATATCTTCACGCTAATACATAATCCTTGTTGCGCCAAAAGCTGTCCAAAATACTGAGGTAAAAAATAAAGGGGAAAACTTCAAAACTAACTACTTTTGCTGTCCAATTTCCATTATAAAAGGTTGTCCAATATATAGAAGAAAACAAGCATTTTTCCAAAATTTGTTTATTTGTTTTCAAGGGACTGAATGAAAGTGTCCAAGCTAGAGGAGTGCCCAAAATAAAGAGGTGTCCAAAGTTGGGCGTTTTGCTGTATTTTGAAATTATATTTACTCAAACAAAACCATATTTTTTCGTAAAGTGATTTCACCTAAAGAATTGATACATATCTGACACGATTGTCTTTTAATAATGAGAAATGTGTTTTGTGGAATTTTTATGGATCATTCAATTTATGATAGGCAGGATTAACGAATTTAAATAGCCACTATTAATAAGAGTACTTTTGAGGAGCCGAAAATTACTTTTGTGAAATATTGGGTCAGAAAGTTCAAGAATTTTATTCGATAATAAGCTGACAGTATTTCTATTATGTGCTAATGGCAGATGAGAATGGAAATGTAGATATCTGTCAGACCAAGTTGTTTTATGAAAACAATCCGTAGACAATGAATCATTTTCGTTACGTACAATGACACGATCTAAAAAAGGCAAATTGTGGTTATTCGCTAACCCTACTGTAAATTTAATATTGGTACTAAAATTATTAAAAGTTGCAAATTAAACAACTATTTTATCTGTAGGAATGGCTGTGACTATATCCTCAACAAAACGATAATAACAAATTGGTCTAAAATCGAGAGAATTCAGTACACGTTTTTCAACAAACTCCATAAAAAGCTCCACAACAGCCGCACTAAGTAGTCGATGAGCCCATGGTGGAACCAAATAGTTGTTTATATTTGTTATTATTGAATGGATGTAATTGCACAGTTATGGAGAAATAACTCCATTGCTTCAATATACATACTGGACTTTTTTCAGCTTAGTCTTGGAATTCTCTTAAATTTCGGACCATTTCTCTGTCTATATTGTCAAAAAGAGATAGTACACCTAACGAGGGGATTGTATGATCTTGAGGTAAAACAATATTTTTGAGTTTGTCCTTAAAGTCAACTGAATTTTTGACAGCTGTGGAAGTATTTGTAACAGTGCAGTTCAAAATTCGTGACACGAAGGTAGAAAGATGATATAAAGTAGTTCCGATCAAGCTTACTATATGAGACTGTAAGGAGAATTCAGTTTTGAGATTTTTGGTAACCCATAAATTCGTGCTACAACACCATGAGGACTTTTTATTAATTTCATTTCGCAATCCGTTATCCTACCTTCATTATGGCAAGTGGTTACCATAAAATTTAATTTCCTCTCTACGGACGCTGTATTACCCTCACCGATTAATTTATAGACATCCCTATATTCTAACATGGACTGTATTTTGTTGACATAGTTACAACGGTTTGCAAACACAGTAGTATTGCCCTTGTGAGGTCTGGTGACAAATTTTCGGACGGCTACGTACAATTTTTTTTTTGAATTGGCGACATCTTTCAAGAAACTTATGTCATCTGCCGTTAAAATTTATCTAATTCCACTCCGATTTTTGAAATTAGTTATAATATTCACCAATTCATTACGTAAAACTGGCTTATTTAACTGTTCATCACTATTGTTTATTACCGCGCCGCCTTAAACATTGCAAAATTCTGAACGTATGGTATTGCACGACAAAACTTCTCCCCTAGAAACCTCTTTCTTCAGATTGTTTGTTATAATATTCAAATTTTCTACATTCAGATTTAAGGGATAATCGGTATTATGAGACAGCTCAATCCCCAATTAGTTTTTATATTTTTCCGAATCCTGAGATTCGTCTTAAAATATACCGGGATTACGGGATTTGATTATGTTCCGGGATCCCGGGATTCCAATCACTCCATTCGAATATATCGTAAGATAAAAATAACACAAACACAAATATAGCAAAACATAAACTTCCCATGCCAAAAATATAGCATATGCACGCCAAACATATACAAAACATGGGCTTTTGATGCCACATGCAATAGTTTTGCACATTGTTGTGACGTACTTCCGGTTTTTAACGCAAATAATGGGAAAATGAATGTACATCAAAATTCCATGTTTCTAAATTTTTTTTGTAATTTTTTAGCATTGGGACAGCTTTATCATAGTAATTTATCCTTGCCAAAATTTCAAAATGCTGGGTAGGGCTTTTTTACAGGGTGTTATAGCCATTTCCGCATTTTTGCTTATAAAAATTTTCTAAATTCCATAACTTGATATGTTATCGATTAAAAAATTATTTCGTCAGTAATTATGGTGTACATTAGCCCAATTGTGCTAATTATCGTTAGTTTCCATATTGTTGTGACGTACTTCCGGTTTTTAACGCAAATAATGGGAAAATGAGTGTGCATTAATTTTTCATGTAGGGAAGTACATTGCTAACCATCTAGCACGGGCGAACGGTGGAATTCATGATAAAACACAACCTGACTATTCCAACTGACAAGTTATGTTGTGTGAACTGCAACAACCCGTTGCAATTGAGAATTATAACTTTTTGCTCGAATTTATATACAATTTTTTCATCGAAAAATCTGTGTATTGTTACGCCACGCCTGCTTTACGGGTTGTTATAGCAATATACATACTTTTTTACGGGTAACTTGATTATCGATTAAAAAATTATTTCGTGAGTAATTATGGTGTACATTAGCCCAATTGTGCTAATTATCGTTAGTTTCCACATTGTTGTGACGTACTTCCGGTTTTTAACGCAAATAATGGGAAAATGAATGTACATCAAAATTCCATGTTTCTAAATTTTTTTTGTAATTTTTTAGCATTGGGACAGCTTTATCATAGTAATTTATCCTTGCCAAAATTTCAAAATTCTGGGTAGGGCCTTTTTACAGGGTGTTATAGCCATTTCCGCATTTTTGCTTATAAAAATTTTCTAAATTCCATAACTCGATTAAAAAATTATTTCGTCAGTAATTATGGTGTACATTAGCCCAATTTTGCTAATTATCGTTAGTTTCCACATTGTTGTGACGTACTTCCGGTTTTTAACGCAAATAATGGGAAAATGAATGTACATCAAAATTCCATGTTTCTAAATTTTTTTTGTAATTTTTTAGCATTGGGGCAGCTTTATCATAGTGATTTATCCTTGCCAAAATTTCAAAATGCTGGGTAGGGCTTTTTTACAGGGTGTTATAGCCATTTCCGCATTTTTGCTTATAAAAATTTTCTAAATTCCATAACTTGATATGTTATCGATTAAAAAATTATTTCGTCAGTAATTATGGTGTACATTAGCCCAATTGTGCTAATTATCGTTAGGTTCCATATTGTTGTGACGTACTTCCGGTTTTTAACGCAAATAATGGGAAAATGAGTGTGCATTAATTTTTCATGTAGGGAAGTACATTGCTATAAGAAATTTAATTAAAATATATTTTTTAAAAACTAAGCAAATTTAATTTAAAATTTACAAAATTAATAAGATTATATTATATGACTGTAAATCATATGACTGTAAATCATGATATTAAACCGCCCATATTCGCAATTGCCTTATATATTCAACAAAAACTTCTTGCACTGCACAATGTACAATAATCTCAAATTACAAAATCCTAATTACAGCTCAAAGTATTTTTCGCATAACGTAAAAGTGATTAAATTTGTGACGAAATTTAAATGCGAAAAACTGTGACTATAATATTTCATCGAAAATTTGTCTGTTTGTGGAATATCTAGTACTTTCACATTTTTGCTGCAATTTTTTTTTTCCAAAATTGAATTAGCTTCACTTATACCCTAGAAAGACTGTGATTTAATAAAACCGATTTAGTGAATTTTTCGCGCTTAGTCACAATATGTTAATCTAGATTTAGCTAAACTAATTTTTTTGCGTAGAGAACTTAAACGAGTTTAGCTAAATCGGATTTATTAAACCGCAGTCTGTCTAGGATATTACACACTATCTCTCAAAGCCCTTTCAAATTTATACAGTTGTAAATGTATCAAACTAAAAGAATCATTTAATTCTCACAATTCAATTACAATTTGTTTATGTACGATCTTACTAATATTTGTAGTGATTTTATTTAATGTCTCACTTGCCTACATAATTATGCATAATGTAAGTCATAAACAACAAATAGCGATACTATTAAGTTTAGCCGGACTCAAAATTTAAGCATACCTCACGATCTATAAATATTAAATTGAATGATCAAACCATAATCATGTACATATGTAATCACAATTAAGTTGGAAACATTTTTTTGTTGTTCTTAAATAAAGTATTTAAAATATACAGCATATAATTAAGTATAAACCGAAACACCCATCAATTAATTCCATACAAAAACCAATTTTATGATAAGCAAATACAACATTTATATTACATAAAAGTAATGTTTATTCGCCTTGTTTTTGGACGAAAATTTTTTCTCGTTAATTCGTTTCTTTATATATGGATTTGTTACATATCTGCATATACATATGTACATGGTGTGGACTCGTACACAATATGCATAAAAGCATTTAATCAAGAAGCAAAAGAAGAAACAAAAAATCATTTAAATAAATTATCAAGAAAGTAAAATAAATTTATTTGTTACAAATTAAAATTTATACAACAACAATTTTTTAAATTTAACATTAACTGAGCGGCAATTTATTATGTATATACATATGTGTATATTCAATTTTAAGATTTTTCACTTTGATCGAAGAGGAAAATAAAAAATAAAACCATTTTGCATAATTGAAATATTTTTTTTTTGGCCAGTTTTACATTTTCATTTACAGTATTACATCGAATAACAAAATCTCTTATGTTATAAAACGCTAATTGATTTTAAAGTAAACGCTACAAACAATTCTAAACGCTAAAAAGAGCGGTCAGTGATTATAAGCAAGATTGAGGAAACCGTCACTACCGTACCATTAACAAAATTTACATATTGAATAAAAAATTTTAGAATATTACCTTCAGTTCATCCTTAAAATACTTTACCTATCCCCAGCTGCTCAAACAAATAAAGAGTCAACGGTCAGTTAAATAATATTGTCTTTCTTTTTTCTTTTATGAAAATGCGATTTGTTTCATAATAAGAATTCAACGGCAGTTAATTTTGTTTTGCGTCTACATTTGTCCTTCAGTTAAATATTTATTTGAAAGCGATTGAGCAGTCAAATATTTAATTTTCCAGTTGCAATGTTCATGTAAAACAGAAAAAATCGAGTAGCTTGCATTGAGTCTGTATTGACGATTGGAACCGTGATTTTAGACAAAATATTTGTCGGCAATTTTTGTATGGTATTACAGCTTTATTTTATTCCGATAGGTAGTGCTTTCTCTCTATTTGCAATCGTCAATTATGAAGCGGTTTATTTCAAAAAAGCGGTTTGTTTCACATTTGCCAAAAAAAGAAAAAGTGAGGCAATATTATTTAACAAGCGGTTGGCCCTATTTTGTGCAAACAAACTCAAGATTTCAGATGTGATTAATTTGTATTTTTCGCAAGCGAAACTCTAACATCATATACATATATTTGTATAAAAATAATCATTAATGAAAACTTAGTAAAATTAATATTTTTTATTTTCTATTTTAGTAAAATATTAATATAATTCTAGAGTTCATCAGTTGCAATAAACCTGCCAAGCTGTAATTATTTCAATAAATTGAAGTAAACTGACGAGAAAATAGATTAGGTTGAAAAATAGTATTGAAGTATAAAGATCTAAATAATAATAATAATAAATCTAACGAAACAAAAAAGAGAGTGGCAGCACAAAGCGGGCACCATCTGGGTTCCAGTTCTGTCAAACTTTGCGATTCCACATTCAATTTTTATTTATTTTTAATTACTAAAATATCGAAATATTCTATAAACTCAATTAATCAGGGAAACCTTTTGCGAAACTTAGTTCAAGTTAGCTTCGAAATATTAAATTTTTCTTGGACATCGGCGAAACCACGGATGGTATCTTCATCGAAGTGTTTAATATTCGTGTAAACAAACAAATTGATTGCTTTATTGCGATCCAATTTTTTTTATTTCTGTTCTTACAGACAATTTTTCTTTATTGCATATTCCTGGACATAATTTTTTTGACGTGAATATGGCTGCGGCTTAGCCTGACCAAATACAAGGTGGGTCATATTTATGTTGAAGAACCTTTTTACAATTTATGGATACAGTCGCTGGATCCTTGATTACTCGTTTTGTTTGAGACATGTCACAACCCACACTCTGGGGAACAAACCGATGGTCATGGTAGTGATGGTAACATAAATTCTCCATAAATATCCAAAACAATAGCTCATATCCCAGCTCATGGTGTACTGTTTTCGCCCAGTACTACTAGACCTTTTAGAGATGGGAATCAAGTGGGGGTGCTTGCACTGCTTGGTTTCATTTCTCGGATCGGATAGGATAATTTCCGTTTTTAGTGTCAATTTGGTTGTAAGTCTTACAACAAATTGAACTAACTAACTATAGGATCCTCTTTGTGGCTTTCGTAATAAGTTTGCGCATAATTTCACTTTGATTTTTCAATTTTATCTTTCATCACTTGGGATCTGTGTGCAAGTCCGCATTAGTTTTAAGATCGTCATGGGTGTAGTTCGCGACTAATGGGCAAAATTGTCTCTGTTTTAGTATGAGCATGAATACGTTTGTCCCATCGGTTAGTTCCGACGCATCGTGAAACGCAAAGAGAATCAAAAATAAGCAATAACCGGCGTGTTATTGTTTCCTGGTGGTAGGGAAGACAATATTTATTCTGCTGGGAGTGGCATTGAATTTAAATTATTGTCTACATGAATGGTGTACGACTTGCCTCCTACACAAGCCGGGTTTCTCTGATATGGGATCAAATCCGGTATTTTGGGCAAGGGAGTGCAAGGATGTCATTCATGATCACTAGGTAAGTTCGAGATTTGAGTCTATCACACCACAGCAGTAAGGCTTACCTACCACATGTAGGTTTTGAATGCTCATTGTGAAGATGGGTCATAGTTCTAAAATTTCCTTTAATTCGTTTTTCAAACCATTATCCTTTCCCTCTTCGATCTCACTGATTGAATTTTGGCTTACCAATATTAGGACATTATTGGGGGAGAAGTGCAATCTATTGTTGTTTTATTTTGGATTAATTTTCAATAAAGATTGTAAGTAGATATTTTTGAGTATTTATAAATTATTGTTGGGGAAAATGAACGTAAGTCTACTAGAAGATGATGAGCTTCTGGTAGATCTGGAGGTGTGCGGTTTGATAAAATCAGGCGTACAGAGGGTGACAGCTGCACTGAGGCAGTCCCTTACGTTACAAGCTGAGAAGGAAGATCCTCTCTATAAGCCATACGACCAACATGCGGAAGCGATTATGTTTCCATGCCAGGATGTTGCGATTTATCAACAAAAATTTGAAGGCTGTGCAGCAGTTTGAGTTGGACATTGTGGTCTTCCGCAATGTATTTAGTCCAGCAAGTAGTATTCTGTTAGAAGCGGTGTTCGATTTCCACAAGAGCGCGGTTGTAGGAGACGTCATTGCCGATAATTGTCCAGGATAATGATTAGGATTGACACGCGCATGGTAGAAGTGAATGTTGAAGAAGAGCGAGAGGGCAATGAGTTTAAGGTAGATGTAGAGGTTCGTGCGGAATGCGAGATTGTAGAGCAAGAAGTAGAAAAGGATTCTGAAGATGAGGAAGTTAGACAGAGTATTGAAGAGCAGCAAGGAGAAGGACGAACAGAGGATGAACTAAGTAAAGAAGGTTGTCCGGTTGAAGAACAAGTAAAAGAGACTGAAGTCTACCAGCCTGCAGCGGGAATTGATAAAATAGAGGTACATACATGTGGGTGGTGAGGTGAAAGATGGTAGCACTGTAGATCCTGCCCTGATTGTTCATATGATCGGTTCCAATGCTGCAGTGTCACAACAGAATGTCACAAGAGATTCTGTGCATCAAAAATGTCATGTGTCGTCGGTATCAGGTGACAGGAAGGTGGTTCGCAGGGTGTGCATAAATTGCAGTGGCGCTGCAGAGCGCGGCGGCGGTGTAAGAGATGCCGCGGCACCAACGTGGTGGCGAAGAGACTTTGCGGCACCAATAGAGTGATGCAGAGAATCTGCGGAACCAGCTTGATGGTGAGGGTCGAGCCGTGGTTTTTGTGGCCCACAGAAACAGCCCAAATAGCAGTAGACCAGCTATTGGGTGTAATAGATTTGCGTTTAGAGTATGAAATGCTAGCCAGGACGAATAGCCGACTGGTTGCAGCAAAACAATAGCTGTCGCAGGTACCATTTTCCCTTTACAATGTTTAAAAGACTGTCAATAATGTTAACAGTAGGCAATGTAAACAGAAAAAGAAGACTGGTATGTTGCTGGTTTATCGCCATAAACCAAGAAGCACCAATATTTAGTGTTAAGAATTTATTAGAATTAGGGAGTAGTTAAGTTTAGATAGAGCTACTAACATAAAATATAAGTTACATTAGGAATACTAACTTAAGAAAAAAGTGGAATTTAGGAAAGCTGCCAGCAGCAAACAGCAAGAGATGGAGTTGGTTTCGCAGGAAGATTATTGTTTGCGCGACAACTCAGCAAAACTCGGAAATATATCCAACGGCGGAACACCGTCTTAATCTTACGTTAATGTCTATAAAATTCACCTGAAAATAAAGAAATAATATCAACTAACTTAATAATTAAAAATATGTAGCTACTTATCTTTAAAATATTGTAGAACTTTTTCGTTGTGACAAATTGTTTAGCTGTCATTTATTGGTATAATAAAAATTGTAAAGCACAACTGATTTTATACCATTCACAAAATAATTTAAGTAAAAATTAAGTTAAGATCTTAGACCATAGATATCACTGTTTCCATATTATATAATTTATTTCTGACAAAATAGAAAATAAAAATTTATTCCTTCTTCTCGTTCGACACCTTGGATCAACAAGTTCTTTTTTTTTCAACATAAATAGTGTAACAAGAAAATATTAATATTGTAATTAATTTTATAACATTAAAATTAAAATTAAAGTAACGTACAAGACAAATTATAATAAAGAACGAAATCGGTTTACCGTGTCTTCAAATTATTTGCTGCCGAGTTTGGAAAAATCAATTTACCGTCCATACATGGTCCTTCGAGCCGGATTAAGGAACCAAAAGGAACTGATAATATAAATCGACCTTTACTCGTACAAAAGAATCCGCAGCCATCTTTAAACTTGGAAAACGTGGTGAAAGCAAAAATGTGAGTAAGACATTTATTTTTTTCTTGTTAAAACGTATCCGCAGTAATAAGCTTAATAATTTTAACTACTAAGGGCATACATAAAAGAATTATAGTTTATATAAAGCATTGCCATAATTTTCTGGTGAAAATCGAAACTTTCGAATCGTGCGCGTTGGAAGAACATTCTCGTTCAACTGTTTTTAATACTGAAACCACGTGTTTGTGCAAGTCCAAGCTTTGTACACGTCAAACTTTTCATTGAGTCGAATATTTTGTGGTCAGTTTAATATCAAGTTTGTTATTATAATAAAAGTTTGTGTGACTTTGTGTTTAAATTCAAATCGAAACGGACGGTTTCAGTCATTGTAAAACTTTGTGTGATCAGGCGGAAGAACTTTCGTGTCCACTTCATATCGAAACGGACGATTTCAGTCATCGTCGAAAATTTGTGAGTTCTAATTCAAACGTGCGAAAAGTCGGAAGAACATATTGTGTTTAAATTCATGGAACTTTGTGTTTAAATTCAAATCGAAACGTTTCAGTCAGTATCAAAAGTTGTGTATTTAGTTGGCAAAAGTGATTTGTGAATAGTCGAAAGAAATTTGTCGCAATTCATATCGAAACGGACGGTTCCAGTCATCATAAAAAATTTTGTGAGGTTAGTCGAGAGAAACATTTGTTCCAGTTCAAATCAAAACGTGTGATCAAGTCGAAAGAGTTTTCATGTTCCAATTCAATCTGAAACAGACGGTTTCAGTTATCATAACAAATTTGTGAAGTGATCCCTTATCGTAAAATTTCATAAGGAACAGCAACATGGCGGAATTACAGCTCGCAGCCCTGAAAAAACAGAAAAGCACAAACAAGGCGAAGTTAACTAACCTGGTGAAATACGCACGAGAAGACCATACCAATACGGATATAAATGAATTAACAACGCGCTTGCAACGTGTCGAAAAATTAATGCAAGAATTCACTGATTTAGAACTCCGAATATTCTTCATCGATCCAGGTGAAGAGGGTGATTTCACATACAAAGAAAACTACTACATTGCCACAGCCGCTTTCAATAATTGGATTCGATCAAAAACCATCGATCACGGGGATATGCATCTCGATCTATCCAACAACGCTACTCAACAAGGTGAGCACCCCCAAGTCAAGCTACCTAAAGTCCATATACCGTCGTTTTCCGGAGAGTACTCCGAATGGCAATCGTTTTTCGACCTGTACACCACCACGATTCATGAAGCGCCTAATCTCAACCCCGTCCAAAACTTCCAGTATCTGAAAGGACTTCTTCGGGGGGAGGCAGCAGTTCTATTACGACACATCGCCGTAACAGAGGGGAACTATATCGGAGCACTAAACAAGCTGAAGGAAAGATACGATCGCAAGAAGCAAATCATTAACACATTTATACGCACTTTCGTGGAATAGCCGACCATACATAACCCAACTGCATCCAACATCAAACGTCTTATGGATACCTCAGATGAAGTGGTTCGCGGTCTAAAAGCCCTTTGTGAGGTAGCGGAAACTAGAGACCCATGGCTGATTCATCTATTGATGCAAAAGTTGTCGTTGGACGACAAGTCAAAGGCAATGTGGGCTGAATATTCAGCCAGTATGATTACCCGGAACTGTCAGAATTCCTAAAATTCCTAGGAAGGCGCGTAGATACAGTTGAGGCGTTAGTCATCCCATCGAAAAAAAACTATTCCAAACCGGAAATTAGAAGCCATGTCGTCACTGGCGATTCCAATGTGCAAATTGAAGGAAATGTGGTCACCGGATCCATCCAATCTAAACCGAGATCGTCTAATCCAGATGCTACCAAGGGTTCGCGGTACAGGTTCAAGTGCGCCATGTACAACCAATTCGGACACTCCTTACCCCAATGCTCATTATTTCAAAAAATGGACGTTCACAAGCGTTCTGACCACATAAAAACTAGTGGTAGTTGCTATAATTGCCTCAGTATTAAACACACAATACCTCAATGCCTATCTGAAAGGAATTGTTTGAAATGCGATATACTGTTACGACATGCAGACGTCTCCACCTGAGGCGAAAGAATTTGGTTCTTGTGAAAATTCCAAACGCGCATATATTTTGAATTTTTTTTTTTGTTTTGTCATTGTAGATTACCATGACCACCATGGTGTTTGTATTTATGCTCGATGACGTCATGATTTCCAAATTTAAATTTGATATTCTCCTCGATTTTTATGTAAACATAGTTTATTTTTTTTTCTTCATTACTTGTTTTCCATACTGTTATGTACAGACATACATATTTCTTGCGAGTTGATGTGTGTACATGTATTGCGAGTGTGAGATGGAATGTTTACAATACTACAATCAAAATCTTCTATAATAAAAGTCATGAAAATTCCATACATATGAAATAAAAAAAATCAGGTTCTATGTGTATTGGTGTTTTCTCTAATGCATTTAATTACATACCGCTTGTAGATGTGAAAATTCCAGGAAAAATTATTGAATCAGCAACAAATAGTTTTATGTTTTTATTTTTTGTTCACAAATATGTAATTATTTTCTGAATTTCTAATTTAAGAAGATTTTCGTTTGACAGATGTTTATTTTGGCATCACTAAATTTATATGTGTTAGTTAACTAAGTATAAAGGTGTTGGTGTAGAAACAAGAAAAAAATATTCAAATTTACGTTGAATTGTTAGTGTAACTAATACAGCCAAATCTAGTGGAATCAATAAATGTATTTGTCTGTAAAAGAGAGTTTCATGACTTTTATTATAGAAGATTTTGCTACAATGTTCAATCTCGAATATTCCATTTTTTTTTTTGATATTATTGGCGTGGATTAACGCGTGACATTTGCTCTGTGTGGGGAAAAAGAAAAAAAAAAGAAACCAATTGGTGGATTGGACACGAGCTCAAGGCGACCGTACAATTAGGTGTATGCATATGTTCGTCGTCGTTCTTTGTCTCGTTCGTTGTATCTGTGTACATAAGAAAAAAAAAATATATATATACGAATAAAGATTTTACAATAGAAAAAAAACAATTGAAAAAATGATGTATATGTGCACAGATACAGCGAGCGGGACAGACAACGATGCGAGGAAAAAAAAATAAGAGGGGGAAAAATCTTCTGAGTTGTTTGATGAAAAAATATTTTTTTGAGATTTTTTAGTCTAGTTTCGAATTTTAAATAATCAAGTCGAGTTGTGATTGTGATTAAAAAAAACGGTCTAATTTTTGATGCGATGAAACTTTGGCCGCAGTTTTTTTCTGCTATTTTGTGTAATGATAGACAAGTTTAATTTTAATAAAGACGATCGTCGATATTTTTTTTTTTTTTTTTTTTTGATATGTATTTTCAAGACTAGTTTGTTTAGTTTAATTTTGAATAAAAAGGGGTCTATTGGTGATTGTAAAAGGCCCAGTATAATTTGTGATTTAAAATAGCCATCCTTAAAACAGTCAAGGTGGTCCAAATAAAAAATAAAAAAATAAAAAAATATGTATATAAATAAAATTTATTGTTATATAAATAAATAAAAATAATATTAATGTGAAATTAAGAAAACCATGTAAATGAGTTTCATGAAAATAAAAATAAATATTATTACTAACTTAAGGAAACAAAATTAAATTATTGAAATTTTCTTTGAACAATTGGTGTGTTCATCCATTTTGTTAGTCAAGAAATGTTTTCTTATTATAAATTGAATCGTGCGTCATTATAAACTAATTATTAATGAAGAAAACAAAAGTGATAACTACATAATTTTATCCTACTTCTATGAACTATAACTTACATTGATAAAAAAATAAAAAAATAAAATTGATTGGTTAAGTGAAGTGAATACGGTATATTTGTACCATACAAATTTCATTCTAAAGAAATCCGTCTATTTATTACCGAGTTTAAGACTTGTTATTTACGAAAGTTTATAAACGGTGCAAGTCCTGATATTGTATCCATATTCCCGTGTGGGCCGGCGGCATTTTGAGAGGGGGATCCTGCGTCGGCGCTGGTTGCGGTGTGGTCGGACGGGCCAGGTGGGTAAGAAAAAAAAAGGTACGATTTTTTTTGTTAGGAAAAACCAACTGTAAAATTTAATTGTAACAGTTGTTTTTCCCTCCGTTTTTTCTTTATATACTATATATTTACTTTGTGCGGTCATACTCGCGATTCGTGGTGGTCCACCAATTTGGTGGAAATCACACACAGAGCAATTATCACACCAATTTCTCTTTTCTTCCGTTGTTGAATGCTTGCGTTTGGAGTTTTCGCGGTTTTTTTCTTTTGCTTCGATTCAGTTCGGTTGTCCGCTTTGGGTGTGGTTCGACCACATAGCGGTTCATATTTCTGTTTCAGGTACTTTAGTGTTATTTTTTTTTCTTGATTTGTAAACAGTGATTAGTGAAAGTAAAAATTTTAATATAACGTAGAATCAGTGGTAACGTAGTTTTTCTAACAAATTTTTCAGTTTTTTTTGCTTTTACCGTAACAAATAATTTTTTCTTTGAATTTTTAACTGTCGAGTGCTAAACGCACCATGTGCCCTTAGGCGATTAATAGATCGGATGATGTGAGGTGGGGTCATGCGAAGGGTCGGCCTTTTTCCACCCTTTTCCGTGCGTGCCGTTCGTTCCTCCAGGACAGGCTGTGCTGGAGGGCGGCACGCCACATGAGTTGATCGTGTCGGGGTGACGGTCTCGTTCCGGGGGATTGTCGCTGGGATTGTCATGCGGGCGTCCCTCCTGCATAAACGGCATCGGTAGCCGTCGCGACTGGGAAACAGCATCCCAGTAGGCGGGCCGATGAGGGGAGGCCCGTGTGGCAGTCACGGCGGTAGTCGCCTGGGATTGAGACGGTCACTCCGAAGCGATCACTCCCGGCTTATTATTTCCTTTAGCCGCTGAGTCCGTGGCAGTGTAATTGTTAATTTCCATTTGCCCCTCTAATTGTGTTTATCATGCGGTTATTCAAGCATGAGAAATATGTCTGAGAATCCCCACGCCGCACCGTGAGCTCTAGCCAGCTACTATACCGCATCAGACCGCTATTCTCATGTCTGTTAACGTAATCCCTTTGGGATTGCGTTACAATACAACATCACAGTTATTGCACGATTATGAAGTTGGCACCAGCTTACAAAGTAATATAAGTGCTAATACTCAAACCATTCAATCCAGTGAAAACAAAAAAGCGCCAAACTCTGTATCGAACGCTAATGCAAATTTATTCACAAACGCATCCAATCAAATATCTCCAGCTGTACTTCCAACAGCCCTAATTCATGTGCAAGATGGTAACGGTAACATACAATTATGTTGTGCGCTTTTAGATTCTGGCTCACAAGCCAACTTTATAAGTGAAAAATGTGTGCAAAGACTGCAATTAAAAAGATTCAACTCTCGTATCATAGTAACAGGACTTGGCCAATCTCAGGCTGGTATTAGCAAAGGAAGCGTCAATATTGTTGTAAAACCTAAACACAAAGAAACGCTAGTCATTGATGCCCTCATTTTATCAAAAGTTGCATTCTGAAGAGTGTCATTACCAGAAGTCCCTAATATAATAAAATGGTTGGTGAATATTCAATTAGCTGATCCGTTATATGATAAAGCTGGAGAAATTGATTTCTTAATCGGTGCAGACCATTTCATCAATATTTTATTGCAGAATAAAATCAGCGTCAAGGGTTTCAATTTAGTGGCACGGGAGTCGATATTTGGGTGGGTCTTAGCCGGTATCACCAGCTTAGTCGAGCCCATCTCAATCACTTCAATGGCTGCCATGATGAAAGACGAAAGTTTAATTAATGTCGATAAAACCTTAAGAGAGTTCTGGGAGCTCGAAGGGGTCCATTCAAGACCAATCCTGTCGGATGAAGCAATATTTTGTGAAAATCACTTCAACCAACACACGTCAGCTTGCCGTAACTATATATAGTTAGCAGCGATAATAAAAAAAATTTTCTTAATTTTTGTTACATTTGAAAAAGATTGGTGGTAAATTTGGTGTTAAAAATTATTATAATTTTCTAATTAATAGATTTTGTTATAATTAACTAACAAATTTTAGGTTATGCATCGAAAACGATATTCTATATCGGTGGAAACAAAATTGAAAATTTTGAAAACGGTCGACAAAACTCAATTTACCTACCAAAAATTGCAAGCAAATTTAATTCCGCGAAGAGTACTTTCACTGAAATAGTAAAAAACGGGAAAAGTATGAGGATTTGACTGTAAATTTTAAAACGTTTTTTGACTGTAAATTTTAAAATATTTTTTTTTTTAAATTTCTTTTTATGTTAATCCACCGTAGCTACACAATCTGTTGTGA
Organism: Tipula vernalis; assembly: GCA_958295665.1. NCBI lineage: Eukaryota > Metazoa > Arthropoda > Insecta > Diptera > Tipulidae > Tipula > Tipula vernalis. Next base: position 248,713,037 of record OY282558.1, read on the forward strand.
ATGAGCTACTGCTCAAAATAGAATGTGTTGGCTTATGGTGGAAAAAGTTTGAAAAATATGCAGGGATGCAAAATTTATCTCAATAATCTAAATAAATCTAAATCTAAATATATATAGATATATAGAAAAAATAAGAAAATAAAAGAAAAAAATATATAATATATATACGCTAGTAATAGGAACTTAGGATTAGCAACCATTGATCATCCCATTTCATCTCAGGGATTGGGTTTCCGCACGCTGTAACGGGCGCTTGACATCCCCATTACAAAATATACCAAATTCCCAAGAAAATAAGCTAAGAAAACTGTATCCCATCTTTGAAGATATTATAAAAACAACTAAAAATTTTAATGACCATTTCCGGATGCAGTTACCATTCTAATTACGCTAGTTTGTGTTGTATCAAACTTGTTTGTACATAGCGGAACGATGCACATAAACAAGCTTCACAAGCAACATACATATAAATTAGTGTAAAATCTTATTAATTCTAGTGGCTGTATGGGCAAGGTAATATTTTCATTTATGTTTATTTACAAAAATGCCTCTACTCAAGTTTCAGTAAATAAACATAAAAACATTTCTTCTTTCTTATCACATACGTGTTATTTTCTCTAGCGTTTATTCAGCTGAGGTCATTGTCAACCGGGTTGAATTCCATCAATAACTATAAATTGTTTATTATGTTTAATTCTCGTTAAAATGTAAATTAATTTGTTTTTTTTTTCTCTTGGTGGAATATTTTTTGGATAAATTATTGTAAGTATGTACTATATATATAAAAAAAAAAAAAAAAAAAACAAATGCTTACTAACTAAATTGCACCAGTTGTTGGGTGTCTGTGCACTGTCCCGTATGGGACGGGAGACGACAAGTGGTTTGCACCGTTCTTCCTCTGTTCACAACATCTAAAAACCTTTTCTTACTAAAAATTTGTTACGGGTATATGCCCACCTTTCTTTTTTTTATTTCTTTTCTGTGTGTGATTTACAGATGAATATGTAAATCATCTCTTTATATCTTCTTAAATGATTTCCAAATGGTAGGCCACATTTTAACCATGTGGTTGGTTCGTTTTTTTCTTGTTCCTATTTTTCCTTTTTAGTGGTTTTCAACCACATTTTTCCCTAACACAACTTTAACCAGATCTTAAGGGGAGCTACCAAGCCCCACGACCGAATTCTTCTACCCGACTTGAGAAGCGGGATTAAGTCGTGGTAGCGTTCCCCCCCTTAAGAGCGTTCTTTACTAAAATAGAGTATCTGGTAGCGCTTCGTTAAGCTTCTGTGTGAATATTTTCTTCTAGAGTTTTTTTATTATCAATAGATAATGTGGAAAACGATTTGTTAGTAGTATTTCTGTACATATTAAATTTTGATGTTGTAAAAATGATGTAGTTGGAAATTTGGAATAATCAGTTTAATTTTTTTGTTATTCTGGACTGGGATTTTGCACACAGCGAGTTGCCTTTTTTGAGCGACTTTTAGCTAAAAGCGAGAAAAAGCGATTTTGCACTAGGCGAATAGACAATCGCTCTCGCTTTTATTTTCGACCATGTGTAATACTTGGCGAGAAATAGGGAAACGAATTTTAATTTGATGTTTTACCATAATTTTACACATCATAAGGTAATTTAAAAAATGGAGGTGTGTCCAATACACGACTTTCTTTTACGAACAGAAAATTTTGAGAAATTTTATATTTTTAATTTTTAATTTTTTATTTTTATTTGTTTTTAATTTTTGGAAACATTTTGTATTAAGTAGTTTTTTGTAAACCTTATACTTTTTAAGATATTTGCAAAATAAATTTTCTGGACCAAGGGAGTGGCCACTTCTGGTTAGCCGATTTGGAGTAAAATTCACTGGGACCTCCCAATTTATCAAAAAAGCTTAACTCTGAAGTTTCAGTTTGATTGGTTAAATTATCTGGGCTGTAGAAAGGACACAGACAGACTGACAGACAGACACCATTTCGAAACCCACTTTTTCGGACTCAGGGAACCTCAAAACAAATAAATCTCTAAAAATCTCAAGGTCCAAAATTTTCATGATTACTATACTTTATTTTACTAGAGTAAAAGAAAGTAAAAAATGGAGGTGTGGCCAACACACGACTTTCTTTTACGAACAGAAAATTTTGAGAAATTTTATTTTTTTTTATAACTTTTTTTTTTAAATTTTTTTTTTTTAAATTTTTAAATTTTTAAATTTTTTTTTTAATTTTTAATTTTTATTTGTTTTTAATTTTTGGAAACATTTTGTATTAAGTAGTTTTTTGTAAACCTTATACTTTTGAAGATATTTGCAAAATAAATTTTCCTGACCAAGGGAATGGCCACTTCCGGTTAGCCGATTTGGAGTAAAATTCACTGGGACCTCCCAATTTATCAAAAAAGCTTAAATCTGAAGTTTCAGTTCGATTGGTTAAACACCATTTCGAAACCCACTTTTTCGGACTCAGGGAACCTCAAAACAAATAAATCTCTAAAAATCCCAAGGTCCAAAATTTTCATGATTACTATACTTTATTTTACTAGAGTAAAAGAAAGTAAAAAATGTAAATTTGCTGTCACATATCTTATGAAAATTATGTATTAGTAAAATTATTGTTTTAATTATAAAATGTTGTCACTTGAGCTATAATACAAATCATAAAAGGAAAAACTAATGATTCAATTTAATCAATTTGTGTGCATAGTAGGAAAATTTCCCTATCGGTTATTACAATAAGTACAAAAAATAACACCGCCGAATATCAAAGAAGGGAACAAGACGAAACGATCATATAATTGATAATTTAACATACACCATAGCATTTCCAGTGTTAGCGACAAAAAATATCACACTTGAAATAGGATATAGGATAACCCGAAATTAAATGTTGAACCCACTTTTATTTTTGATTACATATAATTAATTATTTATGTATTTTAAATAGTATGGTGTTTTACAAATTCATTTGTATCAACGACACAAATCTAAACAAACTTCTCAATAAAATGTATTTTTGACAACTAAATTAAAGTTGCTCAATTTTCTCACCTTTTATTTTGTCTATTTGTGCAAAATCGAAAAAAAAACTGTCGGACAAAATTGAAAGGCGAGAAATTAAACGAAAACTCGCTTCTCGCCTTTTGTGCAAAATCCCAGTCCTGTACATATTCTTTCATCTCGTATATTTTAATTATTGCACAGGATCGTAAGGTAGGCGTTTGAGATGTTTCATTGATGAAAAATTGAAAAGTTTTGCGCCTTACTGTGATCCCTAATCTGTACCAAAACAACCCCACCCCATTCTTTAGAAATTAACATTTGGCCAATTTGTTTTCGAAAGTCTTGCTTCGGTGAGTTTATGTTTCTTAATGGATCGGTACCATATAAATTTAAAAAAAAATTAATTGCTGAGTGCTTTTTTTAAAATGTCATTTACCGTTATTTTCGTCTACAACAAGATACCGATTTTTTTAAAAGCCTGTTGAGGGATATTTTTTATCACGAAAACGCCAGTATTTTTTAGTTTCCAACTCTATTATGCAGTTATTTTAATAATTCCATTGCTACACGCATGGATGCAAAGAGACGTCTCCGATCCCGGTTACACTTAGAATTCTAAACTCTATTTCATTTACCAACAATAATAATAAGGCAGCAAACACGAGCTTCACTCAACAATTTAAAAGAGAAACTAAAGAATTGAAAGATGAATCAATTAGTACCTAAACAATTAAACGGCAGAATTGCAGGAGGGAAATGAGTTGGAAATAACACAAGCTAGCTCAATCATTGAATTATTGTGCTAAGCACATTGAATAATTTCCCATCCACACAATCATAAAACAAGTACATGGGAAACCAAAATAATAACCGAAGGGGTCGTCGAAGAAAGTGAAGAACCCCTACCAGATATGCCAATTCATGCGTGAACATCTAGCAAAGCTTTTTCCAATCTATAAATGCAGACCTTACAATCAAATTTGTAACCAGCTTGTGGAAAATTGCAAAAGTAATCATGTGATTCAATTTTAAAAATAAACCTCCCTTTTCCTTTTAAAACTAATTTTAAAACTAATTATTATTAAAAATAATTTATTTAATATTTTATTTTATTTAAAAATACCTGAAACCAAAAATTTTGTGCAAGATTTATTGCACAAAATTTTTTTTTCTGAATGGTTAATTACTTTTTGGTGCGTTTCTTGTGCACGATTAATAATTTTTCTATGCAAGAATACCAATTTTTTGATGTATACTAGCCATATTCTATTGCAGTGTGCGTCACACCAGAAATCCCATTTTAGAAAACCCAAATTTTCTATGTATATTTCGCCCCATTGGGATTGTGCAATTTTGTACATGTAATTAGAAAATTTGTACATAGCATACTTTAGGAAACAGAATAGGATTTCTCACACCAGAAATCCCATATATACTGTTTACCTAATAAAACATATTTTTCGATGTATGATGATTGTGCAAAATTGTGTGTTACTAAACTAACCTTGAAAATAGTTTATAATGGCCAATAGTTAGAATCGGCCATGGAATATCGATAATTTATCAAAATCGCGGTTTTTCGAAGAGTTTATATCAGCGATTTCCAAAAATGAAACGGGGGGCAATGAAGATGGCCATTAAACAAAGCAAGCGACGATGCTGAAAGTCCCTCTGTGATGAGGTTGAGGATGACCCATGGGGTAAACTATACAAGCTGGTAATAGCCAAGCTTAAACTTGCAAGATGTGCAGCACCAACATGTCCTATTTTGATGGATAATATAGTATCTTCCTTGTTTCCTCGCAAACCAATGACTGTTCATTCGAGTGCCATTGAAGCGGACGACGTACCACTATTCACGATTGATGAATCAATGTCCGCCTCTAGGAGAACTCCCAACAAGAAAGCGCCAGGACCAGACTATATACCAAATGTTGCCTTAGAGGCTGCGATCCTAGAAAAACCCAGAGTTCCTGGAGGTGTATAACTCTTGCCTAAGAGAAGGAAAATTCCCAGATATTTAGAAGAAACAAATGCTGATACTGATCCCAAAGGGTGAAGTATTAGAAGAAACAAATGCTGATACTGATCCCAAAGGGTGAAGTACATTCGGAAGATCCTTCATCATTTCGCCCAATCTGTTTGTTAGATGGAGCGGGGAAATTACTTGAAAGGCTGCTCGGTAATCGGTTAGAAGAAGCTGTCGTATCATCTGGAGACCTTGCTCATAACCAATATGGGTTCCGCAAAACGCGCTCAACTATTGATGCTATTCAGCTCGTTAACAGGCTGGTAGAAGACGCCATCAGCGGCAGCAGATGGAAAGGAGGCCGTAAAAAATACTGCGCTATTGTTACGCTAGATATTAAAAATGTTTAATACAGCAAAATGGGAACATATTGTAATCGGTGAGGTTAGGGGTAGTAACCTCACCCCTCACCATAAATTGGTTGTCCCAAATTACAAAGTAATGACTTCACTTTGTACTAACTGAATTTTAGGAATTTTTGGGATACGGCCTATTGGAACGGGTACATTAAAAAATGGTGCCCGTTACAAACGTGGGGGAAACCTGTCACCCTGAGATTAAAAAGAGATCTTATCGCTCTGTTGTATGGGGATTGGTTTTCTAACTCTTCATGACAAAGGAGAGAAAAAAAAAATTCTATTTGGGAGGAGCTGTGACTACAGTAGCCAAAGCCAAACATGGCGGACGTCCCACACAAGACCCTGTCTCATGCTCTATTTATTAAGCTGGCCAGGCGAAACATGAACTCACCCAAACATTGGGTGAGTCCATGTGTCCCACACAACAACTATTTGTACTACCAACCGGAGAAAGTAAGTAGCGAAAAGAAAGAGGAGAAAAAAAAAATTAATATTAATAATAATGACATAATTTACATAATATTCTATTGCGTTTTGTGTGTGTGTTTTTTTTCTTTTTTTTCTTAGTTATTCGCTCATTTGTATTTTTTTTTTTTTTTTATTTTTTAACTAACTAAGGAATCTACTTACAGCTATGTTAGTAAATTTGGAGATGGCGCTTGTTCAACTTTACCCTACCTCCTGCATAATTTCCCGTGTAGGTTCTTTTGTGCTAGGTAGGTTAAATTTTGAAGCAGACTCATCTCTTTTCTTAAGTTATGGTTACAATTTTAATGATGAACAAATTTTCTCTTATAATAATCTAATTCTTATGATGTCATTAGCATTTATTTGGTGTTGTTGTACTTGGTCCTTTAGTATGGACCGCCGATTTTCCTGGATGTTGTATCCTTGCAACCTTTTTTTTTTTTTGATGTGAATGCTTCGCCAGTGTGTTTCATTTTGACAAACCATGGCTACCAGTACTAACACAAATAGGAACACCACCCCTCTCGATTGTCGCACAATGAGTTACGTGCGGAGAAATTTCCCCCTAACCAGTGTTCACTTTCGCTCAGGACGGTCCGGTGATCTCTTCATTAATATCTGCAGAGCTTACAATTGCCCCATGGGTTTCAATCTCCTGCGGGAATGCTTCTTCATCCCCTGTCTGATGGTTCTTTACTGAAATGTTTTTGGACACCAATTTATCTGACTGCTGGATGAGTCCATAAATGATGTTAATCTTGTCTCCGTGCAATAACGTCAACTGGATTTCAAAGATGGCCTTATCCTGAACAGAATTAGATCTGATAGTCAGGATCTAGTATACATGGATCCAAGTCCCATCTTCCAACTATTGCTGCTGATGATGGTATTTTTATGCATTTTGCTGGATCATTACTTATCGTTGTGGATTTATATGGTACTATTTGTAGAAAACAGGAATTTTGTAAGATGGTGGTGTGATTACTGCGGATGTACCCACTCGTGTTAATAACTAATAACATGGTGTGCGTTTCACATTTAAGTACCAAGGTTGCACTCGATAACCTTCAGCCGCTCCCCCGTAGACCAAAACAAATACTTGGATGTGGGTTGTTGCTAAACTACTAATGACATTTCCTATTCTACTTACTTTCTAGGTTAGTATCCCTACTCTAACTCCTATTTTATGTTAGTAGTCCTATCTAAACCTAACTATTTCCTAATCCTAATAAATTCTTAGCCCTAAATACTGAAATTTCTTGGTTTATGTCTATAAACCAGAAACATAACAGCCTTCATTTTCCCTTTACATTACCTATTGTTAACATCATTTGTAAACTTGTAGGTATTGTAAAGGGAAAATGGTAGCCACAGAGAGTTATAATTTCGCGGAAACCAATCGCCGATTGGACCTGGCCAGCACCTCGTCCGCTAACCGCAAATCTAGCACACCAAATAAATGATCTACCGGGACTTGATTTTGCGCTAAATGCCGATTGACCCACTCCCAGAATCGCGCAACTAAGCAAGCGCCGCGGATCCTCTTCCAACGAATTCTCTCTTTCGCCTTGCGCCGCGACCGTGATTTGCGCACGCGCTTACTCGATTCACTCCTGCATCTGGCTTTGGGCTTGCCCCTCATCTTAACTCTAGACCTGCCTTTAATCTTATTAGGCGAGTAAATGCGCTCTGGTAGCTCAGATACCGAATGACCCACCTGCGCCACAGAATCTTTGTCTGCCCTCTGCAGTGTGACGGAAACCATCACGGGCTCCATTTCGGTGGATTCCTTTTCGGTATCACTAGGAGTTGGCTCATCTATCTGAACTTTTTTATTCTCCTGTGTTAGATCTTCTTCCACTAGTTCTGGCTCCCACTTCTCTTACTCAATTTTGACTTCCCCAATTTTTGATTCATTGGGTACTACTTCTTGATCTTGAAGGTCTACCCACTGTTCCTCTGGCTTCTCGGCTTCAACTTGCAGAGCACTCACCTCATTTAGTTCCCATACTGGTCTTTCGTTCATGGGCTGTTCGATTCTTACGGCCACCCTACTCAGTTTGGCAGCCACTTCACTCGGTGAGCTCACTCCTTCATCCAAATCCCGAACCATTCTCCAGAGTATCCTTAATCCTATAACTATGCTTGTGTAACGCGCTCTCAGTGCCGGACATGCGGCACTGCGGTCAACCCTTCCCTGAACGTGCATTAGTCTAGTCTGTAACGGGCGTTTGTCATCCCCGTTACAACATACACCTAATTTCCACAAAAATAAACTGATAAAACTGCATCCCACCTTTGAAGATATTTTCTTCCAAAAACGACTAAAAATTATAATGACAATTCCCGGATGCAGTAATAATTCTATTTACGCTAGTTTGTGTCGTATCAAACTTGTTTATACTTAGCGGAATTATGCACATAAACAAGTATTACCAACAACAAGTAAATTAGTGTAAAATTCTATTAATTCTAGTGGCGCGTGCCCATACAGCTAATATTTTCATTTATGCTTATTTACAAAACTATCTCTACTCAAGTTTCAGTAAATAAACATAAAAAAAAATATTTCTTCTTTTTTAACACATAAGTACGTGTGTGCACAAAATTTCATTTTTTTTTTTGATTTTTTGTGTTGTTGCTATTTTCTTTTGCGTTTATTCGTCTGAGGTCATTGTCAACTAGGTTGAATTCCATCAGGTGAATAAACGTGAAAACACTTTTTTTCTTTTTTTTTTGCAACTTGGGCAATTCATGTGTTTGCACATGGAACATAAACGAGCCAAATATTTGCAAATTTTTGCATATTTGCTTATCAACGAAATATTGGAGGGGGGAAGAATGCATTTTTCGGTTGATTGATCAATATAGAAAATAATTTTTCTTTTTTGGTTAATCAGCAGAAAAATTGTATAAAAACTTCGCCAATATTTTATTTGAGGCTTTTTAGTTTTTTTTTGTTGCGATTGAAAGCATCGAATTTGTTTTTGAAAAAAAATTGTTTTATGGTGGAATAAAGACAGTTGTTGTGAATAAATAAAAAAAAAGTTCGAGTAAAATTTGTGTTTATTTTTTTTATCGGTTTTTCTTTTATTTTTTTTTTGGATAACAATAAATCCGGTAAATATGATTACTAACTAAAGGGCACCGACTGGTCGGAGGTCTGTCAATAGCCTCGCAAGAGGCAGGCAAGGGAACACATGGTGTTAACCACCATACCCGCCTTTCTTTTGACAACGTCCGCCAGTCTTTTCTATACTAACCAGCAGTTAGGGACCAATGGCCTACTCTAACCGCGGCCAGTGGTCAAATTTTAATTTAGTAGATTTCAAGCTCATGGTAAACATGCTACCCTAAATCCAAATTTTTGTTTACTGTTTTCATCCTCCTTTTCTCCGAGTTGCAATTAGCAGCTCACGTTTTGGGTGCTTTAGCCCCATCAACAAATTATCCTAAATTGAGCAATTTGCTCACAATGTTCCATAGGCGGTAAACTAGGTCTTACTTGAGATACCTGACCCACTACAAAATCCTCTACCTGACTCAGCTGCAGGAATCATGCCGCCTGGTACCACAAGCAAGTAAGAGAAATTCTATGTAATGAGTGGAAGCTGGCTTTAAGTCAAACCCCACTCGTTACAAGTCCTAGTCTTCGGATCCGCCACCGACTTACCGGTCCAAAGTTGTAACAATAGTTGTTACTGCACCGTCCATAGCTTCATTTGACAGATTGCGATCTCACGCTCTGGTCGCAGTACTGCTTCTTGATGAGACTTCAGGGTTGTACTACCAACATTGAGCTTTCTTTTCAGAGCCTCCTTAAGTTCAGGGGTTACCAAGCCCCTCTGCGAGTTTATTAAGCCTCGCACCTCCAATTCTACCAGGAGCTCATCATCTCCTAGTAGCTCTACATCCATCCATCATACAATAAAAAATCAATACTTTAAACCTAAAAAAGAGATACAATAGTATTTTGCTGGCTAGTCTAAGACTTCTAGCGGCGCGGCGAGACAATGATTCGTAAAAAAACACCATTTTACGCACCAACCTGCTCCTGTTAAACTAAAAAAAAAACAAATTCAACTTGGAAATATACACAAAACATTCCTCCCTCCATCCTAGTTAATTTTCTGATTTTGCACTTAAGTATTCTTCACTCCGCTGTGGTAAAAAAAAAAGGATAGGAAATAAGGAAACTGAAAAACTAAATTAAAGTAGATCTTAACCATTGTCTCAACCTTGCAGTGAGCATTCAAAACTCTGGTGAGTGAGCCTCACCGCTATGAGCGCAATATTTTGATCCCACTTTCAAGAATGAAATTCAAAACCACTGAATCAATCTCGCAGTGAACATTCTAAACTTCTATGAGTGAGCTCCACTGCTACTACTTCAGAGTCGAAAATCATCTAACCACACCGTGGTCACTACCAACACCCTTGTCCCCGTTACCACAGTACCGGATTCAATTCCTTCTTTGGAAGACACGGACCGTGTGGTTGACAAGTCGTGTAAACAATAACTTATGATCTCTGCCTAGATCGCGCAAGCATTGTCCATTTTACCACGGAACAAATAACACGCCGGTTACTGTTTTATTTTCTTAATTTTTCTTTATGTTTTCATGATGTGACAAGGACTAACTCGTGGGACAAATTCGCATTCATACTCGTCCTATCCGTAGAGACGAATACATGCTCATTAGTCCCGATCTACATCCAGGACGAACTTAAACTACAGAGGACTGGCAAACCCTAAGGATGAAAAATTAAATTGTTTTAAAAGAAGTGAAAAACAACGCGAACTTAACTAGACAAAACATAAAGAAAACTTATAAATTTAATATGAGTTAACTTTGTCATTATAACAAAATTAACATAAGCTGAGGAATGACATTTCTCAAAGTATGACATCAAGCTGTGCGAGCACCCTCACTTGAATCATACCAGGAAAAATATCCAGTAATACTGACAAAAACGTATCACTGCAATCTAGGAAATGTCCCAATTTGAACCAAATAAAACCAAACTTCACTCAATAGACTCACTGTGTTACCACCGCTACCATGCCCATCAGTTTGTTCCCCAGAGTGTGGGTTGGGACATGCCACAAACGACTGAATAATCATGGATCCAGCTACAGTATCCACAGACTGCAAGTTTCCTCAACATGAATATGACCCACCAAGTATTTGGTCAGGCTAAGCCGCAGCCATATTCACGTCAAAAAAAACCCTCGTCTATTCACACCAAAGCTCAATTTAATTACACAAACACTTTATTTAAAACACACAAAAAAATTTGGTTGAAAAAACAACAAAAAAAAAATTAAATTAAACAGAAACTAAACTTGGATCAGATGTTATCGATCACGTTTGGCCACCACTTAAAGCAATAGTGCCAAAACGTATAATTAATGAAGAGGCGAAATTATAGCCTCTGTTTGGGCGCCACTTTGTAATCGGTGAGGTTAGGGGTAGTAACCTCACCCCTCACCGTTACATAGAAATTGTCCCATCACCTTACTCACCACGGCTATCTACTCCTGCTAGCTCAGCAGGGTGGCGTGGGATTTGGTGAGAGGTGAATAGGACCTTGTTATAGCCGTATGTTCTATGATTAGGGAAATGGGACCGTGTTCTTCTTATGGACTACAAAAAAAAATTTGGAACAAGAGATGGTACACGGACCACTAACTGCAATGGAGAATACGTTTCGCGCAAGCACCTACTCCTCTGGGTCTGCCATGTGACTCAGGGGTTGAGATTTAATTGGACGGAGGGAGGAAATTTAGTTACCCTAGCCTACCATATGTTTTCCTTAGTAATTCAACACAAAATAAGAAAAAACACAAATTCCACGTACCTGTATAGTATATCCTTATCTGACTTCTGCTCCGGTTTAACTCGTTAACCAGATTTATGAACTTTTTATTTCCCTTTAGAATTTTTTTTTTTTTATTATTTTTTTTTTTTTATTATTTTTTTTTTTTCTGTTATATCTTACAAACTACACCATTTATTGTTTCACTTAACTAATTATACACTATTACATTAAAAAAAAAACACAAAAACACAACACCACAAAAGAATTACCGCGTGAAAAAAAAAATACGCTTCAAAAAAACCAGGAAAAATCACAACGACTCACTCTTTAACACAAAAAAAAAACTCGCACGAAAAAACTCCGTTGAATTTGCCTTTACCGTGAGCAAATCCACAAAAAAAAAAACGTCCGACTCTTTCGGTTGTTACCACTTGACTCCTCAACAGTCTCAAAATAGATTTTTCTTTTTGGGTCGATTGTTCCCAAAAAAAAACGTTTGGTATACAATACCAAAAAAAACACATAAAAATTTGGGGCATTAAATAATGTGCCCAAAAAAAAAAAAAATATGTCAGACTTCTGCATAGGGTTTACACGCAACCATCATAATGATTGTTGTTGTAAAAATTTACATAAAAAAAATAAGGATGGCACACTTTATTTATGTCAAATTACACCAATGCATCATGAAATTAGATTGTATAATTTCTTGCTTAGTTGCAAATTGACACTTTTCAGTGTGTCATTTTTTATTTATTTTTTTTTTATTTTGAGTTTGTTTGAGTACAACAAACAATTTATGTTACCATAAATTGGTTGTCCCAAATTACAAAGTAATGACTTCACTGAATGTTACATGTACTTCACTTCATGGAATGTTTGCGTTATTGAAATGTTCAATCTGGAATATTCTGTTTTTCTTTCTGGTGTCATTGGCTTAAATTGACGCGTGATATTTGCTCTGAGTGGGGATCGAGCCGATCAGTGTATTCGACATGAATCCGATGCGGCCGTACAGACAAGTATGTACATATGTTCGTCGTCGTTGTTCGTCTTATTCGTTGTATTTGTGTACAAAAAAAAATAAAAAAATAAAACATAAAATGCCAATAAAGGTTTTCCAATAATAAAAATAAAAAAAAAAATCATGAAAGATGTGCACAGATACAACGAATGGGACGAACAGCGATGCGAAGTGCAGAAATAGAGGCGGGAAAAAATTGACTGATTTTTTTTCTCGATAAAAAATAAAATAAAATAAGATAGTCTAGTTTGAGATTGGTTGACGCTAAGTCAATTTTTTTTTTATATAAAAAATAATAAAAGTCTAGTTTTGGAGTTTAAATAAGGCAGTCGTGTTTTTTTTTTATTGTTAATATTAATAACCCTAGTTTTTGAGTTTAATAAGCTTATTTTTGATTTTTGTCAAAAAAAAAAAGAAGTAAGAGCTCATTGTGATTATTGGACCGTCTGTTTTTTTGAGTTAAGTAGTAATTTTTGTGAAAAGGTGATTGAGCGATTGGACTCAATAGCCATTAAAGTTTAATAAAATTTAATTTATTAAGCGTAAGGTTTTTTTTTGTGTTGAGATCTATACACATACACATAGTTATAATAGATTTTTGGTTTATGTACAAATGTTTGAATTTAAATAAAAATAAATAATACAAAAAAAAACAAAAAAAACTGTAATTGAAATTGTAACGGGTGGTTAAAAAAAAAACGAACATACGATTTTTTTTTTGTGATTTGTTGTACGTAATTATACGAGTATGCATAAATTTTATTGATATATAAATAAATAAAAAAAAAAAAAAATTATATAGAAAAGTTTGTGTTAATAACATTTCCTCTAAGAAAAGTGATTTGTCGTGGTGGCAGAGAAAAAAAAATATAAAACCGGAAAAGAAGGTAAAATATGATAAAAGTATATTGTGCCATTGTGGAGCCGTTTTCCCGCCCGTAGGGGCAGGGCTACCATTTGTGTGAGGGGGATCCTGCGTCGGCGCTGGTTGCGGCTGGTCGGACGGGCCTTTAAAAAAAAAGGTAAAACAAAATCACGGGACAAACAAACTGGGTCACTGTAAATTGTAGTTTTCCAAAGTCTGTAACAGTTTGTTCTCCCTCTCTATTTTCACTATATTATATGTACATATATTGCAATTTTTACCGTTTGTTTTCGGCGTTTCGTGGTGGTTCACCGATTTGGTGAAAACCCCACTCAGAGCAAATTATTGTCAAGTTATTTTTTTTCCGTCGTTTTGAGTAATTGCGTTTGGAATTTCCGCTGTTTTTTTTTCTCTTTGCTTCAGCTCGGTTGTCCGTTTTTGGGTGTGGTTTGACCCCATAACGGTTCATTTCATTCAGATATTTTTTGTGTTATTTTCTTAATTTTCTTAAAAAAGTGAATAGTGAAAGTGAAACTTAATATTAACGTAGAATCAGTTTTAACGTAATCTATCTTGCCTAATTTTCATTTTTTTTTCTTTTCCAGTAACAAATATTTTCTTTGAATTTTCTTGTTATTGTGTGCTACGCCGCACCATATTTTCCTCTCTAATTTTGTTCTTCATGCGGTTATTCAAGCATGGGAAATATGTCTGAAAACCCCCACGCCGCACCGTGACTCTAGCCAGCTACTTTACCGCATCAGACCGCTATTCTCATGTCTGTTAACGTAATCCCTTGGGGGATTGCGATACAAGATGTCTCATACGCTGATATTCTCCGCAAAGTGAAGTGCGACCCGAACCTGAAAGAGCTTGCTGAGAATGTTGGCCGCATTAGAAGAAATAAGGGTAGAAAATGCTCCTCGAATTCAATAGAGACTCCAATAAGAAGAGCTCTGACTATCGGGAGCTGGTGAAGACTACGTTAGGAGAACAGGCCAATGTTCGAGCCCTATCGCAGGAAATCACCCTAGAATGCAGGGACTTAGATGAAATTACAACAAAAGAGAACATCCAGCAGGCGCTTAAAGTTTTCGGGTTAGAAAACTTGCACGAATCTGCTATCAGGAATTTGAGGAAAGGATATAGGGGCACACAGATAGCAATAATTAGTTTACCTGTGGAAGCGGCATACAAACTACTAAAAGCCGGGAAAGTAAAGATTGACTGGGTAGTTTGTAAAGTTAGGGAGCTGATCCAACTAAAAACATACTATAGTTGTCTAGAGTTTCGTCATATCGCAAAAGACTGCAACAACTGCGATAGATCTAAAGATCTCTGTAGAAGATGCGGCGAAATCGGGCACATGGCGAGGACATGCCAGAAGGAACCAATGTGCATGCTCTGCACTCATGGTGAACAAGGGCATATCGCAGGGAGCAGTAGGTGTCCACTATATAGAAAGAAAATCTCAGCCCGCAGATGAAAGTAATACAGATAAATCTTAACCACTGTGAGGCAGCTCAAGATCTCCTTGGGCAAGTTGTAAGAGAAACAAAATCAGACGTGGTCTTAGTGTCGGAACCATTCAAAATACCCACAAATAATGTATGGATAACAGACCGGACCAGAAAGGCGGAAATTATGGGTTTGCGGAGAATATCCCTTGCAGGAAGCTAAGGTGCGGCAAGAGGACGGATATGCACTGGCAGAAGTCTACATCTGTCAGATTACGAAGCGATGCTCGCTAAAATTGTGGGGGAGGCAAGAGGGCACCATCCAATTGTTATTGCTGGGGATTTAAATCCATGGGCCGAGGAGTGGGGTAGCAAATATACCAACATTAGAGGCAACGCACTATTAGAGGCGTTTTCCCAACTGGACGTCGTTCTAGTAAACAGAGGCAACCTTTCGTAAGAATGGTCACCAATCCGTGATCGACATTACTGTTACAAGTAGTCAACTAGCGAGGGAAATTAAGTGGCATGTCAGTGAACGATACACTCATAGTGATCACCAAGCGGTGTTTTTTGAAGTAGGATCTCAGAGCAAGGCAAAATTGAAGCTAATGACCTGGAAAAGAAGAGGTTGGGTGCCCGATGCTCTGGACGAAGAACTCTTTCGGGAATTGGTCCAAGACATTAGTATACCAGCAAGCACAGCCAAAGACAAAGCTAACCACGTGGCTAGACAACTCTACAGGGCATGTGACGCGTCTATGCCAAAAAGGACAGCAAACCATAAGGAAACCAGCCTACTGGTGGAGCGAGGACATTAATGAACTAAGGGCTAAATGTCACAAGGCCAGAAGAAGAAGTCTGCAAGATCTGCAAGATGCCCCGAATATGAGGAGCTAAATCGAGAGTACATAAGGCTGAGGAAACTGCTTCGTGATGAAATAAGGAGAAGCAACAGGGAGAGTTTCAAACAGCTGTGTGACGCGGCAGGCGCAAGCCCATGGGGCAGCGCTTACAGAGTGGTCATGTCCAGAATAAAAGGCCAAAGAACCCCTCAAGAAAGGTGTCCAGAGATGATGCAAAAGATCGTTAATACTCTTTTCCCGCAGCACCTTCCAAAACCTGGTAATCGAGAGGACGATCATACGAAGGAATATATTGAGAAAATACCGGAAGTGACGGTAGAAGACACATTGAACGCGTGCGGCAAAGTGGGTGTAAACAAGGCCCCTGGTCCAGATCTAGTACCCAACAAAGCGCTCAAAGTAGCTATACGAAGTAACCCTAACCTCTCGACCATATAGCGCAGTCCTGCCTAGAGGAAGGAGTGTTTCCTAGGATATGGAAGAGGCAGAGATTCGTAATCTTGCCAAAAGCAGGAAAACCACCAGGTGAACCATCCTAATATCGCCCAGTCTGCCTGCTCGATACAGGGGGAAAATACTGGAGCGCATTATTATTTTCGCATTAGATGCTTCCGATTACAGAAGGAGATGGCGGTCTCTCGTCTCAACAATTCGGATTTCGCAAGGCACGATCCACGTTGCATGCCATTAATGCAGTGGTATCTAAGGCCAAAGGAGCCTTACAGGGTAAAAGACGGAAAGGAGGAACTAAACAGTACTGTGCAGAAGCCACACTCGACGTTAAAAACGCATTCAACACAGCTAACTGGGCCCACATAATGGATTCCCTACTAAAGTTGAATGTTCCGGCCTACCTCTTGAAGATACTAGATAGCTACTTCGAGGATAGAGTGTTAGAGTATGACACTGAGGATGGTCCCATGGAATACAACATAACAGCTGTAATTCTACAAGGTTCCGTTCTGGGCCCAATCTTGTGGAACATTATGTATGACAACGTACTAAAGCTACGAATCCCAGATGGAGCAGAAGTGATAGGGTTTGCCGATGACATCGCATGGTACATAATATTTTTTTTTTACATATTTATATAAAAATAATTGTTATACAAAATTAATTTTAAGTGTTATACAATAAATTTCGCCATCTAACATCTAAAATAATTAATATATTAAGGTACTATAATTAAGTTGGTATCTTTACTATAAATTATTTTCTAATTGATAATAATAATTTTAATTACAAAAGTTGGTATAATTGTGATTTATGTTAATAAAAATGTCAGAATTGTTTAATGAGTAAGCAGAATACAAAAAAAGAATGAAAATTATTTAAATGTAATGTTACAAGAATTGATTTTTTTTTTACATAATTGATTGATTATGGAATTAAAAACGGTGATACATCAGCCGGTAAATTAGATAAGTATAATTTATATTTTTTTTTTGTGTTTCGATGATTCTTTGTTGTTTTTATTGTTTTCAGGATGTCAGCTGTTTGATAATCATCAACATACTCCCACACCGTTAACGATCCATCGTTAACCAATAGAAAGTTTGATTATTTTGACTACTGGACGTTGTAGTGTAGTACTTGTAGTTTTAACGGTGACGACTCGCACTAGATTATCGTCTCCTGCATGAAGTTTGGTGACCTGTCCAAGAGGCCATTTGCATATCGGCGTATTGTCTTCCTTTATAAGTACGACGTCGTTGACTTGCAGATCTGCTCTTGTCTTTTGCCATTTATGCCTTTGCTGTAGGTTGTGTAAATACTCGGTGTAATATTTTTTCCAAAATGTTTGGATTCTCGCTTGAATCCTTTGCCATCTGGATAACGACGAATCTGCTGCTGTCACTGATTCTTCTGGAACAGACCCCGTTGCGGTGCCAATTAAGAAGTGAGCTGGTGTAAGCACTTCATAATCGTCTTCTGTGGATGTTGCACAAAGCGGTCGTAAATTGAGGATGTTTTCTATCTGACACAAAAGGGTAGCCATCTCTTCAAAAGTCAGATTTACATTGTGCGTGGATTTGAGTAAATGCGTTTTTACTGATTTCACAGCTGATTCCCACAGCCCACTAAAATGAGGAGATGCAGGTGGAATAAAATGCCAATTTATTCCATTGCTAGTATGGTACTCTGAAATTATATAATTATGATTAATGTTTTGTATCAGCTTGCAGGCATCATTCAGTATTCTCTTTGCGCCGATGAAGTTAGACCCATTATCCGTATAAATTTTCTTTGGTATACCTCGCCTCGCCGTAAACCGTTTAAGTGCAGCCAAAAACGCTTCGCCCGTCAGATCGCTTACCGGTTCTACGTGGATTGCCTTTACCGAGAGGCAAACAAAAATGCACAGATATCCTTTGATAGGATTAGTTCCACCTCTTCCCTTTTTCGATGCAAAATAAAGTGGTCCAGCAAAATCAATTCCGCAATTAGTAAAAGGTCGCATAGGTGTAACTCTTTCTGCTGGTAGATTCCCCATCAATTGAGAACTTGTTTTATGAGCGTTTTATGCGCAGACCACACATTTTTTTAATACAGATCGTATCTTTGACCGCCCATTCACTGTCCAGTATTTCTGGCGTAGTATGTTGTTAGTGAGTGTAGGGCCGGCGTGTAAATTTTTGGAATGGGTTTCTCTTATGAGCCCTTCAGTGAATAAATGGTTTGGAGGGATTATCACGGGATGTTTGTTCTCAAAATCACACTCTGCGTTGAAAAGGCGACCCCCCACTATTAGTATGCCTGTCGTGTCAATGAAAGGTGCTAGAGATAACAACTTAGAATTGTTTCTCACTGATTTGTTTTGTCGCAAATGTTTTATATCTTCGTTGAATTCATTAGCCTGCACCCACATCACACATTCATCTCTAGCATCTTCAATTTCCTTTGTATTTAGTTCACTGATCCACCTGTTCTTTGGATTTCTTGTTTTTAGGTTAGCCACGAAACGCCTTACTAAAGCCACTAATCGAAATATTTTTTGTATATTAGATTTTCTGTTAAACAGTGTATCCAACCAATCTTCCACAAAGTTAGCTTGAAATGCCTGTGAATCTAATTAAGTTTTACTTGATTCCTTCCCTATCGCCGTTTTGTTTAATGTTGAATCACAGTGTGTAATAGGCCAAAGAGATTCAGGTTGTTTTAGCCATTCCGGACCATGCCACCATTGCTCTAGATGCAATAACTTGTTGGGAGATAATCCTCTAAAACCGTGATCAGCAGGATTGTCGGCGGATTTGACATGTGCCCAATGTTGCCAGATGGTAATGTCCAAGTTTAAACTTGCAAGAGGTGCAGCACCAACATCTCCTATTTTGATGGATAATATAGTATCTTCCTTGTTTCCTCGCAAACCAGTAACTATTCACTCGAGTGCCATTGAAGCGGACGACGTACCACTATTCACGACTGTTAAATTAATGTCCGCCCCTAGGAGAATTCCCAACAAGAAGGCGCCAGGACCGCACTATATACCAAATGTTGCCTTAAAAGCTGCGATCCTAGAAAAACCCGAAGAGTTCCTGGAGGTGTATAACTCTTGCTTAGGCAATTTCTCTTAGGAGAAGAAACATTCCCAGATATTTGAAAGAAACAGATGCTGATACTGATCCCAAAGGGTAAAGTACATTCGGAAGATCCTTCATCATTTCGCCCAATCTGTCTGTTAGATGCTGCTTGTCTGTTAGTCTGCTGCTCGGTAATCGGTTAGAAGAAGCTATCGTAACATCTGGAGACCTTGCTCATAACCAATATGGGCTCTGCAAAGCACGCTCAACGATTGATGCTATTCAGCTCGTTACCAGGCTGGCAGAAGACGCCATCAGCGGCAGAAGATGGAAAGGAGGCCGTAAAAAATACTGCGCTATTGTTACGCTAGGTATAAAAATGCGTTTAATACAGCAAAATGGGAACATATTATGAACGCCCTAAATATCAGGAATGCGCCTTGTTACATCAAGCGGGTAATCTCAAGCTATCTTAAAAACCGCACTTTGCAGTACCGCACGAATGAAGGGTGCAAGGAGTACACGGTTACATGCGGTGTCCTCCAGAGATCACTACTCGGTCCAATGCTTTGGAATATTATGTATGACGATGTGTTCACACTCCAGGTCCCCGTGGAGGCGACGGTAGTTGAGTTTGCCGATGATATCGCCATCGTAGCAGTTTCAAAGTACAAGGAAGAGTTGGAAAACATTTGTAGCGATACGGTGGATATAATCCAACAATGGCTTGACTCAGTTGGGTTGCAACTGGCGGAACAAAAAACGGAAGCGGTGCTTATAACCAGCAGAAAGGTTCTGGAAACAATTTCCATTAGAATCGGAGCACATACGATTTTCTCGCAACCCTCGATAAGGTACCTAGGGGTGCAAATCGATACAAGGTTGTCATTCAAGGAGCAGATAAAGTACGTCAGTGAGAAATCAGCCAGAGCTAGCAAGGCTCTCTCTCGTATAATGCCGAATGTCGGCGGACCAAGCCAAGGACGAAGAAGATTATTAGTCGGTGTAGTAAGATCTATAATGCTCTATGCGTCCCCTATATGGGCGCAAGCGCTGCAGGTGCCATCCTATCGTCGCAGTTCTAGTGCGCACTTAGAGTGATTAGTGCGTTCGGAACTCTTTAAGATGAAGCAGGCTGCGTCATTGCGGGAATGTGTCCAATTGATCTGCTGGCAGCGGAACGGCAAAAGTCATAAAATAATAGCTATGGAGGAACACCGGATAGACCAATGGTGCGAGCGAACAACACAAGAATGTACAGGGGGATATTCTTATCGATTGGCAACAGCGTTGGAACCGTTCGGAGAAGGGCCATTGGAATCGACGACTAATTCCTGAAATAGGCCCGTGGATAAATCGTACGTAAGGCGAGGTTGATTTTTACCTAACACAGTTCTTAACAGGTCACGGATGCTTTCGATCATACCTTAATCGTTTTGGGCATGATGATTCATCGTATTGTCCATCCTGCAGAGAATCCGCAGAAGATGCTGAACACGTGTTTTTTGTATGCGCACGGTTCCAGGGAAATAGAGAAGTGCTTGCTGGAGCAATCGATTAATTTGATATTACCCCAGAGAACATAGTTGAAGTGATGCTATCGTCCCCAGAAGCATGGAGTGCTGTAGCAAATTTTGCAATAACAACGATTAAGGAATTGCGACGGTTGGAACGCCAACGTCGCCAAGCAAGGTAACTCGCACCCTTCAGTTGCGTGGGAGATGTGATCGTACAGTTAGTATAGACTCCTTCCCTTTCGAAGTAATACCTAGCGGTCGTTCCGGGGGGAAAGGATGCAGGAGGTGGTTTTAGTGAGTAGGGGTCTCACACCTTTGTGGTGGATAGCTACTTTATCCTCTACATCGTCTACGATGGATTTCCACCTTCCTTAAAAAAAAAAAATAAAAAAAAACACTTACACACACACACATACACACACACACACACATTCCAAATATTGCATTAAAGGCTGCAATGCGAGCTAGACCTGATGAGTTCAGAGAAGTCTACAACTGATGTCTGAGGGAGGGGGTATTCCCGGAACACTGGAAGAGACAGCGTTTAGTATTGTTGCCAAAGGGAAAGAACCCTCCAGGGCATCCATCCTCCTATCGACCACTGTGCATGCTGTATACGGCTGGCAAAGTACTCGAGCGCATAATCTACAATCGAAAGCTGTGGAAAAGGTCGGAGATCTCGCCGAGCAGCATGGTTTTCGAAAGGCTCGATCAACAACCGACGCCATTTGATACGTCGTTGAAATCGCCAAGGAAGCTACAGACGGCAGAAGACGGAAGGGGGCTCTAAAAAATACTGCGCTGTGGTCACCCTGGACGTCAAGAATGCATTCAACTCGGCCAAATGGAGCCATATTCTGAATGCTCTACATGTATTGCAAGTACCAGTGTACATAAGAAGGATCATTACAGACTATTTCCGCAATAGAGTGCTGATATATGATACAGATGACGGTGTCATGGAATACAACGTTACGGGTGGAGAACCTCAAGGATCAGTACTGGGTCCCTTACTTTGGAACATTATGTACGATGGCGTTCTGAAGCTCAGCGTACCTGATGAGGCAGAAATTGTGGGTTACGCGGACGACGTTGCTGTTGTCGTGGTAGCAAAGACTATAGAAGAAATAATGGAGATATGCAGGTTGACCATTATAATTATCAAAAGGTGGTTGATATCATTCGGACTCCAACTAGCTGACCATAAAACCGAAGCAGTCTTAATTACCAGTAGAAAGGTAAGAGAAATTGTAAATATTGATGTTGGCGGAATCTTCATTACGCAGCCTTCATTACGATATCTGGGTGTCGAAATTGATGGGCGCTTAAATTTTAAGGAGCACCTAACTATAGTGAGCAGAAAAGCTGCCAAAGTAGCTGCAGCCCTCTCCCGCATTATGTCCAACATTGGCGGGTCAAGACAGTATCGTAGGATGCTGCTGGCAAATGTTGTAACCTCCATCATCCTCTATGGATTACCTGTTTGGAGTGATGCGATGGACTTTGGGACATATAGACAAAAATTAGTATCGGTGTACCGCCTTGGTGCCTTAAGGGTAATATGTGGTTTCCGCACAGTATCCGATGACGCGACACTTGTTATTGCGGTGACGCGACACTTGTTATTGCGGAATTGATCTACTTGCAAAGGAGAGGAAGAAATGGTACCTACATCGTGAACAACCAGGGAGCAGAGCATCAGAATGCATTACAACTCTGACAGAATGGCAAAGACGGTGGGATAGATCGGAAAAGGGTCGGTGGACTTACTGTCTCATACCATCCATCGATAAGTGGATAAATAGGCGGCATGGCGAACTTAACTACTACCTGACGAAGTTGTTAAGTGTGCATGGTTGTTTTGGGGCACCTTTACAGATTTAAGCATACCGACACTCCAGAGTGTCCGGCCTGCAAAGGATCACAAGAGGATGCGGAGCACGTAATTTTTCAATGTTCGCGGTTTGAGACAACTCGGAGTGAACTGTCGGATATCCTTGGGCAGGGCCCAACACCTGAAAACATATCCGAACTAATGCTTGTTTCAGAAGAAACATGGAATGCTGTAAGCCACACTTCGGCGGTGGTACTGAAGGAGCTGAGACGCCTAGAGCGTGCAAGAGCAGAACAACGAACAACAAATCGTGATTAGATAGCGGTGGCAATCTCAATCTATGGTTGAGACGCTGTGGAGAATAGAGTCGAATGATTAGTCACCTCCATGCGAAGTAATGTCTAACGATAATTCCGCACGGATGATGGATAAACGGGTGTGAGGAAATTGCAAAATATATACATACGAGAAAAACGAAGACAAAATGTACCGAACTTGCACACCATATAATTCGATTTATAATTTCCGCCGGATTAAAATATAAAGGAAAAAATGTTATGCTTGTGTAGTGTAATTGATTCAAAAACATGAAACGAAAGTACATTAGAAACAAACAGAATTACACTTATACTTTAAGTATTAACTAATATAAAATTTAGCGAGCTGTGAAAATGACACTTATACATTGATACATAATAAAATAATAATTAATTTTGAAATTGTTTAATCGGTATACTATGTATGTTTAGTATTGCTCATGTTTTTGCTGAGTTTGGTTATGCGGGGAGTATAGGAAACAAATACTATAAAAGAGGTAGACGGTAGACAGATTCGAGTGACATTCTCTAAATATGCATGCAGGAGAGAAGCCGCAGGAAAGCATGCTACCGTCTTTCCAGCGGCTATGATTTTACAGTCAAAATAGCGTCTATGCCTAATAGAACCGCCTTTTTCATTTAGCTGAAACTGATCAAATCAGCTATGCTACTTTGCTTTGTGCAATGGGTTTGCCGTGACCATTCACAAAAGTCTAAATATGGAATCTTGAACAAGATTGCCGTGTATGAGAGTAAGGTGTACTGTATTTTAAAGCGTACAGGGCAGCTTTAGATGATTAACCTAACAGAACTGTACTTTGCTCAAGCTCACCAAGACATGGCTATACTGAAATACTGTCATTTGTATATCTCGTTATCAACAAATAAATTATAAATTTCAATTTTTAATTAAACAATTAGTCTCGGTAAGGTTCCTCCAAACCCAAAATAGAATAACTTATTGACTTATACATAATGGTTTTCACATAATTCTTTTGCGAGTTGAGTATGAACTCGCCCGATGTTTTTTTTGTTTCGATTGCTTTGTTTCGATGTGTGCTTTTCCTTTTACTACTAAATTATTTATAAAATACTACAAATAAATAAACTATAAACTATAGAAAGGAATTACATAAGCGCAGCTTCACCATTAAATGATATTGGACTTCCTGATGTTCTTTGTACAAAACCTGGTGTGGGATGTTGTAACATCACATTCGATTCGAATTCGATAGAGTTTATGCCTCTTGTTACAATAATAAAACTGTTCTCTTCTATTTCGCTTTTTCTATTGCGATCTCTTTTTGTTGCGTACTTTTCCTATCCCTCACATCGATAAAGTATCACTAAACAAAAATTGGATGAAAAAGAATCGTGAATGTAAGTAGAAATAAAATGTTGTTTTATTCGATCAAGCTGAGATAGCAGCAAAACAAGCATAATTAAAAAACGAAGTAGAGTACAATTTTATTATTGAAACAAGAGATAGATTTTATATCGAATTCGATTCGAAAGTGATGTTATAACATCCCACCCCTGTATTTGCAAACGATCATCTAACGAAAAATAATCAAGGAATTCTCTGAAAAGCAAAAGATTTAAAACGAAAAACTATAAGTACGACCACAGGTAAAACGGCAAAGTATTGTGTCGTCAATGACAACTGCGAAATTATTAAGCTTAACTCGGTGGACGTTGTTGATCAACTGTCAATGAATTAATAATTATAACTTAAGTGGTACTTTTGTTTTAGGGTGGATAGATGTATTTTGTCTTTCCTCTTCAAAATTTAATTTAATTTAATTTTTGTTTGTTATTTATGTGTAGGTAGTATGAAGTATTGTGTTTATACTTTATATACATATGTATATACATTTTAATTTTAATTCTAAGTCAATTCAATTTTATTTAAAGTGAAATAATAATTAAAGTGTAATTTTGGAAAATGCAATCCACCGGGATGCATTTATCAGGCAATGTTTTATATTTGTAGCTAAAGAAATCAACATTTTTGATTTTTTGATTAAGTGCATGATTTTAACTTTTGTGTGGTTGTACATGGATCGTAATTGGATCGTATTAAAATTGATTTTAACTTAATTTGATATACGTAGTTAATTTCATACCCTATTTTATTTTTACGCTTAATTATCGACACAAATATATTCCTGAATATCATTACATAGAACAGGAATATTGGTATGATTTTTGCTTGGGTAAGTTGTATTTTGAATAAATCTTTATACATATAATTGGGTTTTGTTATTTATCAGGCAATGTGTTGAATTTATAGTGAAAGAATTCAAATTTCTTGATTTCCTGATTAATTGCTTGATTTTGATTTTAATGTTTGTGTTGTGTAATTGTACATAAAATCTAAATACAAATGTTTCATATTTCAGATCGAATTACAATTAAAATTGACTCAAATTGATATACGCAGTTTATTTTCATGTCTTATTTTATTTTTACCAATCCTTAAACATATTTTGTTATTTGTACAACTGACACAACTTGAGACAACAAAATAAATTACAACAACAATCAGCATATTTTGTTGAGAAAAAATTGTAATGTATGGATATTACCAATGGAATTATTGTTTTTTTCAAGAATATAAGTCGAGAATTATTATTTTGATTTAATTTGTAGCTTTTATGTTGTTAATTCTTCTATTTTTCTGTCAAATATTTACGAATTTTATTTGTTCGAGTTTGAATTAAATATGTAATTCGAATTTTTTTTAATTACTTAATTTCTCTGCATAGTGCAATTGTTGTTGTAAATTTCTCAACAATTGTTTGTTCTTCATTCGTCATATTCGAGATTCGAGATGAATGTTTAACATTTGAGGAAAAACAAAACCAATAAAAATGTCTATAAACATTTTTTATGGTTTTGGGAAAAAGATCTATAATTATTACACTCGTTGACCAAAAAGTGGCATATTTCATTGTTTTAAAAAATACGAATAAGCCTACATATTTCAATGCTTTACTAAACGTTAAATATAAAAATATTAAGGCACAATTCGATTTTTAACATTAGGCCACCTTTTAAATTTAAATTATCTTAATAATTTTTTTATTAAATTCAAAAATGAATTTGAACATGTACAATATTTTTGTCACGAGTGTTCAAATAAAAAGTAAAAATGTATTTGTATGAAAATAAATGTAAAGTAATATGAGTCGTTGCCGTCATCATTTATTTACCAGTACTACTGTCAGTAGTCATTATCAGACAATAACAAACAATAATTCGTCTTGGAACTATAGATGTTTTGGAATATAATGAAAACATGATACGTCTCCTGCTACGCACATGGAAGATTGTCATGTGTCATGGAAAAGTGTCATGCACATGGAAGAGTGTCAAGATTTACCTTCTCTCTGTGTGTCGGTGGTTTAGTTTATGCGATTCAGTTATTTTTATTTTGGTGTTGTTTTCTCTCTTTGTGTTTTTTGTATTCATGAGACAACTAATACTGTTCTTGATAAAACATGAACTACACAAACATAACGAAAATGGACTGGATTCATATACTTCGTATAATCGAGTAAGTTTGAGTCGAATCGGAAACTGCTAAGAATATAATAAATTAATTTAATTAATATTAAAAGATTATAATTTAACTAAATTATATGAATAAAATACTAATATGGAAATATTAATTTTGAATTGAATTGAGATTTGGTTTGCAACACATAATGACGTATTTATTTATGCATGCCAAATTTTGATTCAATGAATGTGAACAACGTGGAATTATGTAAATGAAAATCGAGATGCTAAATGTATTGAACTTAATTAATTAACTTAATGGATTTATTGAAGTTTAGGTTGCAGTTTTCACATACAAACGTCAATATTACTTATATGGTACACCGATAAAATTTTTTCCTTTCATGGCTTATTATTTTACTGACTTGTATTTTTAAGTGGTGATGGTAAATGATGTGGCAGAGATCACTTCAATAGGTGAATGATGCTAATTGGATTTTAATTTAGGTAGTCTACTATTTTATAAGTTTTAAATATAATTTCGAATTATTGATGATCGCTATAGGTTTTGCAGATTAAATTCGTTCTTTTGCAGGTGGTATTCGATTTTTTGTGGTTCGCTCGCAGTTTTCTCCAGCTCATCGTCGGTATTTTTTCGGAGTTTATTCGTGTTTTTTCTGGGTAGCTTCGGTTGTATGTGTGGTGGATTCAAGTATTTTTGGAAGGGGTTCGATTTATGGTATTTCAGGTTTATTCATTTTTGCAATTCGGATTCGTTTTTCTTAGCGCTAGCAAAATTTTTCGTTTTCGTGCAAAATACGTTTAAGTATGACGATTTACCCGTTTTTGGAATACAAAATCAAATTGTTATACGTTATTTTCAATTTTTAACTAATTTACGCTCGAGCTGATAATGTAATTGTTTAAAATCATTTCGTCGATCTTTAGTATATTCTTACTTCTAATAGAAAATTAAAAAACAAAGAGGAAACAGTTTGTAACAGTCCGTTCATAAACTACGTCAAGTTATTTTGGGCCATTCTTAACTCCGTCTCTCTCACTCCTTCATCACTTGTCGTCACAAAACTTAATATGTGAGCCTCTAATGATATACCTGCAAATTATAGTATTATGTCATATGTAATATCCCATAACAGTAATTTCTTATAATTACATGACGTCATCTTTTATGAAATTCTCCCTGCCCCAGCCTAAACGTGACGACAATCAATACTCCTTCCCCAAACTAAGACGTAACGTAGTTAAGGGATAGCCCATAAAGCTATTAGTAAAAAAATAAATTTTGGTATGAGTCATTTATTTTGTTAGTTCCAACCCTAAAAATGGGTCCCAAAATATTATGTTCAGCTACATAAACCGTAACGTAATCTTTTGGAACAAAATGACGCATATTTAAAAATTTAATTATAAAAGAAGGGGTAGGTAGGCCTGTAAAACAACATAAAATATAAGCAGTGGTTTTTGTTAACATTTGTTGGAATAAATTAATGTTTTTCAATTAGTTTAACTTGTAAAGTTCTATTTAAATCATTTGCTTATTTAAATAACATCAAAAGTATTTCAAATAATAAGTGTAATAATGGTTGGGTACAAAAAGTGTTGTAAGCTGTTTCCTGAGTTGAAATGTTCTAAAAGTTTAAGAAATGTTAATGATTATATTAAAATTCGTTTGCCGCGCTCGATTCATGTAACTGAAAATTCATCGATTTGTACATCATGTTATTACCGGGTAACTAATAAACGTCAAAAAGTTAAAAACGAGGTTCACCGGTTAATAATTCATTAAATACATCTGTTACTCCGTAGACATCATCAACAGTCAATGACGAGACTATTTCGAGTATGAGTGAAAGTGAGGAATGCCAAATAAAAAGTGCTCTCGTTCGTCTATAAAAAATATTAAAATAGTGAAGATTATATAACATGTAAATTTTAACCGTATAAATATCTTTAAATTTCTATCCTTGTTTTGTAATAAATTTTTTTACTGTCAATATTTTTTGTTTTAAATTTAATTTTGAATCACAAAAACGAGTGAAAAAATTAACCTGGAAAAATTATATAAAATCGAGTTTTTGTAAGAGGACCAAAAATCTACCATTCGATTTTTTAAATTTTCAAAATAGGTAGAGTCATACTTAAACGTATTTTGCACGAAAACGAAAAATTTCATTAGCGCAAGTTTTTAGTATGTTCAATAGAATGAAAGGACATTGGACAATCATTGAGAAAATTCAAAAATAAAATTTTGGCGGGAAATTTGAAAATGAAGAAATTAAAGAACTTACCATTTTTATATTTTTTTATTAATCCGTATCAACTAACCTTTAAAACGAGCCCTATATCATAAATATCGGATATTTATTTTTCCTTTTATAGCCATAAACACAACATCATGTTCATCATTTTTCTCAAAATTTGACACCCTGTATTTTAAACAACAACCACAACAACAAAAAATCACGTTCTACAAAATTTTTTTTAATCAAGACTACAATTTCAAAACATAAAAATCATAAAATTAAAACATGACTTCCAAAAATTTGTGATTTGACGTATTTTTCACCATATATATATATATATATATATATATATATATATATATATATATATATATATATATATATATATATATATATATATATATATATATATATATTATATATATATATATATATATATATATATATATATATATATATATATATATATATATATATATATATATATATATATATATATATATATATATATATATATATATATATATATATATATATATATATATATAATATTATATATATATATATATATATATATATATATATATATATATATATATATTATATATATATATATATATATATATATATATAATATATATATATATATATTATAATATATATATATATATTGATATATATAATTATATATATATATATATATAATATATATTATATATATAATATATATATATATATATATATATATATATATATATATATATAATTATATATATATATATATATAGTATATAATATATATAAATATATATATATAATATATATATATATAATATTATATATATATATATATATATATATATATATAATATATTATATATATATAAATATATATATATATATATATATATATATATATATTATATATATATATATATATATATATATATATATATATATATATATATATATATATATATATATATATAGTATATATATATATATATATATATATAATATATATATATATATATATATATATATATATATATATAATATATATATAATATATATATATATATATATATATATATATATTATATATATATATATATATATATATATATATATATATATATATATATATATATAATATATATATATATATATATATATATATATATATATATATATATATATATATATATATATATATATATTATATATATATATATATATATATATATATATATATATATAATATAGATATATATATATATAATATTATATATATATATATTATATATATATATATATATATATATATATAATATATATATATATATATATATATATATATATATATATATATATTATATATATAATATATATATAATATATATATATATATATATATATATATATATATATATATATATATAATATATATATATATATATATATATATATATATATATATATATATATATATGTATGTATGTATATGTTTTTATATTGTATATATTAAGATAGTATGGTTAGTGTAGCGGTTGTCCTGAAGCAGCTAGTGGTAATTGCATTGTCATGTTAATGTAATAATTATTACAGTCTGATGATGTAATCGTTTGAACAGACGCATTAATAATTTCAATCAAGGTCTGATTTTCTTCAGCTCCAGCTGATAATGATCTTGCGCATATTTTACTTTTGAAAAAAGTTCTTCAATGGGGTTTAACATTGGCGAATATGGCGACAAAAAAAAAACCAATGTGTGTGTAGTGTTTGCAAATAGGTTCCGAATATTAGCTGTCTTATGAATAGCAGCGTTGTCGAGTATAAGGTGGATTTATATTATCAGTTCCAAAGATGTAGCGGTTGGCTTGGGTCTCTCCGACGCCACATGATATAAAGCACACCGAGAAAAGCAGTCAGTGGCAAGGGAGGAATCTTTCCTGCAACACAAGACGTCGGGATGCCCTTTATTACAACAAAAAAACAAAATTTTAACTAGTGTTCTCACTCCTTAATAACTTAAGAATGGTTCGTTATTACGCATGATCCACCAAGGTGATCCCTTTAAATTCAAACGAACTACCACATGATTGCTTAGTCGTTAATCAACATTAAAAAAAAAAAAAAAATAAGGCGAACATCAATATGAGCTAGCCCAAAAATGGCACAAAACGGGAGAGACACTTCTGACAAAAAAAAATTATATGATATAAACAATATAAATAATAGTAAATAAAAACCTACTATTATTTGAACGCGGATGCAAAAAAAAAATCTAAGTGTCTGATTGACCCGACTTAAAAATTAAAAAAAAAATATAATTAAAAAAGGAAAATCAACAAAAGAGTTATGTAATATACAAATATGTCATGAAAATTAATAGAAAAACACGAACGGTTTTCAATTCCTCCCAGTTGCATTCATTGCATCCATCTTCAATTACCAACTGTAAACAGCTCACCAAATTGCATCGTAAACAGCTCACTACAGCGGTTTATTATTTTACACCATAACTTCTTAATACGATCGGGACCAACCGTACAATATACCGGAACAAACCGCAAACTCCATCAATTGCACGATAATTATGTGCCAAGTAAATGTTTCGTTGCCGTTGTGATAGTTTTTTCCCCTTTATGTTAATTAAACATGCGTTTCACCGAGCAAACGGCGCAGTGGTTTAAAGCTGCGGCGGTTGGATCGGGAAGGTACCAGGTTCGAATCCCTATAGGGGCGGGATGCAAAAGGGATTTTTCATCATCTGATTACGATCAGTGATGAAAATGAACACATCTATGACCCCCTGTTGAGAGTGCAGAATCCATGGGCCGACCCACCTTTCATGTCAGCACTACAGGTTGGCATGAAGCAATGCAATGTGCAGGTGGTTTTCAAAGACGGATCTGTAGCCGCCCGTCCGCGATTTGGCTACTCCAGGCGTAAAGTAGGACGGTAAAAAAATAAATCAATAATTCAAACAAACAAACAAACATGCGTTGAAAAATAAACGTTATTCTTAGCACACTTGTATTGCTCTGGTCAATATATGAGAATGTTCGGGAACGTTCCACCATCCCAACAAAACTTTAGTCAAAAAAAACAACAACATCACACCTGGGGTCGGATTCTGGTTCGATGATATGATAATGAAAAAACAAAAATATCATCGGATTTTTCATTTGCTTTTATCATTTGATTTTACCATCAACATAATATAAAGCGATTCTGGTTCGATGATAATCAAAAATGATGTAATTATCATCGATAAAATACAAATGGCGATTCCGGTTTGACGATGTATGATATAATTATGTCAAAATTGGTGAAAAAAAATTAATATTTTTTCATTTTGTTTTTGTCGCGAAAAGTATTTATGACTGATGATAAAAATTATTTTGCTCGCCCATTGGTGTTTTTAGTAGAACGTAGTTAGATTAATCGATTGATCGACCGTTTAAAATTGATTGATTAATCGGAGAATATTAATTAAGAAAATTTATTTTCTTAAAAACAAGTGTGAACCGATGTTAGTGTTTTGCATAATGTGATTTCAATCTACATTTACCTTCTACATTTAGATAATGTGCACATTTACTGGTTAACGTTGGTAAATGTGGATATATAATTTAATGCAGACAATTTATGCTAGTGTACTTTTCGAATTTACAACATTTTGGTAGTAAAAATATTTTCTAAGAAAATAATATTTAATAGTGTTAATGTTTTAGTGATTTACTAAAAATTAAAAACCAATAATTAATAGAGCACGAAGATTTAACTTTGAAATATTCTGGAAAATGGAAATTTCCATTCTAATTTTAAAACGAAATGTCCATTTTCCAGAATATTTTTAAAATAAATCTCTAAGAAAATTGAAATTTTAAAGAATTTTTGGGTTGTTATTTCATATCCGATATAATGACAACCTGAACATTTACGATTGTCAAGATAAAATTTCAATGCACATGCTCAAAATTAGTTTTTTGGAAACTAATATGAATATTTACTATTGCAAAGAGAGAAACACTCTTGACAAAATTTTAATACGCAGTGCGCATGCTTAAAACCATTTTTTTGGAAAACGAAACCAATTAACCAATATTTAATATTATCAAGAGAGGAAACTCTCTTTCATGAATGATAATTTCTAATCATCTAACCAGAATCGCTTTCGATATGTTGATGAAGAAAATAGACTAAAAAGATAAAAAGCAAAGACATGACAAAAACAATTGAGAAATTCGATGATATTTTGGTTTTTTCATTATCATATCATCGAACCGGAATCGCACCCCTGCACAACAAAAAAATTGATAAACAATATAAATTCACTTTACAGAATTATGAATCAACAAATCTTGAATTTATTTTATTTTATTTTATAAATTATTATTAATTTATTTATAAGAATGTTTATCTGGTTCATTATGATTTACTTAATATTATCTAGTTACATTAATGTTCTTTTTCAATTTAATAAACAAAAATCGCTTCTAAAATCACATTAGCAAAAGCGAGAATCAGAAAATTAATTAATTTAATTATTTTTTTCTCCGATCGTAGGAAAAAAATATATCTTTCCGTTGTTTTTTCGAAACAAAAAGCTCATGATTCCAGTATGTTGTATTTGTTGCTAAGCAACAAATAATAATAGTACGAGAATATTTTTTCTGGCCTAGGCCGGGAATATTAACTACGACAACTTTTGAAAAAAAAAAAAAATGTATTTATGTCTTATGATGTCGTGGCTAACTAAGCAATAATTTTATGTTATTTTCGTTTTTTACTTTGTTTTGATTTCTTAATATGATAATTAATGAATAATACTAAAAATTATTTTGGGTTTATATTCGTTTAAAGTCCGATCGTATGTATGTACAATTCGGAGGAAAAGTGCATTCCCGGACTCTCGTGGTTGCCGCCAATTTCCCCTATCGTCAGATAATGCAGTACTTTTCCTCCTAATTATACAATATACTATTCTCGAAAGTTCAACTTGGTTTTCTGTTTTTTTCCTTTTATTATGCCACTTCGATCGTCACCGATTTTATTTTGGGTTTCTTTTTCAAAAAAAAAAAAAAAAAAACAATTTTTAACTGCTTGCCTTTAACTGCTTTAAATGTTTAGTAAGTATTTATTAGAGATTTGACATAGCAGTTTGTGCAGCATTTTTATGAAAATAAATATCACAATAAGAAAGTGACTAAACCAAAAAATTTGTGTTTTATTATTTAAAATCTTTTATAGTTAGTCCACGAATGTTAGTCCATGAATAAACATATAAATGTTATGTAATTATTACTTAATTACATCATTTACATAAAATAAGCCATAAAAAGCAAACAAAAAACAAAATCAGTTTATTTTGTCGTCAAATTTTATCATAGGAATTGACTATGATAATTTAAGTGTGTGCGGTTTCGATTAACGACATTTAGAAAAAAGACAATTAATTCTACACATGAACTAGGAATCTAGCAATTTTCTTATTGATAACATTGATGGTTTGGCGTCTATTTGAAGTTGGAAATCAAAGTTGAGTAGACCAATCTGCCAGCTCCGTAACCTTCCAGTAGGGTGCGGATCACGTAAGCTGTTCTGGTCATGTATTAAGCAGCTGCGTGATGGATAGCGTTGTGTAAGGGGTAACCTTTCCACAATTCGCAAGTGTACGTGCTGCCTTCTCGTGGCAACCACTGGTAACTAAGGCCATTTGGCACATTTTAGGCAATTTGGCACAGGCTAAAGTACGGCGCTAAAGGAGAAAACCTTGACAAAACCCTAATCTAAGGTGGAACAGCATGTGCGGACGGATGAATGGCTGATAGGTTAATCAGTTCAAAATATGCGGACTCTAGATACCAGGCACCCTCCAGTTTTTATTTAGCCTTCCTGTAGTAAAGCTGGGTGACCTACAGGCGATTTGCAATTCCCAGCAACTCGTAAGAGTAAAATTGAACGGAAGATGGGGCAGGGGTAGGAATTTACGGGATTGGGACAGCCCTCTGGAAGTCCTTGGGTTCCAATGCTATCGTCTTTCTAGCGGAGCTACGTGCTGTAGTAAACATCTGGTATCGGCTGTTATCAGAAATTGTTCACTTAGAGGCTAGGGGGCTGCCATCTCTGGTCTGGAATTAACAGGGTTTTCATTTTTCGCACTTAAGATTGATTCACCAGATTTGTCCATTGAGCTTGTCAAGAAAATGACATCATAAAGGTTGATTCATCAGATTTGTCCATTGAGCTCGTCAAGAAAATGACAACTTGGCGGAGTTAAAAATATTTCATCTCTCTTTTGTGTTCAGCGAGATAAAATATTTTTAACTCGGTTTTTAACTCCGTCAATTTGTCATTTTCTTGACGAGCTCAATGGACAAATCTGGTGAATCAACCTTAACGGAGTTAAAAACCGAGTTAAAAATATGTTATCTCGCTGGACACAAAAGAGAGATAACATATTTTCAACTCGATTTTTAGCTCCGTCAAGTTGTCATTTTCTTGACGAGCTCAATGGACAAATCTGGTGAATCAACCTCTAAATATTACGTAATTATTCAATTATCGGTATTCGTGATTATTACAAACGAACTATGTATGTACATACAAAATTATCTATACGAAAATTTTTGGAATTATCACAAAACTATTTATTTCAAAATAGTTTTTCTAAAAATTGAAACAATTTTTTAATGAAACTCGATGCACAACATAAATGCTTTTCTGGGGTGGGATGTTGTAACATCAATTTCTATTCGAATTCGATAGAGTTTATGTCTCTTGTTCCAAGAGTAAAATTGTATTCTATTTCGCTTTTTGATTACGCTTTTGCTATTGCGATCTCTTTTTGTTTCGTACTTTTCCTTTCCATCACATCGATAACGTATCACTAAACAAAAATTGGGTGGTAAAGAATCGTGTACTAATGTAAGTAGAAATAGAATGTTCTTTTGAGAAAATCGAAATAGAGTACAGTTTTATTCTTGAAACAAGAGATATAAAATCTATCGAATTCGATTAAAAATATTTTCGAATTTAGAAACATTGTTGTAGAAATTTAAGATATGGACATAGTACTTGTGTGCTGTAAGGTATCGATATTATCTTTCAAAATTTTGGATTATTTCAGTCTATAATACTTACATAAGTATTTTTATACCACGAATTCTTCATTTATGAAATAATCAAGTATTTTTGAATATAGTCAATATGAATTTGAGAAGACTCGCTTTGAAATAGCCCGTTAATTATATTATTCTGAAAACTGTAAGAGAATTCAATCATGTTTCGAACTGATGAGCCTTTAAAAAATCAATCCTCTCTCAACCAAGCTCAACAATTTCGTAGTTGAAATGTCCGTTGACTCATCTATAAACAAGCAAAAATAATGTGTATTTAAAAACTTGTAGAGAGCTTCCAGAAGAGATACCCATATTAAATTTTTAACATTGCTGTAGTTTTCGCTCTTGCACATACAACGTCTTTTGATTGTAACTCGGCCTTGGCTACATTTTAACTGGAAATTCCCGCAAATAGTTCGCTATTTTTCTGGTGCATTGCTATTATCATTCGAATTTGTGATATGCTTTGAGGTCTTGGCATATTGCTTAAGACGCTTAAGACCTAACTCACACGATTATATTTCACATTATGGTTTATTATTTATGTTTTCCAACGACGGTTTAAGAACTGGATCATCTTCCCAACTGATTAAATAATTTCATATTTTTTAACTTTCTTAGGCGGCTAAACTGAAATATATTGACGAGAATCTAAAATTTATGGTTATTATTAATAATGCTAACTCACCAACCCTCTTAAGTATTTATCTTAATAAAAAAAAAAATATTTCCCGATACGAAAAACCAACTCAACTTGCGCTTTTCGAGTGGAGCGCATCAGTTGAAATTAATGTCGTTTTCGAATGAATCAAAAAAAGCACTCTGAAAGAGCAAAATTTGCTTTATTTGCTTCTAGTTTGTAAAAACGTTGTTCTTAGTTCCAAATATTTTAGCTCGAGAGCACTCTTTAGAAATCTCGATTTTTCCGTAGATTTACCCCCCTTTTACATAAATATGTTTATAGGTTTATTCCGATTCTATAATTTGGCTGATGGCAAATGGAAAATTGAACCGTCATTTAATACATCTTTTTATTTCGAAGAAAATTGTTTTATCTTGTTTAACGGTCAAAAAATCTTACAAAAAAGATAAAACTTGTAATCTGACAAACCAGACCACAAGGCTATAGCAAAGTGGGACATTATCCCGAGTGGATAACATCTCTTTGCTCACGAGTGGCTATAACGTTCTATCCACTTTTGTTGAAAAACATTTCATAAATTAATAAGAAATAGCTCCATTTTGTGTTTTCACACTGTAGCATTGAATTCTGAATATATTTTACCATAGTGGCTGTTGCTTAGGTTGTTACACAATTTTTATTGTTTTGATTTTTTCATGGGTTATACAAATATTAGTGCGAGTTTACGACCATTTTCTGAAGAAAAATTTTCAGCAGATTCAATATATTTTAAATGAAAAACAAAAGAATTATATTCGGAAGGGGAAATTTGTTTACAAAATAGACTACGTCGATTGGTTGCCTGTTGAAAATTTTTCTTCAGAAAATGGTCGTAAACTCGCATTTAGGCCCGATTCTGCCTTCCAAAATTTTATATTATGTTATATTATTTTGGTTTTTTCAATAGAAATTCATATAGGAACGGGGAAATAAAATGACATAACATGAATTTTAGCGTTCCAGAATCGGGCCCATTGTTCACCTTTCGCCTAGCTGCTTGGGTTATTTAAGTTATTTTGAATTTTCTTTATTTGAAATCAGCGTAGTTATCGGGTTATTGTGTATCAAAAAAGGATAAAATTTTTAAATGCATGTGAGAAACAATAATCCGATTGTATTTATCTACACCATGTTTTTTTTTATTTTGCACAAAAAGGGCATGGCACGATAACTACGGTTGCGACTCAATTTATGTGGATCCGGCCAATGTTTCTATCGTAAGCAAAAGGCCCTTTTCCTGCCTCTGGTAATATGCCATGTGTATTAATGTATAATAATTCAAGTTTGGATGACCGTGACCATGTTCACGTATAATCGACACATACTCCTAAATAAACGGGAAAAATAGAATGGATGATTAAAATAAATTATAAGGTGAAGAGAATGCTGCGTAAACAAAAATGGAAACCCATCCTGCCAAGTTTATGCATACATAAGTTATTCACTATTAACACGTCTAAAGGTACTTGTTAAATATTTAATATAACGTTGTTTATTGTTATGATTAATTTACTACTACCGACGGTTATACATTTATTGAAATCAATTTTTATACGTTTGTATGTTATATACGTTATATAGTATGTTAATACGTTTGTGGGAATCTGTGATGTTTTTTATTATGACAACAAAGTAATTATGTTAAAATTCATCATAAACTTTCAAAAAAATATTAACATACTAATTAAAAAAATTGAATTCAATAAATATACAATTCGTCATTTTTAGGGCTTATAGTTCTAGTGTTAAACGGATTGTGCGCGTGGTTTTAAAATAAAATAAGTTAAATAAAATGAGAAACGAGATTGAATGAATTTTCTTAAACAACGTAAGTCTCGTTCGATTTCCTAATATATCCACTCAAAACAATAGGAATGGTAATAGAGAAATTAAACAACAATAATCGAAATCATAACAATAAAATACGAATTAGATAATGTTTCATGTACGAGTATTAACAAAAAATGATCAATTTTATGAAAAGATTTGATCTCGGTGAACTTAATTGTATTTCCATGAAAAATATACAAATTCACGCATTTAGTTTTTTTCTGTTGGATTTTATATTGAAAACTTGAAACATTAAATAGAAAATTTGAACTCAAATAAATTTGATTTAATCTGGTTGGAAAAATATTGCTTTTTAAAATGGAATAACATTCCCGATTTGGTGAGAAAACACGAAGCCGCAATTTAGTTTTATTTTGATTGCCTTTAATGTGTACGTCGTATACTCGTATTAGAAAATACGCAGGTTACAAGTAGGTTCGCGGTTGGTGTTGTGCGACTGTTTGATATGTGTATATCGATGTTTGAGAATATTGTACAATGTTGTATATTTTCATTTGTGCCTTACGTATTGTTAACTTTGAAGTGGAATTCACACAACTATTGTCATTACGTAAGTATTATGCAAACATGTGAGTGAACACCAACAACAGATTGCACCATAACAAAAATTGGTGCAAATAGTTTGATCATGCCCTTTAGGCTTTAATTTGTTTTCAAAAGATTTTGAAACATAAGGCGACTTTTTCCATTATAATTCTAACAATTTATGATAATTTTCTAAATTCGTCGGTTAGATTTATGTATTTTTTTATTTTATCGTGTTCCGCTGTGAAAACAACAGCATAAATATTTTTTTTAGCTTCACTTGTCCCGTTAATGTATTTTAATTTTGAAACTGTCCGAAACCTTATTTTTGGCTCCAACATAAAATATTGTATTTCCTGTTCTAAGAAAAATGTGTTCAGAAGCCTTACCATTTTGTACTCGTCATAGTTCAATGTGTATAAATTTAGCCCAGGAATCATTACAGAAAAAAGAAATGGTAAGGAAGGAAATTCGCAAGAAATCGCTAACAATATACTCACATATAGTACATTTATTGTGTCAGCCCAGAACATAACTATCACAATAGTAGATATTGTGCATCAAGCGAGGAAAAATATATCGCAATTTCATTATAAAATGAAAATGTTGAAAATGTCATATCTTTTTTATGTAATTAATCAAAATTACACTTTCTTTAATTAATCTTGCAAATGTAAGTATAATGAACCATCTTAATTTTAATTTGTAAAGTTCTTCTAAAAAATACTAAATACATCCTTCTTTAACAATGCGATAAAAAGCCAAATCCCAGAGATTTTATCATGTAGTGACCAGGGGTTCGATTCTGGTTCGATGATATGATATTGAAAAAACAAAAATATCATCGGATTTTTCATTTGCTTTTATCATTTTATTTTACCATCAACATAATATAAAGCGATTCTGGTTCGATGATAATTAAAAATGATATAATTATCATCGATAAAATACAAATGGCGATTCGGGTTTGACGATGTATCATATACATACTTATGTCAAAATTGGTGAAAAAAATTAATATTTTTTCATTTTAATTTTATCGCTGAATAGTATTTATGACCAATGATAAAAATTATTTTAGTTAGATTAATCGATTAATCTACCGTTTAAAATTGATTGATAATTCGGAGAATATTAAACGATTAATCGAAAATTTATTTTCTTAAAAATAAGTGTGAACCGATTTTAGTGTTTTGCATAATGCGATTTCAACCTACATTTACCTACTACATTTGGATAATGTGCACATTTACTAGTTAACGTTGGTAAATGTGGATGTATAATTCAATGCAGATAATTTATAATAGTGTACTTTTCGAATTTACAACATTGGGGTAGTAAAAATATTTTCTAAGAAAATAATATTTAATAGTGTTAATGTTTTAGTGATTTACTAAAAATTAAAAACAATAATTAATAGAGCACGAAGATTTAACTTTGAAATATTCTGGAAAATGGAAATTTCCATTCTAATTTTAAAACGAATGTCAATTTTCCAGAATATTTTTAAAATAAATCTCTACGAAAATTGAAGTTTTAAAGAATTTTTGGGTTGTTATTTCATATCCGATATAATGACAACCTGAATATTTACGATTGTCAAGATCAAATTTCAATGCGCATGCTCAAAATTATTTTTTTGGAAATTAATACGAATATTTACTATTGCAAAGAGAGAAACTCTCTTGACAAAATTTTAATGCGCAGTGCGCATGCTCAAAACCATTTTTTTGGAAAACGAAACCAAGCAACCAATATTTAATATTATCAAGAGAGGAAACTCTCCTTCAAGAATGATAATTTTATTATTTTTGATTATCATCCAACCAGAATCGCTTTCGATATGTTGATGATAAAATAGAATAAAAAGATAAAAAGCAAAGACGAAATCAAAATGATAAAAACAATTGAAAAATTCAATGATATTT
The DNA here is from genome assembly GCA_958295665.1 of Tipula vernalis. Taxonomy (NCBI): domain Eukaryota; kingdom Metazoa; phylum Arthropoda; class Insecta; order Diptera; family Tipulidae; genus Tipula; species Tipula vernalis. The sequence continues at coordinate 248,754,003 of OY282558.1, forward strand.
TGGTTTTTTCATTATCATATCATCGAAACGGAATCGCACCCCCCAGCAGAGCAGAAATGCTGTAATACAAAGCCAAAGCGCACGAATCTCAGAGATTTTTTCTTGCACTAACTATATGTACAATACAATATGTATAAGTCATTCGATAGAAAAGAGGTGTTGGATTTGTTTGACAAATTTATTAAAATTAGCAAAATCGTCAAAAATTGTATATGAAAGTGACGTAATACAAAACCAAATATCACGATCTCAGAGATTTTTTCGTTCACCAACTATGTATATACAGTAGAAAGGGGTTGAACCTGGCTTTCTAAATGTAGATGTCTCATTCGATAAAAAGAGTTGGGCTCGATCGACAAATTTTTTTAAAAAATGCTTGATAAAAAGCTAAATCTTACGAACCACAGAAGTTTTCTCTTGTACTGACTATATTTCTGTGGCCAAAAGTCATAATTCAAGTTGTGCCCTTTTACGTTTTCAAATACAAATTCACGTCATCGATTTCATATCATATCAATTTTATGTAATATTGCGGCAACTGCAAATAACCATTACGGTTGTTTGTAATTGCCGGAATACTGTAAAAAATTGATTTGATATGAAATTGATTAAGGAGATCTCAAATGAGAAAACGTAAAATAGCCACTCGGCTTATGCCATAAGACTTGTGGCAACAGATTTAACAAAAATGGGTTTGAACCAAGTTTTCTAAATATGTATGTCTCATTCGATACAAAAGGGTTGGGTTCGGTTGACAAATTCGCGAGATTTAAAAAAAATTCTCAACCGAGCCCAACACTTTTTTATCAAAAGAGACGTACATATTTTTTTATTATTATGATAATAAAATACTTATTTTTAATATTTTATTACAATATAAACTTGTTATTTATTTTATTTGTATAAAAAAACCTTTTTTCACAAAACTAACAAATAACAATTTAAAAAACTTCCTTAATGTGATATTAAAAACAAAAAACATTTTTATGTTTTATATTTTGGAAGACCGGTTTCGGATGTTCCTCCTTCGTCAGTTCCTTTAAAATTGATTCTAATTTTTTTTTTTTTAAACAATTTTTTATATATAAAATTGGTTGCTACTTATTTCTTGGTTTTTGTATTATTATGTCGTAAATTTTATTTGTTTTTGTGTTGAGCTTTTCGTTGAGTATGAGTGGGTTGTTCCTGTTTTTATAAATTTCTATCTCTTCCATTCGGTCCATTTTATTGCCCTTTGGAAGTTTATATAAAATTATAAGGTTATTATCTATGTCTGTGTAATTATGTTTTTCGGTGTATAAATAAAATTATTTATTTAATAAATTTAATTTGTTTCCTAATTTTATAAATAAAAAAAATTCATGCTATGGAAAATGAATTCCATTTATTTCAATGCGTTCTTTTATTACATTACGTACGGAAGATTCCGAGGTCACGTGATCAATATTCTATTCCTTCTGTTCTTTCTGTGGAATGAATAAAAGAAAATACCCTTAAAAGCCTATTTCAACCTCTTCCTTGTAAGTAGTCAGTCCAAGAAAAATCACTGAAATTCGGCTCTGTGCCACAGGACTTCATATAGAGAGAACATTAATTATTTGGGCATTTTTAATATTTTTATTTTATTCCAATATTGTAACATATTTTTCTGGGATGATGCAAAATATCGACAGTCTCGGGTTATTTTCTGGGCTGATAAAGATAGTGATTTTCTGGGATTGAGATGGATCTGGGATAGTGATTTTCTGGGATTGGGCTGATAAAGATAGTGATTTTCTGGGATTGACATTATCCTAAATACAGTCAAACTTGTTAAGTTGGACAGCCCTTTACCCTGGGCAATGGCAAAAATAATTAATTTTATATAGCTATTTATTTTTACATTTTTAATTGATTATCAATTACCCGGAACAAAAAAAAAATGTTTTTTGCTATCGAACCTTCAAAAGTTGGCCAATTTTTATGGAACCGTAAGTATCCAAACCATCTAAGACAGATTGCACTGTAACTTATAGGTAGTAGAAAACGGTACCTAATTTATTTAAATATTAATTTTACTTATATTTTGCTTCTGTAAGATTTTAATGAAAATTTTTGAAGACCGAAGTGTATCTAACGTTATTTAGATCCATTGTTTACTTATATAATAAGTTTGAAACGTAAGTTTCTTGAACATATCATGAAATTAGCTACTAGTGTTGCCTTATGTACCTACCATTTATTTTCGGTTTTTCTGGGATGAATGTCTGGGCCAACATTTTATATAATTTAGTTCAGCCCAAATCAATACTTAGTTAAATTTTATAAAGTACCTATATTTTAGATGTAATAGTCAGATAGATCTAAGTACTGGTAGAGGGTATATACCCGAAACAGCGTTTGGTAAACACCAAACCAGCCTTTCAGAAAAGTGTAAAATCTTGTTTATCCTGGCCCTTGTTTAGCTAGAAAGTTTAAAACCGTACTTTTTATAAACAAAAATATTATATTTGTTGTGAATATTTACAATTAATGAAAATTTCCTAATAATTTTGTGCAAGTACTGAAATGTTAAGGCTAGAGATTGACCTGCAAAACTGAAAATTGTGGATTTTCCAAAACCAAAGGTGCTAAAATTGACTAAACTCCATAACTAAAGAATAATTGACCAATAATTTTATTGCTTATACAATAGTATAAGACCATAAGTAGGTAAAAACAAACTGAAGTTCTCTTTTCAAGTATAATACATTGTACCTGTAAAACCCATACTAATTATAAATTGATAATAAAATAATCAAAAATTGATCATACAAGGTAATTTTCATTATGAATTTTTAAATGTATATCTACATAATAATTGGAATGAAATAAGACTTCTTGTTATTGTTGTATACATCTTTTGTTTTCTATTAATTTTCAAATGATTTAAATTGTTTATAATTTCATATTGAATGGAAAATCTCTCTCAAGTCTCTCGTAACTATGTATAAAAGTAAGCATAACGTCATTACTCCTACTTATTTATTAACCGACTTCAAAATCAAAACGTGAGGCCCTGGCAAGTAAAGAGAGAAAACCAAATTAAACAATTTTTCCAATCATAATAAATCTGTCCAAAATAACAAACAATTATTCTGTAAGATATTGATCACTTCACAATTGAAAGATTTAATTTTTAATTTGTTAACATAAGTATTGTTTGGTTTAGTCTTATGCACTTATTGTATGTAAGTTTGTTTGTAAAGTTATGTTAGCTCTGCTCAAAAATTATTATTGTGTTTTTGTGATTTTCCCATGAATATTAAAAACATAAAAATACAAAGATATCAAACAATTGTTGTATGTATCAACATTGTTTTGAACATAGAAGTGGAACTCTGATTGGGAGCTGAAAAAAAATCAAAATTGTTCATGAACCGTAAGGGATTAAATTACAAATTTGATGCGATACATAAGTACATTTTAAAGGTATGAGACAGAATTTTAAGTTCATCGAATAGACCGAAAGAGACGGATATATTTTTGTCCGTATTTTTTTTCCTGTTCATTTATAGCCATAAACAAATTATATGTTATATTATATGTATGTGTGTTTAGTCGTTCTCTTGCAATAGTAGCTAACGTATTGAGAGCCATTTTTAAAAATGTCAAGTTTTGAATTTCGTGCAGTTATTCATCATAAAACAAGGAAAATGTATTGACACAAAAACCGTTTCCCATTTGAATTAAAAAATTAATTAATTGAATTGTTTTGTGAGGAATTTAGTAACTGCACGAAATCCAATGTTTGATATTTTGAAAAATGGCTCTCAATATGACTTGTTCTTTTAACTATTGCAGGAGAATGACTAAACATACAAACATGAAAATTATTGTTTATATTTAAAAATGAAAATGAAAATATAAAGCAATAATATATCCGCATCTTTTGTCTTATTCCACGAACTTAAAATTCTGCCGGATAACATGGATATGTATAAGATACATGGAAACAAAAGATACAGGGAAATTTTTGAAATTGTAGGAAATTTTCGTGTAAAACGGTTATTAATTCAAAATTGCGGTTTTAGTAAAAAAAAAACAACCTATTATACTCTCGAATAACTTACAAAATATTGCTAAATTACGCTTTCTTTGTTTCTACCTTTGCAATCTTTTCTGGAGCTCAACGCACTCCCAACTCCGTCCTACATTACACAGTAGCCCAAACGGGGACGTTTGGCCCATTTTGTGTAGACCACCTGCACAGTGCATTGCTTCAGGCCAGCCTATAGCACTGACATGAAAGGTGAATCGGCCCAAAAATTCTGCACTCTCAACAGGGGGTTATATAAATCACGGATGGTGGAAGGTGTTCGTTTCCAAACGCGGGTCAAAATTGTTTTAAATTTTCCAAAAAACGAAAACGTTACATTTCCAGTATGACCTCCATCCTCTTAATATTAAGATTGGTTTAGTTATTGAAGAGCCAAATTACCAAGTTACGGCTCAATTACATCGAGAAACGCAGAAAACTTAACCGCGCTTGGAGGTTTGGGGTCTATTGGAGGGGGGGGGGCAAAGTTGAGTAGATTAATCTACCAGCTCCGTAACCTTCCAGTAGGGTACGCATCACGTGATCTGTTCTGGTCATGTCATTAGGCAGCTGCGTGATGGGTACAATTGTGTAAGGGGTAACCTGTTCACAATTCGCAAGTGTACGTGCTGCCTCCTTGTGGCAACCACTGGTAACTAAGGCCATTTGGCACATTTTAGGCCATTTGGCACAGGCTAAAATACGGCGCTAAAGGAGAAAACCTTGACAAAAAACCCAAATCTAAGGTGGAACAATGATGAATGGCTGATAGGTTAATCAGTCCAAAATATGCGGACTCTGGATACCAGGCACTCTCCAGTTTTATTTAGCCTTCCTGTAGTAAAGCTGAGTGACCTACAGGCGATTTGCAATTCCCAGCAACTCGTAAGAGTAAAATCAAACGGAATACGGGGCAGGAGTAGGAATATACGGCATTGGGACAGCCTTCTCGAAGTCTTTGGGTTCCAATGCTACCGTCTTTCTAGTGGAACTACATACTGTAGTAAACATCTAGGAGGGACAGCAATAACGCCAGATAGTATGTATCATGTACCGGGAGGCAGTATTGTCAGGTTCATTAAGAACCTGAATATTGACTGGACGGATAATTAAGCTGGGTCCAGCACAATAGATATTTTAGGTCGCAGTGCGAGGTGGCTGATCAACCGCATAGCCCTCCAATAATAATAATAACCGCGTTTGGGTCAGGTGTGAGGTGGTCATGTGTGAAGTTGCTCGGGGATTCAAGTTGATGCTTGTTGTCAGCTCCGTAGCTCGCAGCTTCCACAAGTGCTCGTGTTACCTCCACGTTGTGACCACTGGTAACTAGATTGCTGATTCTTTGGCTTCTACACTAAAACATGGCGCTAAATTGGTCAACCTTAAACAAATCACTGGGCTGGGTTAAGGTATTACTTGTACCGTGCCGATAGTCGACGAGACTGGGACCCAGTTTAAAAACTAGCTCAGTCGCTAACCGTTGATCCGGATACCTGGAGCCCTCTGGATTAAGCAGCTATCTGGGCTATAAAAGTGAAACCAAAGCACGAATGAAGGTGGTTCCTCAAGACAAACGTATAATAAGAGGAGGAAGGCCTGGAGGACCCTAGTAAAAATAAATAACATTTCGCTGGGAGACAGGACGGAGGAAGACAAAGCCACGATTGCGTGGTCAGAGAAAGTCACCGAACTTAAGTTGGGAGGCCTTCAGCTGGGCACACTGGGGAAAGTCCTAAGATCGCCAAGAGGACGAAGCTCCACGCTACCGGTATGAGGCCTCTTAGTAAGGTACTCAAAGATCAGCTGGTTGTGGCAGTTATTGACCAATTATTGATAGGAAGGAGATACCCTGTAGGCCAAAACTAGGATGTACATCCCTTCGGAGCCTAGTGATCCGAAGGTGATACTCCAGTTGTTGCAGGTGTGCAACCCGGATTTGCCAAACCACAATCGGAAAATTGCCAAGCTCGAAGAGACAAAGGCTGATTATAGGTCATTTGTTATTATTTTAAACAGGGAGTCACTGACTACACTGGAAAATCAAACTGTTTAATTAACTATGGTTTCAGTGCAGTCACACTCAAGGTATACAAGAAGGACGCGGTCAAGCTGGAGGCTCCGAAGTCAGCTTCAGACACTACCACTTGACTTGATATTTCATCTGCGAACATGGAAGTTGCGGACAGTCAAGCGGACACTCTCTCCACGGACACGGAGATGTCAACGTTCATAGAGTCCTAAGCAACGGTCCTGTAGCAACGGTCAGCATTAGGTCTATAAACGAAACCTCTGGCTAATATCAGTTTATTAATTGGATAATTCTTAAGTGGATATTTCACCAGTCATTCTGTACATGAATTTTGGTCGCAAAATTCCTTACTGCCTCATTAAAATTTTGTATACGTACGAAGCGAATAACATACATTTTGTTATTGTGTGCTGTCATATACGTTATTTGTATTAGTGTACCGTTTTGGGACAGTAAGTATCAAAAGTAAGCCAATCGGTTCAAATTTGTTGGTGCTTATGCTATTTTTTGAATATTCTACTTTTAGTAAAGTTCTATTATTGTATAATAAAAAAAAGTATTTCTTTAATTTTAACTTAATATTTTTGTTTATTAATTTTTTATTAATTTATAATAAATCTGTTTTTTATTATAAATTTTAAAAAAAATTAATAACAAATATGTTAAGTTAAAACTAAAGAAATTAATTTTTTTATTTTGTGAATGTAACGTAAATTAACGATAATTCGTATTTTTAATATATAATCGGTCGGATATATTAAAAGGATCTAACGTACCGCGCAAATACTCATTATACCGCTTTGTTTTCAGTTTGCGATCGTAATACAAAAACGCGATATGCGAATGCATTTCAAAACAATTTAAAATTATTAATTACTCACAAAAAAAACACGAAGAAAACAATTTTTACAGCACTACTAAACTCTACAAACACCATATAATAACGAAACGAAAAACTAAAAAGAGCATGAATCATAAAAGAGCATTCGAACACAAACACAATAACTAAGGCCACTTCGATCCGGTAATTCTCGCCTCACTGAATGATGAGGCGACCAAAATTCATGTCCTTGGGAAGTACGGACGCAAATGAATTAGGTGAGTTACTCCTTGATTACATTTTCAGTATGTACTAACCATCATATACAGTTCATTACAGTAGATTAAATCCACTAAATAAAAAATGGGAATTCCCGAATTTATCTCTTTTGGATTCTATCGCTATTGTTTTTTCTATACTGAAAGGTAGATGATTTCATCACTTCAATGAAATGATTAAAAATTTGTTTTCTAGTTGGCTTTAGAAATGTTCCTTTTTTGGTTTTTCATTTAAACACGGTAAAAAAAAATCATTTTTATTGTTAAACGTGAATAAATCCAGTTCATTTTCCTTTCTTTTGTTTAGTTTTATTAAAATAAAAAATATTAAATAAAAATTAAATTAGTGTTGTAAATTGTTTTTAAAAAAAAATGGGCAAAAACAAAAGCCTAAACGATGTTGAAAACGGAAAAATTGATGCTTACCACGATCAAAGACATTTGAGCCGATTGATAGCCGAAAAACTAGACCGAAGTCACACTGTTGTGCTAAATTATTTATGAAATCCTGAAAACTATGGAAAAAAATATGAAAGGCTGTTCTGTTTCGAAATTAAAACCGGTAGATAAGCGTAAAATAATTCGTATTGCCTCCAATTCTACTCTATCTGCTCGCAGAATCATGGAGAAAGCCAGTGTTAATGTATGTGTACAAACCGTTCGTCGCGCCATACAGAAAGCTAAACATCATAAACGGATAAAAATTATGAAAAAGCCACCATTGAACGAAGCTCGAAAAAACAATCGGCTTCAAAGTGGGAAAAAGCATATGACATGGAATAACCAGTGGTATAAAGCCGTGTTTTCGGATGAGAAAAAATTCAATTTAGACGGGCCCGATGGTTATAACTATTATTTCCATGGCGTACGCAAAGAAGAGCTAGTTCTCAATCGACATCATAGCAGAGAAGGAGAGGTTATGGTCTGGACAGGTATTTCATACTACGGTGGGTTGAGTTAGCTTTTCAAAATCAAAAAATGACAGCTAAGTCGTATCTGTTATTTTGGATTCAGCATTTACAAAGTCCCAACAGCTGTTCGGACCACTGAATTGGACTTATCAGCAAGATAACGCTCCTATACATACGGCAAGGATTGTAAAAACTGGATTTCCAAGAAAAACGTCGATTTACTTAAATGGCCCCGTACTCTCCTGATTTAAATATTACGGAAAACGTTTGGGGATGACTTTTTCGCAAGGTTTATGAAGGGGATAAGCAGTATAATGATAAGGAGTCGCTTATTGAAGCCATCAAAGCTGCTTGAGCCGACATTTCTTTGAATTATTTGAATTCGCTATACGATTCAATGCCCAATAGAATATTTGAGCTTATTTCAAAGAATGGAGGTAGCACTCGTTATTAAAATAAATAAAAAAATATATTATTATAAATAAATAAACTTAAATATTTTAATTTAAAAAAATTATAATTTCATAAAAATATTTCGTGTATTTATTCAAATTCTGGCGTGGATTTATTCACATGTAACGATAAAAAAATACATTTTTTTGGTACTTCCCAACAAAATAACAAAATGTACGACTTTAAAACTCAAAAAAAAAAAATAAAAAATTGTTAGCCTTTTATTTTAGTGATAATGTTCTTTAAATTTTAGTAAAAACCCAAATAACACGAGGGTTAAAAGTAAATCATACAAGGGTATTTCCTACATTGTTTTCATTGGATTTAATCAACTGTAACGGACTGTATGCCACATAGGCAATAAGCCGACTTTTAGAACTAGGAATAGACAGGATGTATTGGATATTACACTTATCTAAAACTTTTTGACGATTAATCTATTAAACTGGAAAGTGTCGGAGGACCACTCCTTTTCTGATCATTGTTATCTTGAATTTGAAATGGATTTGGCTTCTCAAAAACTCCAATCTACAGAAATAGGAGGAAAACCATCTGGGATATCTTTAGAACCAATCTGGGTAAAACACTACCAGCTCCGGTGCCAAAACCTCCAAAAACTGCGCAAGAGCTCGATGGCTTAGTGGACGACCTGTCCGGCGTTTTTAATGAAGCGATACTGGGCTCTAGTCCTCTTAGCAGGCAAAGGAGTAAATTCGGCCAACCTGATGATCCCAGGAGATTCAACAAGCACGTCAAAAAAACAAAAGACTCTTCAGAACAGTATGGAAAGGAAAAGCAGCTGTAGACTGGGACTCCTATAAGGAAGTCCTCCAAATTTACAAATATCAATTGGGAAGTACCAAGAATAAATCTTGGAGACTATACCGTGGCAAAATTCAGAATTAATTTGCTGTATTAAATTTTATATATTTAGAACAAGCTGTTAACCGTTTAACGATCGAGAAAAAGCGTATTTCAACTTTTTGGTACACGGTTCAATGTGAACCCATACAAACCAAAATGGTCCTCTTCTCTGGGAAATGTAAACTTCCTCATATTGATCTTCCTACTTTAAATCGATTCAGCTTGACTTTCACAGGTGAAGCGAGGTTTCTGGGTCTCGTTTTGGATAGCAAATTAAATTGGAAACCTAATATTCTGGAAAGAGTAAAGAATGCTACGATAGCGCTGTACTCTTGCAAAAATGCCATTGCGATTCAAACCCATTCTTTTGTATGCGGTAATAGTCTGGTGGCCCGCTCTGGACAACACTGTCAACCAAAAGTTGTTGACAAAAGTTCAGAGATCTCTCTATGGATCAGTGGTGCATTGAGGAGCACATCCTTTCAGGTACTGGAGACTGCTATTTTTGACTCCTCTAGACCTGCAACAATACAGGGCACTCAACTGTACTGTGTAATAAAGAGATTCCCAAGACCGCTGGCCATACTGTCCCGTCATTATCTTTTGACAAAAAGTTCCGGACTAGGATCCCATCAAGAGAGGACTAGATAATGGATGCAGTTTTGGAACCAGGAGCTATGAACTTCTTCACTGATGGGTCAAAACGGGATGGAAAAGTCGGGGTTGGGGTGTTCTGCGAGGAACTTATGGTAAACCTTTTCTTTTTCCTTCCCGACTATTGTAGCATTTTTCTAACTGAAGTAACTCCGATAAAGGAAGTCGTAAACAGGTTGATGTATAATGTAATATCGACTTGTGATATTCGCATATATATTCTCTTAACGAGATGACAGATCGGCTCAAACTGGCTCGACCTGGTACAACGGACCACATTTCAAAAAGCAGAAAGGATATTGAAATACCTCTTGCGTCATGCAAACTGCTGCTTCAGGAAAAAGCTATTTATTCAAGTAGCACCTCATGCGTAACAACTTGGCAGGTCTGGCCTAAGTTGGACTTGGCGAGATTCAAACAGCTGATCTCACTTCATCGGAGTCAGATCAGTGTGGTTGTTGGAGTGATTACGGGGCATTGCCTCATAATCAGGCATGCGAGTAGACTTGGTTTCTTCGCACGTGACTACTGTCGTAGTTGCGAGGACGAAGAGGGGGAAGTGACAGTATTTTTTCTTCTTTGCACCTGCCCTCGTCTGGCACGAAACAGAGCAAAGTTACTAGGGGCACCCCTCTTCGATGACCTGACGGACCTTAGCAAGATGGACGTCAGGAGTATCCAGCGTTCCGTTAGCAGCTCAAAATTATTTCAATGGGTTGGAGGATAAATAAGTAAATCGTGGTATGGCTCGGACCATTTTGTATCTATGTCTGGTTGCTATTGCTATGAATTTATTATATTTTAGTTTCTATTGTCCGCTACTTTTTAGAATTATAATATACATTTACCGTAATATTGTGAAAAAATACTACCGCGATTGTTTTTCTAAACCAACCAAGCTCTGCGATTGTCAACACACTTTTAAGTAGCTCACATAAGTGTCCCAATGACTTAAGTCCTGTTGAACATAATTGGCGTTTTGGCTGTAAACTTTTTCCTCTTCTCCGCAAAATTCACTTATTGCATAATCTGCACTTACGTTTAATAGGGAAATATTTGCATACCTTGAAAATTACCAATAAGATATTTTGCTTAAATGCACGACTATGATGATCATCTTTGGTTAGAAGTTCCAGGATACCCTTCCTAGCTTGAAAAGATTCGTTCAACAATTTGGTCAGATCGAAATTAAAACTACTAACTAGTGTTAGTTCGAGAAAAATATTATAGACAACTGATTAATTTGGGTAAAAAAGAAAACAGATGAGGTTAGATTCAATAGTAAAGTTAATGGAAAAGATAATTTTGTGGGCCTTAAACAAATTAATCGTATTTCGAAATTATTTGGCCAAAATTATCAATTAGTAGCAGAATTACGGCGCAAACCTTGAGTTAGATGAACCTTTTTAGGTATTTATTTTATAAAGAAGACGAAATTTAAATTAAGTAATTTCAAATTCTATACTGTGATTAAGTTGTAACCTGAATTGGACAGTATTGCGTTAATTCGATGCAAAACAATAAAATAAGAAACAAAGATCAAAGAAATCAAGAAAACATAACATCGATTTTATCGAAAACTTCAATCTAATCTGTTTGTATATGTATATTATACGAGAATTAAGTTAATAATCTACACCTATCGAGATTTACATGTAAATTATATTCGTTGTTGATTAATTTTAAAAATTAATTAGGAATCAAAACATTAAAAACTAGTTCCTGTTCTAATGCTATTGTAAGAATTCAGTATTTTAGAGAGGTTATATTTACTGGACAACCACACATACAGTGTGGCCACACATACAGTCTTAATGTCATTATTCTACATAATTTTATCTTCATTCATAAAATAAATCTTTGATTTACGTTTATATTACCAAGGAAACTACCAAAAACGATTTTCTTCCACTTTTCTTACAACCGTACACAAATTCATCTTTTCAATCACGTGAAACAAATCGTTTTCTGTCTACTTTTAATCTATTTTTGTGTTATTACTTGTTGTTGTCGTAATCAGTTTTATCATATTTTAATACTGCTGCTGCTGCTTCCAAAAATGGATGATAACGTCATTCGAAATAAGAAAGAAAAAGAAATCGTTTAAAAATCTGTGTGACTATAGTAAAACAAGGGTGACGTCATAATGGCACGAGGTTTACGGAAAATGATGGAGTTAAACGTTTTTTGGAGTGTATGTTGCCTGTTTGTATTGTGTAGAAATATTTCATTTTCGAACTATTTTTAGTGCGATTGCGAGCACGTAAGTATTTTTAAATGAGAAATGATTACGCGACTATTATTTTCGGTATATTGATGTAAGCGTGAAATTATCGTTATAACTTAAATGGCAATTTGGCTGTGTACGTCAATGATATACAAATATATTTTAAAAAAATGCAGTTAGGAAGCATGCCTGAGCATAACATAATTATGGAATTCCACTAAAATTGGATCAATGTATAACAAGTCGTTAATTTTAGCACATGCAAAAATCAAAGCTGTTGGGAATTTGAAACTTGAGTAAGGTTGGTTATAGTATCATTGTTTTATTCATAGTAGTTGGACTTTTGGGCGAACATTTTCCCTTATAATTGTTAAGAAAAGATCATTTTGTCCAATATTATATATATAGAGTATGTATGTATATAAAAAAAATTCTTATCTTAATAAGATGGTCGTGGCCATCGATCCATCTATTTTAGTATTTTGTTTAAATGATCTAGATTTAGGTGCACCATTTTAAGAAAATTACAGTTATCACTATCTTTAAACTAGGGAACCTTTTGGCACTAATTAAAATCGTGTTTTTTTTTCAAATAGTTTTTCACAATTCATTTGTTTTAATTTTATTTCTAATTTAATTTTTTTTTATTTATTTAATGTTTGACATATTTTTTTCTAGATACACGGTCACTAGCACTGACATATTACCATTTTACACCACTTTCACAGTTACTATAATTTTAATTACATATTCTTAATCAGTTTTCTCTCGATAACTATTTGTTGTTGTTAATTTTCGTTTTAATTTAATTTATAAATTTTAACTGCTACACATTATAAGTTTGTAGCACATTGGGTAGAGCGTCCTTGTCACTTCTCTACCAAATCTTATGTTAGGATATTTTAGGCACTAAGATTTGTGATTTGTTTGTTTTATTATTTTGAGTTTTATATATTTTTTCACTTTAACTTCAACAATTTTACTAATCTAATTTTTAAGAATTATAATTTTAATATCTACAAAAAAAATATATAGAGCAATTTTTCTTCTCAAAACCAACTGACACCATAAAATTACCGGTCTCAGTTCACGTTACATCGTTCGATAATATTTTATTTTATTTTTTTATGACGCGATCATGCGGTCCTCCATTTGGAGTTCACACCAAGATAAAAAAAAAAATTTTAATAATTATTACAATTCCTTAATTTTTCTATTTTTAATTGTTTCTTCTTTTTTTTTCGTTCATTTGAACATGAACTCACCATAGATTTTATTTCAAAAGTTTCTTTATTTTTTCCACAATATTGTATTGTGCAAAAAAAAACCTTTTCACTAACAAACCACGGCCATTAAAAACTTTTTATCTCTGATCTAAAAAAAATTGTATCCCGTAACTTGCTGACTGATTTTTACTAACTCACTCTAACTAACCAAACAACATTTTGCTCCATTGCTGTTAAAAGCATTTGGTCGATGCATTACTCCTGAGATAATTCAAAACGGATTTAAATCATGTGGTCTCTTTCCTTGGAGCTTCGCGGCAATCGATTTTTCGAAATGTCGTGGCAAATCTTGTCATCATTTCCCCTCAAATAAAAACATTTCTGGGGGTTCTATAGATTTTTTACGATTTGCGGAGATTGTCGAAAACATAAAATTTAAATTATTTCAGGATATCTATCTTAAAAACCCCACAAACATTAGAACAATATGACGATAATTTTAAAATATTATTTGAACTTTTTACGACATATAAAGCGGTTGAAAAATCTGAACTGTTGAAGTTTCCGGTGGAAATGTCAAATCTGAGTGATGATCAAAATTTTAAAAATCTACCGACAGATGTGAATCCAATCTTAGCAGAATTCTATATTAATGAAATAAATGAATTTATATATCTTGATGACAATTTCGACCGTAATCCTTTAAGTGACTTCACTCCACTAAATATCGTTGAAGAAAGGGTAATTGGAGAAGAAGTAGTGGTAACAATAAGAGACGATGTTCCACTACCTAGTACTACCAGGAATTTAGTTATTGTTTCCTCTTTAATGGATTCGACTAATATACAAAATAAAACTCCAACTAAGTGTATTACAGACTACTTAGACTGGCCTGTAACGCCAATAAAAACAGGACACCAAATTGCGAAATTAAAAAAACCATTTGTAATAACTTCCCTGATATGGATTAGAGCAGAAAAAGAAAAAAAAACACGAAACAGAAAAGCTATTCTTGGAAAAAGAAAAACGAAAAGCTGATAGAATTGCAAAATGTATAAAGAAAAAAGAAGAAAGTGTTTTAAAGTCTGTATCAAAGAAACAGAAAAAATCGAAGCATATAAAGACTAAATTTAAAAGAAGTACTCATCAAGGCAATGATAAATCTTCAAAAAGTTATGATATTGGTAAGCTTATCACTACCTTCCAATTAAAATTTAGATAGCTATTTGTAAATATTGTTCTGTTTTTTATAGAAACTCTGGCTGCAGAACCTGACGCGACTATAAACTTTTCTCAAGAAGCAGAAACAGAGAAAGAAGTAGTAGTTTATAAACGTTAAAACTCACTATATATTCATATTTGATTCCCTCGTCATACAATGTTTTATTTGTTTATTTCTAGCTTTTACTCGTGAACCTACTCCAGACAAAAGTGAAGACGACATAACAACAATTCTATTTTGGAAAGTTGCTTTTCTGAAATAGGAAATAATAAAATTGCAAGAGGCAAAATGTGCTATAACTGTACCTACGCCTTTTCCAAATCGCACACACTGGAAAATATTGGAATTAAATGCAATAAGTGTACCCGAGAATATCACGTGAAATGCATAAATGTTCTAAACTTGCAACTGTTGCCGGTGTTTTTTTGTGCCAACTGCCAAAAATGTTAAATTAGGGCCTATTTTATAGATCATCGCTTTGCGTATTAAGCGATGATCTATAAAATAGGCCCTAATTTAACATTTTTTGTGATAACTCATATGCGATACGAGAAGCAATCAGCTTCTAAACTGAAATTGTGACAAACTTACCTGAATTAATTTTATTTGATTTATTTTTTGTATAAGAAATAGTTAACCATGCTTAACTATGGTTGAAATATGTATTTATTGTTTGATTATAGGTATTTTTTAATGCGCTTTTGAATATTTTTGGTAATAAACTGAATTTTGAGTTAAAAAAGACTGAATATAGCTAGTTTCATTTTGAATTTTGTTCTAAACTAAATCTGCCAATGCTGTATCAGATGATATGTCAATAATTATAACAATGTGTCAATAGCTATATCAAAAAGGAAACTTTTAAAAAATCCAATTTTTTGCGTATTAGGCTTTAATTAATTAGCCCTCTTTAATTAAAATTTAAAAAATAATAGAATTTTGTACAAGAAATCATTTATTTGATAAACCTCAGTGCGTATTTCGCATCGGTAGTGACCACTAAAGTTAAATTTCCCTTATAGGTGTCAATAGCTGTAGATCTTACTGGCTTTAAAGATTTAAATGGAAAACCGTTGGGAACATATCATACCAAAGATATTCGCGTATAAAATTTGTGTTAACCTATTGTATGCTTGGAACTTTATCTCGGGTGTGGCTCGTCCTAACGTTTTTTACGACCGTCATCCGTCCCCACCATGTCGAACGAAAATTTGTTGAAATACCACGACAACCCCACAATCTCCACGTTGTTTTATAACCCTTTTAAGTTATAAATATCTTATCTGTCTTTAGCTTCAATGTTTTATACTGTGTATATGCCCTGCGACATATATCGTATAATGTGTTTGAAATAGGACTGACTAGTGCAAATGTTGTGATGTGAATGATTTCGATATCTTATATATACTGCGTTCGAGTTGAATTTTACGTTATTGTTTTATATACTTTATATAATGTTCTATTGTGGGCTTCCACTCTTTATGCTTACTTTTAACAAAAAAGAGAAAGTTGTAAACATCTTCAACATCAAAGCAATTCTCAATATGAGGGTTAAAATAGAACCGCTAAAGAAAAACACGAGGCCAATACCTCAATGCAAACAATGCCAAGATTTCAACCACACGCAAAAATCACAAATTGTACAGCAATCATCTAATGCTATGAATGATAACCCCCTTGAAAGGATATGTCGAAGCATAGAAGCCATAAATACACGGCTAGCAAAGCAAGAACGTGGTTTATA
The DNA here is from genome assembly GCA_958295665.1 of Tipula vernalis. Classification (NCBI taxonomy): domain Eukaryota; kingdom Metazoa; phylum Arthropoda; class Insecta; order Diptera; family Tipulidae; genus Tipula; species Tipula vernalis. The sequence continues at coordinate 248,770,488 of OY282558.1, forward strand.
TAAGCTTCTAAATATGCATTAAACCATGAACGAGGCAACAGCCCTCATATACTAAAATGAGCAGAACATTTAGAATTGTCACCTGGAACGTGAACGGACTAGCGCAGCATATTCCAGAGTTAGACATTTTTCTAAATTTAGGAAAAATAGCCATTTGACAAAAACATCAATTATTGAAATACGTGATTATGAATGTTACCATGCTGTTCACCCAGGAGGAAAACCCAGAGGAGGATCAACAGTAATAGTGAAAAAGAATCTCAAACACTATGAAGAACCTAGTATCGAAGAAGAAAGTATGCAAGTTAAAACCATAAAAGTTGAAACTAACAATAATAATGAATACAGTATTTCCTCCATCTATTGCCCTCCACGCTATAATCTAAACAAAGAAGATTATAATAGACTCTTTAGATCCCTAGGATCCAATTTTTTTATTGGTGGTGACTTTAACGCAAAAATCACTTATTGGGGATCAAGACGTACAACCCATAAAGGAATAGAGCTATTCGAAGCCGAACGAGTAAGTAACTGCGAGTTCCACTCTGGAGGTAAACCAACATACTGGCCTGCTGACATAAATAAAATACCAGATCTCATTGATTTCTATGTAACGAAAGGGATCTTCGAGGATTACATGTGCGTCGAAAACAGCGAGGGGATATATTCCGATCATACACCTATTATCATTCCAAGAATTAATTGAAATGCAAATAAATCTACGAGTGCCGATTAATACACCGGTACAGTTGGAAGACGAACTAGAGGTATTTAACAGTACTATTCAACAAGCAGCATGGGAAAGTTCTCCTGCTAGTCACACCGAATCCCGTAGGAAACAAAATTATCCTATCGAGATCAGGGAGTTAGTTAGAGTGAAACGGAAGGCAAGAAAGACCTGGCAAAGCACACACGCCCCGGAAAACAAAAACAATTCTCAATTTTCTATGCAATAAAATAAAACAACTTATAAAAGAAATTAAGAACGAAACGATTAACAAATACTTAAATGGTCTCACCGAACATAAAGATACTGATTACTCTCTTTGGAAAGCAACAAAGGGATTAAAAAGAACCAAAACGCATGTGCCGCCTATTAAAAATGGGCAAGAAACCTGGGCCAAAAGCGACAAGCAAAAAGCTGTTTTATTTGCGAATCACTTGGAAGACACATTTCAACCGTTACCTAGGCAAACAGCAGATGAAAACATAATAACAATTAGCAAAATTGATGAATATAATATTCGATGTGTAACATTACAGGAATTAAAAAATGAGATCAAGTGTAATTTGAACGCAAAAAAAGCTCCAGGATATGATTTAATTACTGAACAGTCGTAAAAGCCATTCCCGAGAAGGAACTACGAAAATTGGTTCAAATTATCAATGCTGTCTTCAGACTAAAATATGTCCACGACAATGGAAGGTTGCTGAAGTGATCCCCAAACCAAGCAAACCAGCGAATGATAAAAAGTCGTACAGACCGATTTCACCACTTTCTGTAATTTCAAAATTATTTGAAAAATTACTGCTCAAGAGACTCAAGCCAATAATAGAAGAGAGAAATTTGATTCCACCACACCAAAGTAGATTTAGAGAAAATCACTCTACGATAGAACAAGTTCACATAATAACGGATATAATCGAAGACGTACTTGAGAATAAGAAGATATGATCCAGCATCTTCTTAGATGTAGCACAAGCTTTCGACAAAGTTTGGCACCAAGGACTTATATCGAGATCTACCTAAGCAGTTCCATCAAATTCTTAAACCTTATATCACAGGCCGACATTTCCGTGTAAAATTTAACGGAGAGTACTCTGAACTAAAGAGAATATCAGCAGGCATACCACAAGGTAGCGTACTGGGTTCTATATTGTACATCCTGTACAGCAGAGATATGCCAAATACAGAAGGTGCCACCATAGCAACATTTGCAGACGATACCAAACTTCAAAAACCAACCGATTCAATGAGTAGTTGGACAAAGAAATGGCGCATTAGCCTAAACGAAGCAAAATTAGAGAAATATAATTACTATGTAAATTTAAACGGGAGTAACCATTGGGTTACTGCCCGTCAAATATGAATCTTCATTTAAGAAATATAAATTACTAAATGATTTTATTTAGTTTTAATATTGTATAAATTTTTTATAAATTACGTGTACGAGTTTTAGATTACAATTGATTATTACATGAAAATTTTCTGTTCTTATATACTAAACTTATGCAATTACTTTACACTAACAATATTTTAAGACCTAATTACTAATTACATTGATGCGGCATTTTACTTGCCCGTCATAAAATTTGGATCGTTTTTATTTTGAAACAATTAATTTTTGGTTATTCGATATTGCATTACACGCTGATTTAATTTTTATTTGTATTCTATTATGCAAGTGCTCTTGAAATAATTACTTAATTTTACACATGACGGTTTGTATTATTTTACTTTCATCAGACTGTCACTTTTATTGCTAACTAAGATTTTACTTTATAATTTTTATCGACCATTTGTGGTCGCACTTATCTGTGAAATGTATTGATTTTGCTGGAATTCAAATTTAAAACTAACCTTAATAACGCTATACTTTATCGTGGGAATGGATTTTGTTTTATATTTCTTCCTTATTTGGGAATGGATTTTGTTTTATATTTCTTCCTTATTTGGGAATGGATTTTGTTTTATATTTCTTTCTTATTTTAATCTATTTAAGGGTTAATATTGTGTAATGGCAAATGGACATTTCACAACATACTTTTTATGGAGATTTTTTTATGGAAAAATCGTTTATGTATATGGTTATATTTATTTTCAATTACAATTTGTCTTATGTATCTAATTTCTTGAACTAAATATAAAAAATATTTCTTGCTGCTTCCTTCCGGAACCTCTTGTCTGTTGACTGTTGCTGCTTTCAATTTTGCTAAAAAACTCAGATTCTGGGTATTTTACTCAGTTTTATTATTGACTTCTGGTTGGTTTTGGATTTCATCTTTGTCTTCCGTCTGCGGATGGTTGTCTGCACTAGTTGTAATGGTCTTGGCATGGTGTATCTACCGATTCTATTCACTCCTGTGTCCTACACGTTGTATGATGTTTTCTTTTCTCGTATCGGTTTCATAAATGGCTTGGTTGAAAGTTTGCTATCATTGCTTTTGTTCTTTCGACTTTGATTGATTTTGACAGTATTGAGGGGTGAATATTCCAGGTATTTTGCTTCTGTCATAACCTAATCTCAATTTGCTGTCCATGATCGAATTTGCTCGTCATTATTGGTATTTCATCTTGCTGTTTACGAAACTTCGTGATTTTCCATTATATTTTAGATTCTCCTTCCGCATTACGAGTATGTCGTACTATTGATAGGGCTCTGGTGTTTTGTGAGTGGTTGACTTGTGTACCATTTTGTGATTGAATAGTGCGTGCGTTTCGGTATCTTGGTATTCTATGTTTCCTTGTGTTGAGTAAAAACTTTCGTAAACTTAAAGATTTGGAATCTTTTCATTGTCTATGTTGGTTGTTGTTGTTGCTTCATTTGTTCTTCTTCGAATTGTGATGACCTCTTTTCAAGTTCAACTACCTCTCAATTTGTCTAATACTATTTTTCTTTATATAATGTAATTTGTCTTATAGCTTACCTATGTCAATTCTTATAAAGTGTATCATTGCATTAAAAAATTATTCATATTGTAATGTGATACTTTATAATGGAATTTTACAAAAAAAAAATTTCTTGAACTTGCCCTTGTGTTTTATTATTGTTATGCGTGTAATTTTATTTTGTTTTTGTTTCATATATACTCGTATGTATGTATAAAAAAAAATTTTTTTTTTTTTGTGTACTATGCATTTACTACTTTTATATGTTTCTGGTATTGCGTTGTATTGTTATTGGATTTTCGTTTTTATTATTTTTTTTTTTTTTTTGTATTTTTATGTCGTAAAGAAAGTAATGTCGTGCGAGTTAAATTATATTCCACAACTCAAAACACTTGTGAGAATAACACCTGTGAGAATGAACACGAATAATCCACATAACGTAATTTTGTATTAAAGAATTAAATTACTTACCAGTTGTTTTCTCAGACTTAAAATAAGTATTAAATTTCTTACCAGTCCTTTTATCAGACTTAAAATAAATTACTTACTAAATTACTTACCAGTTGTTTTCTCAGAATCAAATATATCAAATGAATAAATGAATTTTCTTAGAATTAAAAATATTTAAATTATATAATAAAAAAACTAATATTAAGTAGAGGGAGAATCATTATAAAAATAATTTTAATAATGATTCCTCAGGTTATTTCTTACTGGTTACTCTGAAGAGACACATTAAAGAACGAATAAACTTCAAATAAAATATATTCTAAAGAATATTAAAATAAAAAATATAATTGCTTTTATTAACTCTAAAGAGATAATTAAACAAGAATAAAATTGGCGCAGTTGATAGGATTCTCATCTGAAGAAGAGAATCAAAGTGAAACGAATAAAATACGAAGTGACACAACATATAATAATAATAAATAATACTACAAATAATAAACAACAAGTGAAAAGAAAATTGAAAAGTTAAAAAAGTAGTGAAAAAGTCAGTGAAGAAAATCATTAAAAATAGGTGGAAATAAAAGTGAAAAAAGTGATAAAAGATTTGAATCTTTTGACAAAAATCGATTTATAGAAAATCCAAAAATGAATGGACAAGTACAATTACAGTTGCAACAGCAACAGCAACAACAAAAACATTTACAAGATCAAATTCAATTTCTACATCAACAATTAGCAGAACAAAAATTAAAAGTGCAAACAATACAAACAACAAAATTTGACCTTACACCAAGTCAAATTATAAGACATTTTGACGAAATCCAGGGATTTTCTGGAGAAGACTCCTACCAGTTACGATCATTCCTGAAAGCAGTAGAAGACTTAGAAGACCTATATGGTGAAAATAACACGGAACTTAAACAATATTGTTTACGGAAATTAGTAAACAATAAAATAATTGGTTATGCTCGCAACATAATTTTGGAGATTCCTGAACGTCTTCGAACATGGACAAATGTGATGCAACAATTAAAAATCAAATTTCGACCAAAGAATACCATTCATCAGATGTTATTCAAAGCCAAGGATATTAAGGTATTTAATCTCAAAGATTTGTTTAATAAATTAAGTAGAATTAAAAGTGAATGTAGCGAAGCTTGTGACCGATGATGAGGATGTGTTTACATATGGCTCATTAGATAAAGAACTTGTACAAATTCTTAAATCAAAAATTAGACCAATAGTTCAGTTACAAGTAGATACAAACAAAAGTCTATTTGAAGATATAGATAATTAAAACAGAATACAAATTAAAGAAAAACATTTTAGAAACAGTAATTTTGAAAAATCAGAAAATTTTAAGAAAATTAATTACAATAGAAATTGATTATATTATATTGATTATAGAAATAATATTACTAACAATCAAAATAATTATAAAGATCAAAATATGAATAGAAATTATTATAATAACAATAACAATGAACATCGAAAACCAAATTATTTACAAAATTCACCAAATTATAATTATAAAAATACTTACAAAAACAAGTCAGGACAGTACCAAAGACAATTCGACAATTCACAGTACAGAGATAACAATAATAAACAAAGGCAAACAGAACCCATGGAGGTAGACAATATTACACGAAATTCAGAAATTAATCATGAAGTAAATTTTACAGAACTGCCTCTTCCAACCAGTTACCCATAATAAAACTTACATTTGAAAATAAATCTATTAATTGCTGAATAGATACTGGTTCGGATACCAGTTTATTAAAACCTAACATTCTTAAATATAAAACTCTCAATTTAGAAACTCCTATAATGTATAATTCATTAGGAGGTCCAAACTATGTTACACAAAACATTTTAACTCCAATTCCTAAAGAATTAATTAAAACAGGTACGTTAGATTGGAAAATTTTTCCTTTATTGGGATGATCTTTTTATCAGCATTTGAAACTGAAAGTAATATCAAAAATGAATATTTGAAGATATTCAGTAAATATATAATTCCTTTTGAAACAGTTGAATATCCGCGTGAATTTACCGAAGTAAATCAGTTAGAACCAATAAATAATTCAGGAGAAGAAATTTTTAATAAAATAAATCAAGGACAATTAAATACAGAAGAAAAAGAAAAATTAAAACAGTTATTAGTAGGAAATAAAGATTTATTCTTTATTGAAGGAGTCAATTTGACCTACACTCATGAAATTACTCATGAGATAAGACTGAAAATTAATAATCCAAATTACTGTAAAATATATCGATATCCTCAAATTCACGAAAAATAAATTGAAAATCAAATTAAAGATATGCTAAACAAAATATTATTAAAAATTTCAATTCCCCATATAATTCACCTTAATGGATAGTTCCAAAAAAAACGGATAACTCCAATATAAAAAAATGGAAATTTGTGATCGATTATAGAAAAATAAATGAATTAACAATAGATGATAAATTTCCCATCCCAAATATAGAAAATATTTTAGATAAACTAGGTAGAGCACAATATTTTACTACTATAGATTTAGCAAAAGGTTTTCACCAAATTTAGTCAATGAGGAAGACCAAAAGAGAATGGCTTTCTCAACGCCTTATGGGCATTACGAATATATTAGAATGCCATTTGGACTGAAAAATGCTCCAGCAACTTTCCAAAGATTAATGAACTCAGTTTTAAGAAACTTCATTAATAAAATTTGTGTAGTGTATCCCGATGATATTTTAATTTTTATACATCAAAACAAATTAATTTATTTATTTCTTACAATAATATTATTTGATGTTAATGTACATTCATTACAATTAGTTATTGTTTTCGCGTGTTCGTTGCAAATCGGTCGCTTGCAAACTGAGCAACTTTTCCGCGTTTTTCGTTGGAATGACGACATCGATCGACAAATAAAGCAGCTTCCAACATGTGGGGGAGCAGTTTGATCTGTTGATGTAGCTGCTTGATCGACAGCAATAATCGGCCGACCTATCATACACTGTATCCCAGATTTGGATGAAAATTGAGCCATCACTTTTGGATTCTTAGCACGATCCTCAATAGAAGGCATTACTAATTGTTTACGCAGTTCCTGAAGATACGTGCGTCTGCTGTGAGTTGATTTTCTAGTAACTGGATTATTTTCGGAATAAATTATATATGAGGCCAAAGCAGTGATATCAATAATATTATAAAACATTGCCTGCGGCCATCGGAGCGTCTTTTGCTTTGTTGTACAATGAGTGACCATTTTGTCCATATTATCTAGGCCGCTTTTGGTCTCATTATAGTAAAGAATCATCTCTGGTTTTTTTTGACACTACCGTCCATGTTATTATTACTGTGCATTGTCGATAATAATGTGACAATTCTGTTTTTTTTCGGAACATACGAACATATGCTCACCTTTCCATCATCACTGAATCTGAACATGCTGGAATATTCCGACTTAGCTGCGGATTTTTTAAAACATCCTGGGATGCAAGTTTTATTTTGTTTCATGATCCCAACCATTGTTAATTGCCACGACAACAATAATCGTGCTAAGGGCAGAGCGGAAAAAAAGTTGTCCATGGTTATATTTCTGCCAGAACCTTTAAATTGTTGGCATAGATCTCGAACAACTCTTTGTCCTTGATTTTTTTCTGGTTCATCGGGTCCTTTTCTTGTATATAATTGGCATGTGATGGGGTAAGATGTTTTCGCATCACAAACACAAAAAATTTTGAGACCGTATTTCACCGGCTTTGATGGGATGTATTGGGTAAAGCGTGTTCTACCCCGATAAGGAAATAGCTGTTCGTCCACTGTTATACAATCGGATGCAATATAATTGGATGCTAAATTAGCATTTAACATCAACCAAATATCAGTAATAGCTGCTGCTTTATCAGTAATTAAAGCGAATATATTGCGAAATCTGTTATTTGACATGGTTGCTCTATAAAGAGGATAAGAATCTGATCGCCATAACACACTGTGATGTTCATAATTAGAGCGATGTACTCCCATTGTGACCAGGATTCCCAAATAAGCATAAAATTCCTTTGATGTCAAACGGTTCCACATTTTGGTAGATTTGTTTGCATTTTCGGCATTCCATTTTTCAATCGTTTGTTCCGCTTTGCGATTCGTTGCGCATACAATGACATCGACCATAGTTTCCGAAGAAATACGTTTGAATGAGTCTGACACTGATAAATTCTTGGTCGATGAAACTGGGCCACATTTTTGGCGGAAAATATTTTGTCTTTGTACTCGCGTGGCTGGTTGTGGTCGGAGTTCGAGGAATTTTCACCGTCATCAACTGGTTCATACTCATCTGGTTCGATTTCTTCATCCAGTTCGATTGCGATTTGAGCAGCATTATATGCATCTTCAACATCGGATAAATTTTGTATATCTTGGATACTTTGTTGGGTGGAAGGTGGAATCCATTCATCCTCAGAAGCGTTCTCTTCTATTTCATTTTCACTGGTACTGCTTACCTCTTCTAGCAAACTGGACAAATAGGCATGCTGTTGCTCATAGGTGAGCCTAGAAATAATGAATTAATTTATTATTTTGCACATAACAAAACGTGAGGTAGAGTAATAATATTATTTGGATTGTTTTGATGTCATCAATATTTTGTTTCCTCAAGATTGCTTTGGTTATACGTGATGTCACATCGATCGGAATATTGGAGTACATGTTCACTATATCAAACGAAGCCAATTTTGAACGACTTGGGATTTTTATAGATTGAATTCCGTCGACGAGTTCCATATTACTATTGACAGAGAAATCATTTTCCAGGTTAATGTTATTCGTCAACCATTTGTTTATGTATTTTGCTATTTTATACGATGGCGATGTCGTGAAGTTATTGAGCATGGGTATATTATTTTTGTGGATTTTTGGCAAACCTGTTATACAGGGTGCGGTTGGCTTGATCATTTTGCTGTTATATATTTGCGCTTTGCTTAAAATGCTGGTGGATGTGCTTATAACAGCATTTATTTGTTTCAAATAACTTGATGTTGGATCGGATTTTAGTTCAACGATATTATTGCCTTGAATGTACTCGAAAATTTTGATGTTATAATCTGTTTTGTACATTATAACTGTGGTGTTATCCTTGTCGGCCTTAGTTATGATAGCATCATGTGTTTGCAGTTTTTTCTTTATATCGCGGATGATTTGATTTGTGTATGTATACTGTTGTGTGATCGTACTGTTTTTTGATTCTTTAAGTAGTTCATTTACAATTAGCATTCTGATATCGTCTTGGTGTTTTCTGTCTGTGGTTAATATCATATTCTAGATGTTTAATAGATGTCTTTCGGGTTAATATAATGCTTTAACCCTTTGTCCGAGATTGTTCATCGGGTTAATATTATGCTTAAACCCTTTGTCCAATATGGCTGTTTTTAGCTCATTGAATGTGATATTAGTTGCATTGTAAAGGCGTTCGTAAAATACGTGGTTAGAGTTAATGTGTTCTTCAGGTGTTCTGCGTATTTGTAAATATTTCAAATTTCGTATTTTTCTTTTTATTACCATCTTTTTAATTCGATTTTGCTGATGATATTAAGATACTGGACATACACAAACATTTTCAATAGTTTTAGTTGAGCATGGTATGTTCTTCATGTGATATCGTCGATCTTAGCGTATACATTTTTGATGAAACTGTTCAACCATGATAGTTCAGCCTTTCTTTATACTGTTTGTGCTATTGGTGATCTGTTGTTTATATTTACTTTTACATAGTTTGGAATTAATTTAAGTCGATGGCACACAAACGGATCACACTATATGCAACTCATCCAATCATCCACAACAACATAAAATGTCGGCATATTGTCATATGTTGAATCGCCTAAATGTAAAACAATGAACACCATGGATTACGATGACGAATAAAACACAATAAAATACATAGCAAAAAGAAATGGGTACAGCACGGATCTAATATATCGCTTAAATAATAAAATAAAACGCAGGAAGGAACAACAACTATTAACCACATTACACAACATTGAAACTCCACAACACAAATATTATATCTATCGAGTACAACAAAAACACTTCAAATATTATTTATAGAATATTGCGTCACCACAGATACACTGCAGCGTTCAAAACTTGCAACAAATTGCAAGCGAGATTAAAAACACAACAGAATCACCAAGTTTTAGACACATGAATTTACAAGTTAACCTGCAACGATTGTAATATGTATTATTTCGGTCAAACTGGGCGTTCATTCGCAAAACGATTCACAGAACACACAAATAAAATATATAAACCACACATAACTTCGAATTATGCTCAACATTTGAAGATAACTTCCATACATACACTGACATACACACAAATTTAAAAGTGTTATACAGACTAAATAAAGGTCCGTACCATGGATAGATTGGAAGAGTTTGAAATTTATAAACATAAAGATTGCCCGATGCTTTTGAACAATAAGATAAACACACGCACAAACACAATATATGATTTGATATTAAAAATCCAACACAATGCTATCTCAAATGCATAAAGAGGAGAGTTTGTAGTCCAATTGGATCATGTTAAAATTAGGATTGATAAAGGAATGCTAACATTCCGAAACCGGTATTCTATAAAATAGAAAAATTGTATATCACTTGTAAGAAAGTGTTTTTTTAACATATGGAATAAAAAGTTTTTTAATAAAATATATAATTGTGAAACCATAATTTTATGATTTTTTTAATAAATTGTGTTTTATTTTCAAAAATTAATAAAGTGAGATAAGTGCAGCAATAAAATAATAAAAATGGAGAACACCCAGAATTATAATATAGCTATAGCACTACCGAAAAAGCATTATTAGCTGTCATATGGTCAGTTAAATATTTTAGACCCTAATATATGGAAAAGAATTTGAGCTAAATACAGATCACTATAAGATTACAAACATTCGTGTCGGGTGTTAAGATATAACTTTATTGGTATTCACATGTATCTGACAGTTGTACATAGGTTAAACTGGATTTACATTACTAGGTTAAGGTAAGCTTGTAGTATCGTTACATCCCCCTTGTTTTTTTTTTTTTTTTTTTTTACATATTATTATTACATATTATTATATTACATATACATAGTCTTACTTAATTCTAAATTTCATTTTCTTTATTTTTATTATTATCTTTTTCAGGATGGTTAGCTTATGTAATCTTATAAAAAATATAATTCAATTGTAACTAATTTTATATAAATCCAAATTAATCTTTTTTATTTTATTTTTATTGTTCAAGGTCAAGGAACGAACCGTGCAATTTTATTACTTCTCTCACCTGATCTATAGATTCAACCTTGACAATGGTTTAATTACCCTTCCCGATCGTGTAGTTATTACTTCTGTATTACGGTCATTATTTTCTGTCGTTATTCGGGTTGATTTACTTCTTTTTGAGTCATCCGAAGTGTCCGGGGTGATCTCGGTTTTAGGTTTGATGTGAGCTATAGTATTAGCCAAATGATGTTTGTTTCTACGAAATGTTCGCTCATCGTCTGTTTTCAACATCAGCGACCGTGGTGCGTCTGGTTTACCTATAACTGTACCTAACATCCACTCTCTATGTCCTGTTTGTATTCCGATTCTGTCATTGATTTTTAAATCCAGAGCTTCTTTAGTCCCTTTGTCGGCATAGATTTTTTGTTTCTGCCTTACTCGTTGTAAATTTTCTGTGGCAGTTTAAATTGATCTTGGCTTAAGAAGATCTTTTTTGATCGTTAGATTCGTTCGAGTCATTCTGTTTAGCAATCTCTGATTCGGTGATTCTAGGATATTATCCCTTGGCATATTTCTCAGATTTTGCCATGCTTTATAAATGTCTGTCTTGTCTTTGGAACATTTTCTTAGTAGTGACTTAACGGTTTGAACGGCTTGTTCGGCCAAACCATTAGACCTTGGAAAATGTGGACTAGATGTTTTCTGAACAAATTCCCAATTGTGATGAGAATTGAGGGCCGTTATCGCTCTCTAGCACTTCTGGCGTTCCGTGTATAGCGAACGATTTCTTTAGAATTTTTATTACTTCGGCAGACGTGCTAGTTTGTCATTTTTCGAAGTCCACATACCCTTTGTAGCTAGCTATCCACTATTACCATATGTTCTTGTGATTCGAATGTAAATATGTCGGTTGCTACTCTTTGTCACGGATATTCTGAAATTTCCTTGTTCAATATTGGTTCTTTTACATTTTTCCTTTGTGTTTGTTGACATATTGAGAATTTCTGTACGAAGTCAATCACATCCTTGGATAAGTTTTCCAATAGAATCATTGTCTTATACGTTTCAGTGTGCTCATAATGTTCAAGTGACCAGTGTGTGCTGTGCTTATTGTTTTTTCAATTTGTGTGTTTGGCACTACTTGAAATTAATAAAATGCCTAATACTTTGCGAGATGTCCCTTTCCTTATCAGGCCACCCATTTATACATATGAGACCACCTGACTGGGTTCTTTGTCCATTTTGACATCTTCCGTCAATTTATACTGCGTTTCTGGTGACATAGGCAGGATTATTTGTATTTGTAACTCTTCCTCCTCCGTATTGTCGAGTTCCGTGATGCAATCTCTGCTTAATGTATCCGCGATTGGCATCTGGTACCTTTCTTGTATACTACGTTAGGTGCATATTGTAGCACATCGAATATTATTCTACGTAATCTAGCTGGAGCATGCTCGATTGTCCTTTTAAAAATTGTTTCTAAAGGCTTATGGTTTGTCTCTAATTCCAGGCGTTTACCGTATATGTACTCGTGGAACTTATTACAAGCAAATTTTATGGCTGCCGCTTCTTTCTCGATCTGCGGATAGTTTTGTTGCGCTTGGGTTAGAGCTTTTGATGCATATGCTATAGGTTGGTCATTTTGCATTAATACCGCACCCATCGCTTTTTGACTTGCGTCCACTGACAATTTAATGTCTGCATTGACATCATAATATCTCAAGACTGGAGCTGAAGCTAAAAGTGGTTTTAATTTGTCGAATGCTTGCTGTTGTTCATAATCCCATACAAAGCTAACTTTCATTTTCACTAATTGCCTGAGTGGCGAAGTAATTTCAGAACGATTGGGAATAAATTTAGCTTCATATGTAACCATCCCCAGAAACCTTTGTAGTGGCTTCGTATTTTTGGGTGTCTCGATTTTTCCGATGACCTCAATCTTTTAATGATCTGGTGTTAGCTCTTCAGATGATAAAATATGCTCTAGGAATTTAAGTTTTTTTTTTATTGAACAAGCATTTGTCCTTATTTAGCTTCAAGCCAGCTGATGTGAGTTTTTTAATCACCTCTTTTGTTCTAACTTCCAGCTCTTCACTCGATGCCGCATGAATAAGAATGTCGTCCATCGAACATTCTACATTCTCGAAACTATCTAACGTTTGTCACATTATTTGTTGGAACACTTCAGGTGCCGACGCTAACCCAAACGGTAATCTCAGGCAGGTGTAACGACCCCATGGTGTCGAAAACGCCAGATATTTCTGCGTTCTTTCGGTGACTTTGATTTGCCAGAATCCACGTTTACAGTCTAATGGTGTGTTTATGACATAGGAAGATAGGAAGTTTAGAAGATAGGAAGATTGACACGACTAACCAAATTATTTAAAATTTCACAAGCCCCGCCTACTAGTTCCATGCTGGAGTTGAAAAATGTCATACTTTGAGCAAAAGATGTCACAGAATTACCAACTAAAAGAAATCAAAATTCAAAATTATAACCAATAATCTTGCCCATATTTGCTAATTTTTGACATAGCTCTATGAAAAAAAAAATCCGTTTTTTTCCTAATAGAAAATAAATCTCATTATTTTTCTTTTAATTTAACAATTAATTAATTGTTCAATAATGAATTAAACCCTCAATAATTAATAATTAATACTAAAATTATTTTGTTTCGCTGGTCGCCTAAATATTTTTATTTTTGACAAAAAATGAAGTAATAAAAATATCATGCATTATTGGAGCAAAGGCAAACATAAATTTCGCATGGAGGGATCTGGTCTTCGATTATATCAACGAAATAATTCCAACGCGGAATTAATTCGGTGCAGCCGAAATGCATTCGCGGGATTGTATATATTACAAATTTTTGTGTCCAACCGACATGAAAATCAAAGCATTCTGCTTATTTGATAAATAAAATTGCGCAAAATAAACTTATTTATTTTGAGCAAATCATTCGTGACGAACTTCAACTCAATACTATGGTATTAATACTATGGTATCTTCCTATGTCATAACTGTTATGTCTTTATAAATATTATTTGGTAAATTATTCTTAGTGTACTTACTGTAACCTCTTTATATAATTATATTATTTATATTTGTATCTATGTATTTTATGTATAATGTTATTGTTGTAATTCGAGTAGAAGCTAAACAATTAAAAAATAAAGAAAAAAGGTCAGTCAGGTCTGTATAGCCGAAGAGCTAACCAAGTTAAATAAATAATAAAAAAAAATTAAATAAATTATAATTGTTGTTCACGATCTCAACGTTTTGTTTCTTAATTAAGTTGAAGTGGTGGATGTCCTGATTCATAGCTTTCTCAATAAGTCGTATAAATATTAAGTGGCGACGAGGATAAACGTGATAAAAAGTTAAATATACAGGTACAGTGTAATCGTACTTGTTTAATGAGCGTCCAACGTGCAAGGTCAGTTAAACAACAGAGCACAACTCCATTGGCAGTGTCATATAAATTGTGAACAGTGGTCGATAGTTATTATTGTTATTAAGAAAAAGAGAAAGTAAAAAGTGTTTAAAATGCCTGAAACATCAACCGAAGAAAAACCTAAAGCGGGAACACAAAATAAACATCATAATTTGATTGGGAAGTTAGAGGAATACGAACCGGGTGAGGATTTTGAAACATATTTGGATCGTGTGGAAATATATTTCAAAATTAATCAAGTGCCAGAAGAAGAAACAAAGCTTTTGTTTCTAAATGCGCTAGGCAAAGAAACATACAAAATTTTGAAATCGTTAGTGTTACCAGACAAACCGGATAGTAAAACGTTTAAACAATTATCGGAGGTATTACTAAGACATTTTGCGCTAAAAGTGAACAAAAGAGCAGAGAGGCATAAGTTCAATCTAACGGTACAAAATGAAGGAGAAAGCTTAGCGGAATACATTGTAAAATTAAAAACACATGCGCAGTCTTGCAGTTTCGGAGATTTTCTGGAAGTCACGTTGCAAAACTATGCTAAAATTAAAAGTCGATTAATTAATGAAATGCTGACGGATAGGTTTTTAGTTGATCTTAGAAGTCCAGAAATAAAAAAGGAGCTATTAAACAACGATGATTTCGAGCAATGCTGTAATGTAGCTATCAATATGGAAATGGCTAAACGGGAAACTCATGCTATGCAGCCAAGGGAGCAACCAGCGCAGTTTAACATCCACAAAGAAGACGAAGTGGTTAATAAAATTTCAGCTTTAAAAATAAACCAAAATCGTAGTCGAAGCCGGTCTAGTTCAAATAGTCGTGAATACCAGCGGTCTCCGTCAAGGTCATCAAGATACTACAACAGATGTTTTAGATGCGGTCGATTCCATGATGGAAATAAATGTCCAGCAGTTAACTGAACTTGTTATAATTGTCAACAACAAGGTCATACATCAACAATGTGCAGACAGAAAAATAGAAAATTGAAGGTCATCAACTCGATCAACATACAACAACCATCGCCAGCCTTATTAGAAGTTAGAGTGGAAGAAGAAACTATTGAATTTGAAATTGATACAGGAGCTTGTTCAACTGTAATTAACAAAGATATGTATTGTTCTAAATTTAGTCATATTAATTTAAAGAAATGTAATTCTCCGCTTTTTTCCGTTACAGGTGAAGCGGTTTTGGTTGAAGGAAAGTTGCAAGTCCAAGTATTTTTTAAGAGTCATTGTTACGGTCTAGAAATGGTAGTTATCGATTCAAAGCGTCCAGTTAAACCGTTGCTGGGAAGAGATTGGTTGGAGGTGCTTGTTCCAAATTGGAAAAACTATTTATTAGGCGATCTTAATTCAGTTAAGTACATTTCAGTTCCAATATTGGAAAATTTGAAAATTAAATTTCCCAATATAATGGATAAAAGTTTAAATTTACCTATTATTGATTTCAAGGCGGATATAGTAATGCCTGATGATGTAACTCCAATTTTTCACAAATCTTATTCAGTACCTTTTAAACTTAGAGATAAGGTGGAAAAGGAATTAGAAAGATTGTGTCAGGAAAACATTATAGTTCCAGTAAAAACGAGTAAATGGGCAAGTCCCATTGTGGTAGTGTCAAAACCAAATAAGGAAATTAGAATTTGCATGGACTGTCGTGTAACAATTAATAAATTTTGTGTCTCTGAACATTATCTGATTCCAAATATCGAGGATATTTTTGCAGGCTTGTCAAATTGTGAGTATTTCTGTGTAATTGATTTGTCGGGAGCCTACCAACAGGTTTTAGTATCAGAATTAAGTCGTCAATATTTAACAATAAATACTCATAAAGGCCTTTTCCAATATACTAGATTACCTTTCGGATTATCCAGTGCACCCTCAATTTTTCAGTCCATAATGGATAGAATTTTGCTTATTCTAGAAAAGGTATACTGCTATTTAGATGATATAGTAGTGGGTGGTGCTTCAAGAAATGATTGTCAAAATTAATTATATAATGTATTTAGCCGTTTAAGTAAATATAATGTCAAAATTAATGTAGGAAAATGCAGAATTTTGGAAAAATCAGTTAGTTATTTAGGACATAGAATTTCTAAGAATTCTTTAAGACCAAATGACGAAAAGGTTAAAGCAATTGTTGATGCTCCTTTTCCAGTTAATCTAAGTCAACTTCAGTCATATCTGGGTCTTATAAACTATTATAGGCGCTTTATTCCTAATTTATCTAGTGAATTAAAGTGTTTATACGATTTATTAAAAAAAGATGTAGTATTTACGTGGGGCCCAGAATGTCAGCGAAGTTTTGAACGTAGCAAACAATTGCTAATAGAAAATCAGTTATTAGAGCTATATGATCCGAAGAAACCTATAATCATAGCTACTGATGCCAGCCCGTACGGAGTCGGAGCTGTAATGTCGCATTTGGTAGATGGTGAGGAAAAACCGGTAATGTTCGTGTCGAGCACATTATCTCCAGCTGAACAAAAATATTCACAGCTTCATCGGGAAGCGTTGGCTATAATATTTGCCGTGAAAAAATTCCATAAATACATTTATGGACAAAAATTTACAATTTTTTCGGATCATGAGCCTTTGAGACATATTTTTAATCCAAAGAAAGGTATGCCATCGGTCGCAGCCATGCGATTGCATAGGTGGGCGATAATGTTGTCAATGTATGATTATACTATTATTTATCGGAAAGGGAAAAACATGGGTAATGCTAATGCTCTGTCACGGTTACCTCTTCAGGAGAGTACAGGCGAAGAACATTTTAGTTTTATAAATGCTATCGAAATGGAAAACCTGCCCATAACAACCGCTAAAATTGCAGAGCAAACACAAAAAGATCCCATTTTGAGTGAAATATATGATTATATCCTAAACGGCTGGCCTTGTAATATGAAAGAAAATAAATGTGGGAGGGAAGATACAATAACGTTTTATAACAATAGACATAGCTTAAGTTGTGAAGATGATTGCCTATTTTATGGCGATCGTATCGTTATTCCGTCAGTTTATCAGGGACAAATCTTACAACTATTACATAAGAATCACATTGGTGTTGTTAAAATGAAGATACAAGCGAGGTCATATGTATGGTGGAGCAAAATAGACAGGGATATTGAGTTTTTTGTAGCAAAATGTCTTGCTTGTCAGCAAACCGCAAATAAACAGAAAGTTGAACAGTCTTCAGGATGGCAGGAAACAAGCTATCCCTTTGAAAAGGTCCACATGGATTTTTTTTATTTTGCAAAATATACGTTTCTTGTGGTAGTGGATTCGTTTAGTAAATACTTAGATATCTATTTAATGCCAAATACTACTGCTAGTCAAGTCATATCGAACTTAAAAACATTATTTTCAGTTTTCGGATTTCCAAAAGTGTTAGTTAGTGACAACGGTCCACCATTTAATTCTAAGGCGTTGAATGAGTTTTGTGCTAGAAGTGGGGTTGAATTATTGCATTCAACGCCTTATCATCCACAAAGCAATGGACTGGCAGAAAGAACCGTCCAAACCGTGAAAAACACCTTCAAAAAATTTCTCTTGGAAAATAAATTTAGTCAGTCAAACGTCGCGGATATAATTCAAGAATTTTTATTACAACACCGAAACACCTCTAGTACCGTAACAATGAAGACTCCGAACGAGATGCTGCTCTCCTTTAAGCCAAAAATTCTGCTTGATAATGTGAACGGAAAGAAGCAAGTTAGGTTTAATGAAAACAATTTGGATGAAAATAGGAGTCAATTTAGGGAAATTAGGAAAAGTAAATTAAATATTAATAATAAGGGTAACGAAACTGGCAATAAAAAGTGTAGTAAAACTTTTGAAAAGGGCGATAAAGTCCTTTATTTAAATCATTTTAAAGAATATGTTAAATGGATTCCAGCGAGGGTATTAGAAAAAATAAGCCCATATACTTTTTTAATTAATGTAAACAACCATGTTAGATTTGTACATAAGCATCAAATAAGAACATCAAAATTGCCAGACGAAGTTCATCCATTAGATTATATAATAAGACGGAAATTCGTGACGATCAAATTGTCAAAAATAAAAATGATAATGCTTGCAATGAGCCGTGGATGCAGAATGATGTAGTTGAGTTAAGAAAATCAAAAAGAAGTTGTAAGCAGCCTGATCGACTTAGATATGAATAACGCCCTAGGGATAATTTCTAAAAAAGGGAGGAGTTGTTATGTCTTTATAAATATTATTTGGTAAATTATTCTTAGTGTACTTACTGTAACCTCTTTATGTAATTATATTATTTATATTTGTATCTATGTATTTTATGTATAATGTTATTGTTGTAATTCGAGTAGAAGCTAAACAATTAAAAAATAAAGAAAAAAGGTCAGTCAGGTCTGTATAGCCGAAGAGCTAACCAAGTTAAATAAATAATAAAAAAAAATTAAATAAATTATAATTGTTGTTCACGATCTCAACGTTTTGTTTCTTAATTAAGTTGAAGTGGTGGATGTCCTGATTCATAGCTTTCTCAATAAGTCGTATAAATATTAATAACCACACCATAAAAGCGTAAATAATTTTGATCCTTTAACTCGTGCTGATATTTCTTCTAAAGTTATTAGTGGATAATGACGTCAAAGAATATTTTTATTTATGTTAGAAGGATCTATACATTCTCGCATCTTTTTTTTTTTTTTCTTATAATGACCATTGGTGGCACCATTGGCGCGGTTCTTTGATTGGTTTAATGACTCCTAGTTTAGTCATGTTCTCTAATTCGTTTTTTACATCATTTCTTATCGCGTGCGGGATACGTCTCGGCGGGATAACTACAAGGTCCGTGTTCAAGCCGAGCACCTAAAAATAAAAAGAAAACAAAACACCACAAAGAAACACAACTCAATTAAATCTAAAATATGTTTTAAACTTATCTGACGGCAAACAGCTGATTGTGAATCCAAACATCGTGAATACGTAATCTTCCCCGTAATATAGTTGCGTTAATACCTGTAAAGGAATACCATTTTTAGAATTTTGTTTAGTTATTATGCATTTATATTATATTATTGAGTACACTTACCTATTTTAATATTATTTAGAATTTATTTTGCACTTGTTTCTTTGTTTACAATCTAATTTGACAGCTAGAAAATGATTGTAACAATAATGTAATAGAATAATATATACACTGTGAAATTAATGTACTAAAAATTTATAACACTGTAAAATCATAATGTACTAATAATTTAGAACTAGCATAGTATTTATAATCTCTTTTGTCAGATGTCACTTCTGTATTAAGAAATAATTATTGTAAAAAGAAAAATTTGTCAAAAGAAAAAATCTACAACATTCGAGAAAAAACTATCAAACGGTGATAACCTGGCGAATATTATAGTGTGAATATTAAATTGAGTAAAAGTTGTAATAAAATCGTGTTTAAATTATATACCTACCTCCCGCATTAAATTGGACATTCTAAGATATCGCAAAGAAAAACATTGACGCTGCATTAAATTGGACATCCGAAGATACCGCCCTGATACATTTTGGACATTGGAATTAATTTGGACACGGTGAATCTGCAACGAGCAAACAGAGAAATTAACAATTCAATTGCGATCAATATAACAATAAAGGACCTGTAGTATCGTATCTCGAGTCAGCGATTTAACGAGACGATTAACACTAAACGGGATATTGACTGGGTCTTTTGGTGTACGCATTTACATATGGTCCTTCGAGCCGGATTTGGCGAAACGGTGATTAAACAGTTCAATTATTCTGAGCAATTCGCTAGTGAAAATTTGAGAATCGTTTGTGTCGGTGCGAGTGACGTCATATCTGTGAAGAAGTTCAATTGACACGTGTGGACAATTCGCTAGTGAAAATTCGAGAATCGTTTGTGTCGGTGCGAGTGACGACATATCAGTGAAGAATTTCAATTAACACATGCGGATAATTCAAAAGGTCAATTATTTCAAGCGGTTTAATTGTTAATCAGTGCGACTAATAATAAATTTACGATATCAAGATGGCGGAAAACAGGGCGATTAAATGTTTGCTAAAGAACATGGAGAATATTCGAACACAAGTCCTGACGTTTGGAGAAGCGACGCCAATTGCAGATATATCAGCGGAGCAAGCGCTGTTAAGTGAACAGTGGATAGAATTCCAGAATCTGGAGAGGACCTTAAAGGGTAAATTCGACGAAGCTAACTCCGTTAATATAGATAAAATTGAAACAATGAACTTCGAATTACAAAAGAAACTGTTCAGGTGGCAGAAAATATATGAAAATAACCATCAAGATCGAGGGAACCGCACAATGGACGAATTGGCATTGAATCAATCTAATTTTCTACAAGAGATGTCAAGCATGACCCGACGTGAAAGCGAAGTACCATTACCAAATGTAGATATTCCCACATTCCGGTAGATATTCCCGTTCCGTGACTTGTTTGAGAAGTCTATTCACGAGAACGGAAAGATAAACAAAGTCCACAAATTGCAATATCTTAAAGGATTGCTGAAAGGAGAGGCTTTCTCATTGTTCAACCATCTCAGTGTAACCGACGCGAACAATGATGAAGCTTGGGACAAGATAAAAATGAGATACGATAAGCCAAAACACATAGTCCAAACTTTATTAAAGCAGTTCATGGAACAACCGAATCTACAACATGGTTGTGCAAAACCCCTGAGACGCCTGGTGGATGTATCGGATGAGATCATTAGGGGCTTAAGGGTACTCGGGGAGAAAGCGGAAAGTCGGGACATCTGGGTGATATACGTGCTGGTCAACAAACTTGACAGTGAATCAAAGGAAGCTTGGGCTCATGAGACCGCAGAAAGGGATTTTCCGTCTTTGAACGAGTTCTGGAAATTCCTAAATAGAAGAAGTGACGCGTTGGAGAGCCTCAGTTTGACGAAAGGAAGAACTAATTCTCAAAAACGGATTACGTCAATGAGCGTTCAAAATCTATCATCTTGTCCATTGTGTGCCAATGACCATTACTTGGGAAAATGCGAGAAATATATAGCACTCACAGTACCAGAGCGTAGACAAATTGTAGCAGAAAAAAAAATTATGCTTCAATTGACTCTCTTCAACTCATCAAGCCATCTTGTGCCGATCTAAATATACTTGCAGGAAATGTAGACGTCGTCATCATATAACTTTACACTCTGAAGTACAAAACGAGTCAAAAGCCCAAGAATCCGGTAATACAAGCAGTTTACGTGCTGTGATGCAACCGATGACACCGTACATCTGTGCTATTCTACCTACGGCCATCGTTACCGTGAAAGAAAGATTTGGAAAACCACAGAGATGTCGGGCGTTACTCGACTCAGGGTTCCAGTCCTCCTTCATCACCGAGAATTGCATCCAACGTTTATCGCTACAAAGGAAGAGAGCAAACGTAAGCATCAAAGGCATAACGAAGAGTGAAGTCTCAACGAAGAGCAGAAGTATCATAACAATGGGATCATTATACAATGCACGATTACAGATAGCTCTTGATTTTTTAATCCTAAACCAACTTCCGGCAAAGGTACCAGGTCAAGATGTCAATGTCGAAGAAATTCCATCTCTCAAGGGTATACAACTTGCGGATTCAGGCTTTTATAAATCTGCTCCCATCGATATATTAATTGGGGCGGATAAGTTTTTTCAAATTCTCGAAAACGATAGAAGACAGATGGGATCCACATTTTTGCAGAATACAGTTTTTGCGTGGGTCATATTTGGTCGGCCTAGATCTGCACATAAATCGGAATCACGATCGTGGGAAAATGAAGGAGCAACATGCGAAGACAGCGATGTATTTTTACAAACGTGGAACATCCAATTAGACATGGATGTTGACAAAACTTTACGTCAATTTTGGGAGCTGGAAGACACCCCAAATTTAAATAAAATGTCACCCGAAGAGGCAAAATGCGAGAAATTTTATACCGACACTTTCAAACGCAGTGACAACGGGAGATACATAATTCGGTTTCCCTTCCGCGATGCCTCACCGAAGCTTGGGAATTCCGAATAAGTGGCTACCAAGCGATTTTTGTCATTGGAACGGAAGCTTTCGAGAGACGAAGAACTGCGAAATCAATATATACAACAGATGAGGGAATATGTGCAATTGGGACATATGGTAAAAATACCTAACGAACAAGTAAACCATAACTTACGACAGTCATTCTATTTACCCCATCATGCAGTCGTGAAAAATACAAGTGAAACAACCAAGGTGAGGGTAGTTTTCGACGGTTCTAGCAAGACGACCAACGGAACATCATTGAATGACACCTTGTTAATCGGCCCTGCCATTCAACTAAAACTCTGGGCTACTTTAATGCGATTCCGATCTCACCGTATAGCCATTACAGCTGACATAGAACGCATGTACCGGCAAGTACTCGTATCCAGTGATGAAACAAATTATCAAAAGCTGTTATGGCGTGAAGATCCAAGAGAAAGACTAAGACATTATAAGTTGACGACAGTTACGTTTGGATTAGCCTGTTCCGCCTATTTAGCTATTTGTACACTTCAACAAACTGCACGCGACAATGGAGATGCCAAGATATTGTATCATGTAGAAAATGATTTCTATGTTGATGACTTTTTGTCTGGTGCTGAGAACGAACAGATGGCGATTCAATTGAAAACCAATATAACGGCTGCATTACTAAAAGGGGGTTTCGTTTACGTAAATGGAGATCCAACTTCACCTACTTCACTGAGGATATGCACGATCATAAGGCGATGCGATTGGGCGGCGAATCGGTTCCTGTCAAAACAGTGTTGGGACTCCACTGGGATTCGCGCGAAGACAGATTCCAATTTAAGGCCCATGCGGAACCAGAAGGTTCAATCACAAAAAAAAGGATAATCTCGGAGGCTTCTCGAGTGTTCGATCCGTTGGGATTTTTGTCACCCTCAACCATATTATTAAAAATGTTGTTTCAAAAGTTGTGGTTATCTAAGCTCGGATGGGACGACTTAGTACCGGAATCCTATCAAAGTGAGTACCGAAAAATCAGAGCTGAATTTAAGTATTTTGAAAAGGTTGAAATACAAAGATTCACCAATCACTACGAGGATATTGAATTACATGGCTTTGCGGACGCCAGTGAACGAGCTTATAGTGCAGTGATATACAGTAGGAAAATTGATAGAGAGGGCAGAATAGAGATAAATTTGTTAACCGCTAAAACCAAAGTTGCACCCATAAAGAAAATATCACTGCCGAGACTAGAATTATGTGCAGCACATTTGTTGGCCAAATTGATGTCTGCTATAAAGGAAATCTTACCACAACAAACCACGTATTTTGCCTGGACAGATTCAACCATCGTGCTTGTCTGGCTGTCGACCTATCCCGCAAAATGGAAGACGTTTGTCGGCAATCGTACCAGCGACATATTAAACAAATTTCCGCGACAATACTGGTTTCATGTGAAGTCTAGTGAAAATCCGGCGGACCACGGGTCGAGAGGACTATCCCCGGAAAGATTGCTGAATTTGCGACAATGGTGGTGTGGACCCGAATGGTTGAGTCAGCCACTCCATCATCAGACGAATTAAGTTTAGAAATCGATGAAAAGGAGATTGACAAAGAATCCAGCAAGAGCAAATTGACCGAATACGCTTTCCAAATCACCGTGCAAAGCGATTGGTTACACAACTTATTCGAAAGAAATTCAAACCTGTACCGGATTTTACGTATCATAGCATACGTCAAACGTTTTGTAGAAAATGCGAGGTGTCGCGATCCGATAAATACAAATATTTATGAATTAACGGCGAGAGAAATAGAACGAGCCAGAATGCTGTGCATTACTTGGGTGCAAAATGATCGCTTCCGGGAAGACATCGCAACTTTGAGCAAACACAAAAGGGTAAATAATAATTCCAGAATGATATTCTTAGCTCCTTTCGTCGACGCAACGGGCATACTGCGAGTAGGTGGTCGATTACATAATGCCGATTGCGACTATGATAGCCGACATCCAATTATATTTATTTACTAGAGGGTCCTTCCCGGGAATACTCGGGCGGGAATTTCCGGGAAATTTTCTAATTTTTTGTTTCCCGGGAAAAAAAACTAGAAATTCTCGGGATTTTTTGTCTATTCTCTATTTTTTAATCAATTGACACATGGCGTTTTTCTTTCAATTAGAATAATATAGTTGGCAGGGTTCGTCAACAAGCGAGTTAATACCGCATTTGCAACATGTACATAAAAAAATCTGTTGTAACGAAATACATTCGGGCAAATTCATAATGGAACGTACAATATGTGACCGGTCGAGTTATCTCGGGTACGGTCTTTTTGGACCATATAGTATGTCCCGAGATATCTCGGGCCTTGTCCTTAAGGGGTTAATGGTACGTTGCAAATGATAAAAAAAATTGAAAATTTTTTTAAAATGTCACCGGAAAGAAATTCAATTCTTCAAGACTATGTGAAGCAAAATTACGAGATGGAATACACAGATGGACTCAGTTCGAGAGGCATTAAATGATTTATAATCGCTAATATTACTAAATGGCAATTATATCCCAATATTGTCGAATATTTTCAATGCGCTTCAGCCATTTAAATTAGCTGTAGAAGTTTTGGGAAGACGTGATGCAGATAATATTTCAACAGAGTTATTGGAAGTTTTATCACGTCTTGTTTATTTATTTCTTGTTTATTTATTTACCAACATAAATTTTGCGTTACAGGGACCAACCCCATGCTTACACAATCTGTTTTGAGCAGGTGCTCATTCATAATAGATCGTGTAAGATGAGGTGGTTTAACAATATATTAATAAATTAAAAATAAAACAGAAACTGCCACTTCATAGTTTAGGATCGCCAACACCACAAATTCATCTGGCAAAATTAAATGTTTTTCCCAAATATCATGGTTTCTTGCAATTAATGTATGGCCTCACGCCTCACTTGTACGATTTGTACTTTATACCATTAAAGTCACTTGGCTGGTTACCGTGGTTGAATCTTTTTGGAATTTTTCAATGTACATAGATATAAAATAATATTTTATACAAAAAGAACGAAGAAACCAAGAGCTTGTGTGTTTAATCAAATATATGCAGACTCTCGACATGCAATCAACTGCTACAGCAGACTTGCCGTCATCATCAAAGTCGTCAATAATCCGGTATCGCAACCAGATTTTTAATAGGTTATTCAACAAAGAAGAGTTTGGAATAGAACTGGAGGGTGAGATACATTCAGGGAAGATGAGCTATCGGAACACTCTCTGTTGGTTGCAGGTATTAACGAAAGGTTGGCTGGCGCAATAAACGCAGCCCTTAAAATTAAAAAAATTGCAACGTCGTCAAACAATCAGAGAATCATAAATTTCTGAAAAGAGTTACCTATAATTTCTTTTTTTCTAATTTTTTCTCGGGAATCCCGGGAAAATTGGGTTCAAATTTCCCGTTTCCCGAGAACAAAAAAGAAAAGGGAAAAAGCACCCTCTATTATTTACAAATGTTCTATTGTTCTACTACAAATGTCGTGTAAATGAACGACATTTAATAAAAGATAAACGTTTATTAAAAGTAATTCAATAAATATGTATATTTAATTTGTGAAGGTTTGTTACAGTAATATTCTTATTTTATTTATAGGTAACACGAAACTATAACAAAACTGAATTTACAAGCATACTATATACATATTTACTAATGACAAACACTTAAGAGTATCTGCTGATTCGCTTAATAAAACATGCGGCCTATTCGCCCAACATCAAACTTGTAATGGTTTCAAATTTCCAATAAAATTCCGTGTTTCTGTGTTTCTATATTGGCTGGCCAGTGGAGCGAGCTATAGGGTGCTGTCAAACTGTCTCGAAATAACTCACAGAATATGCAACAAAAAAAAACTGTTTTTCAAATCTTGAATAATTATTAACAAAATCACTAAACACAAAAAAATACACATGTATTTTTTATTATTCATTCAAAAAAAAACCGACCGCTATATTATCGATCCGTTGACCACAATTTATATCAAATTTTTTTGTTTTCACCAAAGTCTTTCAATTAATTTTAAATGAATATATCAACTAACAAAACAATATCAATAATTATTTAAAGTATAATATATATACATAGAATCACAAATACATATTAAGAAATAAATTAATTTTAATGCATTATGTATCTTATATTTATTTTCGCACTTGTTTATCCTGCACCAAATACTAGAAACTGACTGACCAATGACTGTAATTTTTTTTTTCCAAATTTTTTCAAGTTGTTCTCTTCGCGTAATCATAAAAAAAAACTTGTCAGCAGAAGTTATATGTATGGGGAGAGTAGGGGAACATATACACAGCACAAATCTACAGGTAGTGTCAGACTGATGAGGCCGCTTACCGCGTGCAGCGAACATAGTTGATCTAAAACAGACAGTGACTTAATAAAGCATTGTGGAAAATGCATTCGGAATAATGAAAACACGATGGCGGGCGATTTTTTTAAAATCACTTTAATTGAAAATTTCAAATTGCGTAAATGTTATAACCGCCTGTTGTGTAATGCACAATATTTGCATTAATGAGAGTTTTGAATTGGAACCGTTTGAAGAAATCCTAGATGAATACTTCGATAATTCTAATAATGATGCAGATGACGAAACAGCTCTAGCTTTTCGTAGGACGTTGTTACAGGGATTATCGGCATAGATTAAGAAACCTTCCTAATAATATAATAAAACAATTTGAATTCAAATATAATTCAGATTTTTATTTAAAAACAATCAATATATGTATAAATTATTATAAAAGGAAACATAATTGTGCTTTTATAAAAATTCTTGAAATAATTAAGCTTTTCAAAATATCAATCATCCTCACTGGAACTAGAAAGTTCCACCAAACTGGACATATACTTTATGTACAATTTAATGTACTGGTTTCTCTCTTCCGATTCGAAGTAAACGGTTGTGAATGTTGACTGGTCGATGGTGCCCTGTCTTCCTCGGTGTCGTTGATGTTAGGTGGATTTATATTATGCCGCTCTGAAGAATACTCGTGGATTAACTCGAAAAATGACCAACTGGCAGCTTTCGGCCCTGTATTTTCTGTGCCTCTGCCTATAGGTGGCTCAAGTATTGTCTAAAAATATAATAAAAACCTATATCACTTAATATATTACATATTTACATACTCTACCTTATCTTATATATATATATATATATTCATTATGTTGCTCCATTTTTTTTTTTTAATTTTCGCCATTCATCTGTGTTGATTTGAGACTCCTCTCCAACTTTCCTGTATAAAAATGAATAAAGAATTATTTAAATAGCTATTTAAATTAATTAATTAATTTATCTTACTCCGAACTGGATTGGACGTCGAAAAGCTTTCCATTGAACACGTTTTCAAGTTTTATTCTGGCCTTTATGAATTTTTCGGTTTCTTCTTGAGTCCCAAGCACGAATTATGTAAATTATGTTTGTTAAACTTACAGCGCACAGAATACGTTCTCTTTGCCATTTTTTTTTTGTAATCTTTATATTTTTGTAATTTATTTTTAATTAATTTTTTTTTGTTTTTGAATTACATACCACGCCATACTACATGTTTTAAACAGTACATCGTTCACGTAAACTTGACAAACCAGAAAGTTAACTAGATTCCAGTGGAACTTAATTCAAGGCCGGTTCCAAATGCAAATACAGCCAAATACCTCGGCAGGACTCTCGATTGCAAGCTTAGATGGAAAGAGCATGTTAAAAAGAAAAAAGAAGAATTGAACATCAAATATAGGAAAATGTATTGGCTAATATGTAGAAACTCTGAGCTTACAATACATAACAAATTGCTATTATATCACAAATACTTAAACCAGTATGGACCTATGGTATTCAACTTTGGGGTTGTACCAAGAAGACAAATGTAAGTATGATTCAATGTTTTCAAAACAAAGTACTGCGTGGCAAAGTAAACGCACCATGGTACATTAGAAACGATAACCTCCATAGGGACTTAAACATGGAATATGTAAGTGAAGAAATACAAAATCATGCGAAGAAACACATTCAGCGAATATCTCGGCACCAAAATGCAGAAATACGAGGTTTGTTGGATACCACTAATGCAGTAAGAAGACTTCAAAGGCACAAACCTTTGGAATTGGGTAGTTGTAATTAATTAGGATAGAGAAAAATAATTACTATGTAAATTCAATCGGGAGTAACCATTGGATTACTGCCCGTCAAATGTGAATCTTTATTTAAGAAAGATAAATTACTAAATGATTTGTAAATCAGTTGTAATATTAAATAAAGGAAAAAAAAATTATAAATTCAAAATTCGTCGAAAAGTAACCTCGTAAATTGACTTTTCATCTAGCATCTATAAGAAAATAGCGAAAGCTTTAAAATTTGAAAAGTTTAATTTGAAAAGTCTTCTGAGGCACACAGCATCAGGCTTAAAGAAATTCAAATATCCAGACCGTTTTTAAAAAATTCTTATAACTTTAAAAACATACAGCTTACGTAATGGCAGAATATTACAATACATTTTTCAAATAATAGGTAAATTGAAACCTTTTTTTTATAAGTTAATAAGCCTTATAGCAAACTTTTCCATTAATAATATGTGAATATTACTTTTAAACGTCCCACCCCACACAACCATTCCATATTCCAAATGGGAATTAATCAACAAACAATCCATTACTTTTTTAGATATTATATTGCAAAGTAAATAAAGTTTATCTGATACCAAAGAACATTTTAGATTGTATTTCAACAAAATATTTTTTTAAGTCTAAAAATGCTTATCAATCCACAAGCCCAGATATTTATATTCTTTCAATTTCCTAATCGGAATACAATAACTACTGCATTGAATTTTATCACAACGTTTGGTATGAGATATCATAGTCATTATATTGAATCACAGAGATTATATAAATTGAAAGACATTAGAACACTATTATCACTTAATACCAATGAATGTATATTGAACCATTTGCGCTAGGAAACTAAGTTATCTTGAATTTCATTAAATAAATCATTACTAGATTTACCGATATACGTAATGACAGTGTTTAACAATGAATTGATATAAATCAAAAATAAAATCGGTCCCAGTACTCAGTCCCACTCTCAATTCATTACTAAGAGCATCACCCACTTTAGTAATTTAAGAACGATTATCTAAATATTGTAACGCAGCACTCCGATGTGCTTGTATTTGGCGGTATCACAGAAGGTAATCCGAAGTGATACCGACCATTTAAACTCCAAGTCGCACCAGAATGATGTTAAAGAATCTCCCATCAGATGCTTTGAATCGCGGCATTGATAGCTGGCTAAGGCTCAAGGTATGGGGTGGGATTTATTCAAAGCTTGATCGGAGCTGGAGTAACCGCAAACAAACAAAAAGATTAAAAGTAAAAAAAAATAAAAGAACTGAGATCCACAGAAGAAAATATAAAAACAATTTTCTTTTGTTTTTTTTTTTTTTAAACTAATTACAATAATAGAAAGCCAAATTTAGCATTAAAATTAATCAAGAAACCAAAAAAAACTTCCGAAAAGTAAAGATAGTAACACAAAGAAAAAAAATTAAAATAAAGCTTCCATCTGAAGCAAAAAACAACTAACAATCAATGAATTTAATAAAAAAAGTAAATATGTATATATGAAATAAAATAAAAAATAATAATAATAAAAAAAAGAACGATTTTATTTCAGTTGATATACACTGCGCCAATTAAAAAACAGAACAGATATTTTCTTCGAAAAAATACCCAGTTTGAACGCTTGTATCTTGGTGAAATAACACCTTTCAAAAAAAAATTTTTGTTTCTAGTTGAAGGAAATTTTGTTTTCTTTTCGATACTGGAAACCGTTTTATTTTATTTGGTTTTTTTATGACGTTTTTGAGTAAAACAAAAGATGTCTAAAAAAAATAAAAATTTGTTGCTGTTTGAAACTGTAAACGAACTTCTCAAATCTAAATCGGCCATTTTATAAAGAATTTAGAAACCTTGCAAAATGATACTAGGAAAATTCTGTCCGGCCACTCCTTGTCGAGTTATTGAAGTTTTAGGGAAAACTTATCAAAAAGCGTATACACGTTAACAAGTAAAATTTTTTATCTTATAAACTGAGCACTCTACGATAAAATTTTGAGCAACTTTAAATTTTACGTTATTTTATGTAAAACAATAATTTAATTTATCGCATAGTTATTTGAAGAGTCAAGCGAGATGAATCGAAAAGAACAATTACTTGTTCGCGCTACAAAAATTGTGGCTTTAGTTGAAGCCGGTGAAACTTATCGGGAAATTGGGCGAATCTGTGATATTATTGTGTGTGTTGTGAACTGGACCTGGCATCGATATTTAGAAACAGGCAGTGTGAGTCGGCGCGAAGGGTCTGGTCGACCAAGACAAACTACATAAAGGGAAGATCGAGCTATCACACGTTATGCTAGAAAAAACAGGACAAGCAGTGCTCAGGCAATAAGAAGTAATGTACCTATACAAAACCAGACATCAAAACAGTTGATATTAAATCGGTTGAAAGTTTATCGACTAAGATCACGTCGACCTGTCAGAGTTCCGTATCTGACTGATAATCACCATCGACAAAGAAGAAATTACACATTGCTTTTTTCGGATGAATCGCGTTCAATTTGTATGCATCAGACGGCCGATGCAAAGTTTGGCGTTCACTAAGGGAACGATTACACCCTAATTGCGCGATGCCAGTTGTAGCATTTCATTCAGGTTCGGTGATGGTTTGGGCGGATATTTCTTGGAATTGCAAGACAGATTTGGTAGTAATACCACATCCAGCTTTAACATCAGCACGGTACGTGGAAGAAATTTTATGGTTTCATATGCATTCCATGAAAAGGCAAATTGGGCGCGGATTTTTTTTATGCATGATAATGCCCGGCTGCACACAGCTCTAAACACACGCCAATTTCTGCAACAGCACACCGCATTAATTTAATATGCCATCCTCCGCGAAGTCCAGATTTAAACCCCATAGAACACGTCTGGGATATGTTACAACGGCATGTAAGAAAACGGACAATGCAACCAACAAATTTGCAGGAACCTCGAGACGCCAAGAAGAATGGCAACAAATCACCATGCAACAAATACGCAATGTTTTAAATATGCCACGGCGTATTTATGAAGTAATGCCGCCGGCTAGAGGAGGTAACACGTATTATTGAAAATTCCAGTTTGTTCGTAGATTTCAGTTTTATTACGTTTAAATAAATTTTAAAAGGATTTTGTATGCAATATACCTAATGAAATAAATCATATTTTTCACTGTAAAAACATATATTCTTCTGGATTTTGGATCAGCAAAATTACGCCTGATATTAAAATGTGGCTCAAAATTTTAACGTAGAGTGTTTAGTTTACACGATAAAAAAATGTACTTGTTAACGTGTATACGCTTTTTGATATGCTTTCTCTAAAACTTCAATAACTCGACAAGGAGTAACCGCACAGAAATATTACTAGTAACATTTTGCAAGGTTTCTAAATTCTCTATAAAATGGCCGAATTGGATTTTTGAATGAAATATCGAGCAAGTTCGTTTACAGTTTCAAACAGCAGCAAATTTTTATTTTTTTTAGACACCTTTTGTTTTACTCAAAAAAGTCAGTATAAAAAAAACAAAACAAAACAAAACGGTTTTCAAAAGAAAACAAAATTTCCTTCAACTAGAAACAAAAATTTTTTTTGAAAGGTGTTTTATTTCACCAAGATACAAGCGTTCAAATCTGGTTATTTTTTAATTGGCGCAGTGTATTATGTGATCTGGGTATAACGGTATCACAAATGATCTCCACTACCGGCAGCTTCTAACGGAACCATCAGGAAGGCCGGTTTAATTTTACAGGTATAAATAATAGTTATATCCATATGAAAATCTCAATAATGAGTAAATAGTGAAAACTTTTAATTTCACACAGCTCTGACAATATTTATTCACTGGGTTTTCAGATAAGAATTCGTAGTATCTGCTCTCGTACAATAGAGTGTATCAGCAAATCTTCAAAGCCATTTTTTTAACAGCCATCAGAAGCAAAGAAAACACATTATTGATGTACACCCCACTACACAAAATCAATGGCAACTAGTATCAAATAAAACAGGCCACGCCAAGTTTAACAGTTTGTTTTTATTTTATTTTATAACTATTTTATATTTTTATTTTTATTACAATCTGGTATATTGTCTTAAAATTTCCAGAATTTATTTAGGCACAACAACAACAATTTCAATTTGTATATAATATAATGTATATTAACAAAAAATGAACAAAAAAAAATCTTTTTTTTATTTCAATTTTCTCAAAACTTTTCTTATTATCGATGCACTATTAAATATTATATTTTGCACCACACCAAAAATCAAACATAATAGTTTTTAGGTCAATAAAAAATGTCTCGACTGTGCGAACACCAAGGCTTAATACAGACTAACTCTCTAAAAAAACTTTTTTTTTTAAAATTGACCGATCATTTACAAAAAAAAAAAAATCATCATTTCATATTCCAATTATACCTCTCTCTCTTCTCGTTTATTTCCTCACCACTGTAACGTTGTTAAAAACATTAAAAAAAAAATTACCGGAAAAAAAGGTTGTACTGCTCTGTGCAGTATAGTCTGTTTCTTTATGATTATTACAACTAATTTCGCGCGCTAAAAGTAGGCAGGTTGTACAAAACAAAAATATATACATATATTGTTGAAATTGGGAAGGGGAATTAAAAAAACGGGCAAAACCGAGAAAAAGAAGATAATAGAAAGGCACGGAAAAGACGTGCACGGGAGAGAATGGTTCGAGATCAAACGTGAACAAGACCAAGAAAAAAAAAATATAATTAAATAAAAAAATAAATCGTGAGTGGAAAAATAAAGGTGGATATCGCCACATAATCCTATAATTTCAGACGATTAATAAAAAAAAATATTTGAAATAATCAAATAAATAAATAAAATAGTATGTCTGAGTAGAAAAAAAAAATGGAACGATCCATAGTAATAAACGTGATTAGTGATTGATTATGTACAAAATAAAGTTAAGTTAAGTGATTATTAGATCATATGTTAAAAAAATAAACAAATAAATAAAAAAATATTGATAAAAAACTGAATTATGATTACAATTGTTGCATATCTGTAGATTATAAAACATAAAATAAAATAAAATGATAAGAGGAAATAAATTTTTTTTGAATAATGAAATTTTGTTCTATACAATTGTAACTGAAATTGTAAATGGTTTTATGATTCTATAATAATTATTGTGAAAATTTAAAAATAAAAGTAAAATTGTTTTATTAAATTCTCTATTCCAATCACGGTGCAATTAAAGTGAGCCGCGAAAAAAAAACACCAAGAACTATTTGTGGAACTGTTATAAAGTGAATTAAATACGAAGTGGTCTCAAAGTTTAATATAAATTCCCATATAATTAAAAAAAAAAAAAAAAGAAGAAGAAGATCTAAAAATAAGCGCCATCAAGAGTAATTCCCATTGTTAAATATTTTTTTTTATGGGCTAACATCACATACCATAAAATAAAAATTAAAACAACTTGTTCGAGAAAAAAAAAAAACATTTAATCAGGAAATCCAGTCATACATGTAACCATGGCTGCGGAGTCCGAGCAAAAATGTTCGGCTCCGGCTCCGGCTCCAACTCCGGAAATTTATAAACTTGTTAACGACTCCTGCTCCAGCTCCAACTCCGGCTCCAACTATGGCTCCAGCTCCGACTTCGGCTCCGGCTCCAACTCTGACTCCAGCTCCTCCCCCGACATCAAAACTATATCTTTCTATGCGTAAAGCAAATAGGATGAGACGCTGTTATTTATGTGCTGAAAAGCTGTGGATATTTGGCAAGCAAGCAGTAGCTGGACGATAGCGTGTCGGTGTTTATTTACAAAGGCCGTCGGCTCAATCTCAAGAGCCGGTATTTTTTTATTTTTTATTTACTGCAGCGCTTTAACCGGGAGGGTTTCTGGGGTTTGTCAGGTTCAGTAAGTCCCTGTTAATTCTTCTTGATGTCTTTTACAATTTTTTGTTTGGTTTAACATCAGTAATTTTCGTGAAATGTGATGACAAAATAATTAATGAGATTTGCGCGCTTTAGCCAAATTTCTCGACTTCTCGACTTTCTACACGTATCTCGACCTTAATTTCGCGAGATTTCGAGAGTTAAGCCCGGTACGCTGCTGAAGTGAAATGAAATTTCTCATATAAAAATGACACAAGCGAAAACGAAAATGAAAATTTCACCGCTGAATTTCAGACGATAAATGTGAAGATAAATTTTGACAATTTCATTTGAGTTTTTGCGTTTTGTGGATCGAAGTGAATTTAATTGTATAAAATACGTTGTCAGACACAACATGAAGTTGTACGCACTAAAGTATTTACGAAGCTCGTCAAACTAAATTTTCACATCAGATTTATCTTCCTATATTTTTGGAGACCAGTGAAAATTTCATTTCACTTGAACAGCGTACTAGGCTTTAAAATAGACGAAAATTTTTCGAGAAGAAACCCTAACTTTGGCTAGTCCGATTTTGAATTTCAATTTGAACTGCGCTATTGCATATATAAATAATTAGGCTACTAATCAAAAACAATTCGGAGCCGGAGTCTGTCTATTCCACAAGGCTCCGACTCCGACTCCGGCTTCTTTAAAAATACGAAAATAAACATAAACTCCGCGACTCCGACTCCGGCTCTGGCTCCGACTCCACAGCCCTGCATGTAACTGTCGAGGTCGAGGAAATCCAGCAATGAAGGACACCATCATCAACAAAGACAATTTTTGGTGACGTATTACTTATGCAAATTATATATATATATATATATATATATATATATATATATATATATATATATTATATATATATATATATATATATATATATATATATATATATATATATATATATATATATATATTATTTTTATTATATACATAAATTCGTTAGAGTAAATATTAAGAGCGTTTTAGCCTAGCATTCTTACATAGTATTTGTGAATGGATTCGATTTCATTTTTTTTTCTCTTACTATTTTATTTTGTGAGTCCGAGGTGTTAGATCGATATTTAGTTCATGTTTTCTTGCGTTCTTCTGAGTGCACATGTTTTCGAAGCGACATACCTAATCTTGAGTAGCGTTTAATGCAAGTAAAGCTATGATGATTTAAAGCAAATAAAATATGGTGGGATGGCTGTACTATGGCAAGCAGATATATTTGCACACTTAACTATATTAATGTAAAAGATGGCGTTCATCATCATGTGTTTTTTTAGAACCTCCCTAGCCACTGATTGCTACCCGCAACAAGAAGTGTGCCATATGATGGTGGACAGATGTAAGGTTATTGATTACACCACCTCCAAGACTGGAAGAAACACAACCACTCAAACCTATGAGCAGGGCAGTAACACCCATCTCCGCCGTTCCTTTGTTCGGCGCGGAAAGACTCAACCAAAGTCGTTACAATATGATTTTAAAAAATCCAGTAAAAGTCCACGGAAATCTGCGTGATACATTTAATTAAGTAAAATTGTAATTGGGAATGCTTTAAAAATTTATTATCATACAAAAAACTTAAAATTCTCACTTTAATATTTTTTTTCAAAAATTTCATTAATCAAAAATCCAGCTTGATCACAAATAGATAAAATTTGATTTTTATATTTTGTTGTGCAGTTGTGCTTTCCTGTAACATTGTTAATTATTTTATACTGTTTCTTTATATCACCATTACAATTAAAAAATAATTTTCTAAAATACACAAAATTTGAAATTTTTAATACTACTTTTTACAATTCAATTTTATGTATCTGCTTTTTAATGCTTCATTAAGAGGATGCTTCTGAACTTTTAATCCTAATTTATTTTTAAATTTGATTAAATTAATGAGTTTATTGTCCAACCATTTATCACACAAGTTACTATTGTTCTCCCATTCAAAAGAATCAGTACAGAATGAAACTAATTCCGAAAATCTCTTGAATAAAGCATCATAAGCAAAATTAGAATTAATACCATAAAGCACACTAGACCAGCTTTCAGTGTCCAAAGCACTTTCACGTTTATGAAAATCAATTCGTTTGAAATAACTAAAACTATTTACAAAGATTTAACAAATTCTAAACCTAAAAATATTACACAATCATCTGAAAGTCGTTAACAAAGGTTGAATATGAAATATAAACTTAATTAACCGATAATTGTAGCACTATTTTGAGTTATACTTGTAGGCTGATCATTTAGTTATTCAAGCCCGAAGGGCGACATCATCAATTTGTAGTCCATTATAGAACGATCACTAGACAATAAGTCAATATTCATGTCACCCATTACTATTTACACATCAGAATTAGTACAACCAAGGCACTAGTCTAATACACTAGTGAAAAGATCACCATTATATAAATTTAATATAAACCATTATAATTTTGAAGGTTCTTTTGAAAAATATCTTATTAACTTCTCCCAGTTTTAAAATTATTGATTTTAATTCGTGATTTCTTTCATAACCTTTTTAAATTCCTTTTGAGTATAGGAAACAAAAATTATAAAAGTAGTAGACAAATTCGAATGGCATTCTCTAAATATGCACGCAATGAAGAAGCCGCAGGAAGACATGCTACCGTCTTTCCAGCTGCTAAGATTTTACAGTCAAAATAGCGTCTATGTCTAATAGAACCGCCCTATTTCATTTAGCTGAAACTGATCAAAACCGTCAAGCCACTTTGCGTTGTTCACCGGGTTTGCCATGACCATTCACAAAAGTCTAAATATGGAATCTTCAACAAGATTGCCGTGTATGAGTAATGATGTATTTTAAAGCGTAGGTTTAGATGATTAGCTTAACAGAACTGTAATTTTAAGAGGTTCAAGCTCAATCAGAAACAATTAATGTTGGTAAGGTTTGTCCTCCAAACCCAATATAGAATAACTTACCGACTGTTAGACCAAATATGTAACGTAATTTAAATACCGAGCGAACCGCCGCCATCTATCTGCATTGGTTTCTCAGGCCCATCGAAGAGGCTTGAAATGGTTCAATGGATACTTATAGATAAAAGTTTTCCCTTAATACTTTTGCGAGTTGAGTGCGAACTCGCCCTTTGCTTTTTTTTCAGAAATTTCAATTTAAAATAACTTCTGGGTTTGGTTAAGTAATAAGCGTATAGTATAACACTGAAATTAATAAGTATTTATTTAATTAATATATTATTAATATTAATTTTTTAGAATTTCTGTTTTAGAATGCGTAGCAGAATCTGATTTAAATCCTTAATTAAGAAGAGATTGTATGCCGATTCAATTTTATTTTAAGATACAATTAAAAGATACGGATTGTATTGTTATTGTATTGTCTTAAATTACTAATTATTGGTTACACTTGAGTGGCTCGAACCGGGCCAATTCTGCACCATTAACTAATCAGTCCTTCGGCTTTGTTGTGCGTAAACCGGTTTATCTAGGGATCCACTTCAAATCAATCAATCAATAACATCCATCCAAAATATTCGTCGGAAATTCGCCTTCACAAATAACAATATGACTGGAGTAAAATTCTAGTTCTGCTATAAATATCTGTGTATGCTGTAATCTTAAGGAATATTTATAACTTTTACGTTAAATAAAAGTTTAACTACCAGTACCACTTGTATGCTGTAATTTATTATTTTTTACTCTTTTGTTAAGCAATCGATAAGAAATTAATTCAGTCAGTAGGAATTGTATAAAAATAATATTCTGTGAATTACCGACCAAAAAAAAAATATTTCTGGTCAATAAATCATGTTACAATGTTGGTTATTAAAAAATACTTTGATTTTGTGTTTTATAAATTTATGTTCAGTCACATAACAAAAATAACCTCTTCATCTTCATTCTCGAGCGAAATAGAAACGTTTCAATGATTTATTAATAATAATTATATTTTCTCTCAAACTATATAAAAACGTCAACAATTGTGTTTTAGACTGATTCAAATTCAATTGTGTAAATTTTATAGAGGAAAATTATAGTTTAAATATTAATGAATGCCGTAAAAATTAAAATTGGTGCATTGGTAATAACGGACAAGGGAAATGAATGGTTTTCGAAAAGGAAAACTAAAAAGAAAAGTAAAATCAGTCCCTTTTTATGGGATAATTTATATAATTGATAAACGAAAAAAAAAAGAATTTTTTTTGTTTGATTGATCCGTGTGTCAAGAATTTAATATTAGTTTGTGGATACATTGTTAGGTATAGTTTAGAAGTAAAATGTCACAGCGATTACGAAAAATTCAAATAGACAAATTATTTAAAAAAATGAACCAACCAACACAGATCTGATGCAGGTTATAGCAGAATTTAATGAAATGTCTTCGAATAATAAGGCAATAGATTCATTAACCAAGAATTTCGAAATGATGGAAAAGAAACAAAAACATCATACTAATCGGTTGCAAATTCTGGAAACTGGCCAAGAAAGCATCAAAACAGAAATAAAATATCACAGCAAATTGATTTTGCAACTAAAATTCATGTTTTGACAGTAGTAGCTAGTTGAAATTTTTAATTCTGAGCTGGCTGATATTAAAACTAAAGGAACAAGAAATAAAACTTTCGTTGAATCAGCCAACTTAAATATTACGAATTTAAATACATTGGAAGGTGAGGTCAATGTTATTAAGCAAGACAAGTTTAATAATGATGTGATAGTTTTGAAAATTCTTAATAATAATTTTCAGTGTTGTGAACTTCTACAGAATCTGAACGATTTATACCATTTTGGGACTGATAACGTGCCACATTGTTATAAAATCATCCAAAAAAGGAACCAAACGAAGGCAAACCTAATAATTAAATTTGTATCTCATGAAACCAAAATGATTTTTTTAATGAAGAAGTATCAAATGGGTCCTCTGTTTATTGACCAACTAATTAAGAATGCTGTTAAAATGAAAATTTTAGTTTGCTATCTAGTCTATCAAGGCTCACAAACGAAAATATTAAAATATCGATTTATTTAGGGCAACAACAAAACCTAAAAAAAATAGCAAAAGTGAGTGCAAAAGCGGTAGAATTTATATTACTAAAAACAACGGCAGATTTCAAGGGATAACTATGCTTTCTGAAGCACACCAAACCGATAAAATTTAAATTATTCCTGTGCAATCCATTTCTACAAACACACATCAATTTCATCCTTGTTATTATAATTATTATTAAATCTGTTTTATTTATTATTACGCTTTTTTTATAGTTATTGTTATATGTTTTTATAGTTTTTACTTACGCTTTTTTTATATAAGTTTTAAATAAAATAAGGAGGGGTATTGAATGATTTGAATTCAAAGGTTTGAATCACGTTATTAAATTAAAGTTTTTTGAGTATAATGACGTTGTTGTGTGATGTAATCGTTTGAACAGACGCATTAATAATTTCAGTCAAGGTCTGATTTTCTTCAGCTCCAGCTAATAATGATCTTGCTCATATTTTTAATTTTGAAAAAAAATTTCAATGTGGCGAATATGGCAACAAAAAAACCAAAATCAATGTGTGTGTTTGGTGTTTGCAAATAGGTTTCGAATGTTAGCTGTTTTATGAATAGCAGCATTGTTGAGTATTATTCATGCGTTTTCATTGTTGATCTCGTCCAACTTGGAAAGAAGTGCCATAATAAATTGAGAAAAAATTACAGTCTTGGCATTAGAATTGGATATTACATTTGAATGTACAATTCCATGACAATTCATAGCAGCAATTAGCGACACATTTCTGCCTCTAACTGATGGCAATTTTAGGCGGGCACTTTTGTTAATTTTAGTTTTTTTGTTAAGTTTTGGACCGCCTTAGATAGTAGTTACAGTCACTTTCATCTTTCGAAGACCGATAGTTCGTTCATCATTTAGACGATTAACCTCAAGTTGTGCCAGTTTTAATGTTATCCTGAGCTTATTTGCCGTTTTGAATCGAAGAAATGCTTAGCACTATGTCAGCCGATTGTCGCAGTTTTTCTTTTATATTGTTTAGGGTTATTGCTGGATTTTCCTCTACGATTTGCTCAATTTTTTTTAAAATATCCTCTGTAATTTTAGAGAATCTTTTGCCACTACAATTTTCCAAAATGATTTCTTCACCATCTTTCAAATATTTTTTGATAATTGAATTAGCGGTATTTTTATTTATACCTGAGTTCCGCTGATGCTACAATTGATTTTCCCTCATTGTCAAACTTTATTAATAATTTTTTAGACTTTAAACTGGTCCTTTTGTAACATTGGCACTGCCTTTGTCTCGACTGATGAGCTACAGGAGACCCGTGTTGCTCTGAAACTTGCGAATCACTGCTGCGATTTTCATTTTCCGATGAATTTTCCATTTTTAGAAGCTCTAAGTATATTAAAGACGTGAAACACTATGTAACACCTATTACCGAAAAATCGATATAACACTTACCTAAAGGATGATCAGGTGTAAAAAGAATTGTTATTTAAAATCGTTTAATGTAGATTACGACCACAATGATAAAATATAAGAACGGTTATCAAAGGACGAATACCTGTTCTATTGTTGGGATGGGGTTGGATTCGGAACGCGGAGGTTGTCTGGTTGCTGGTGCAGTAGCGAGGATTGAATTTGATTTGAAGGGGATTGATTTTGGATTGTAGAAGTCAATAGGCTTGAAGTGTTAGAGGTTAAGTTTCTTTTGAAAGTGTTTGAATTTACTGTGCATGTGATTGAGGTTGCTTTGGAGAGGCATATGTGTGCTTTGGAGGATGTTGGTGGTGGATGCGGGGGAAGGAGCTACAGGGAGTTTGGTTACATTGTTTTCGGGGTAATTGGTTTGATCTGCAAAACCACTATCTTAAAAATAACAAAAAGCCAATAATTGTATTATACTTTTTATTAGTAGTACTTTTCTGAGTGTTGACGGTTTTATAGTTTACACCTTTGAGGGATGTGTTTGTGAGTACAAATGGAGAAAAATGGAAGGAATTGTTGAATTGTAGGATGTAATCTGTTAATTTACTAAGGTTGAGTGGTAGCGTGGTTGTGGAAAATTTTCGGAATTGCTTCAACAATAAAAGTAGTTTGAGCTTAACAATAATTTTAAGTTGCGAAAATTAATAATGTGAAGGAAATCATTAGAATATGTACACTATCAGACATAAATATTTAAACAACGATAACATTATAATGAATATGTCATTATTGAAGACAAAAATAAAAAATAATTTTATGTTAGTATTTTATTAACATTAGGAATATTTTTATTTCATTTAAACGTAATAAAATTATAAATAATAATCCATTGCAACTGTGAAATTTATAATCAAACAAGAATGGACACATGTTCACACGAAATAAGTATTCAAACAAATCAATTCAATGCTACATCTAAATAAATTATTACGAATTAATAGTTGCTTTTATTTAATATTTTGTGTTGAGACCCTTAGCATCCATTATGCTTGAAGTCGTCGCGGTACACTTTCAACTAACCTCTAAAGGGTCTCAATCGGTATGCTATTCCACGATTGCTGTAACAGAGAGAAGAATTGGTCAGATTTACTGCTTCTTTGATTCTGTGGTAACTGATTATCTAATATGGACCAGAGATTATCTATAGGGTTTAAGTCGAGCGACTGAGGAGGCCATACCAATAACTGTATCTTCGATCTCTTAAAATATCCCTTAGCTAAACGACTCGTATGCTTATGATCATTATCCGGCTGCATTACAAAATTTCTTTGCAAATTCATTTTTCTTGTGGAATCTCTCAAATTTGTTTAATTATGGTAGTGTACATCCGTGCATCCATGATGCCATTGATTAAATGTAATCTACCGATCCCATGGTACGAGAAACAACCCCATACCATAATGCTTCCACCACCATGTTTTAATGTTGGTTT
This sequence comes from Tipula vernalis, assembly GCA_958295665.1. Lineage (NCBI taxonomy): Eukaryota > Metazoa > Arthropoda > Insecta > Diptera > Tipulidae > Tipula > Tipula vernalis. Next base: position 248,813,222 of record OY282558.1, read on the forward strand.
AATATTGCGACGTAAGTTCTCTTGACCAAGGATTACCCACATAAACGGACGTTTTTTAGAACCAAAATATTCAAATTTACTCTCGTCCGTCCAAATTATTTTCTTCCAGAATGATAGTGGTTTATTTATGTACTACCGTGCAAACGCTAATCTTTTTTTCGGTTTCTCTCTGAAATTAATGGTTTTTTCCTTTGAATAATTGCTTTCAAGTTTTGTCGAACTAATGTTCTTTGTATTATACGATTAGAAATATTTAAATTTAACTCGGAATTAATCACTGGAACTGGAGCTGATTTTGGGGTCTCTGATTTTGCTAATCGCGCAATTTTCCGCTCTGTCTGCACAGTTAAAAGTCGTGGGCGTCCACAACGTTGCTTAATTTTGGTTGATCCTGTTTCAATAAATTTCTTTTTATGAAACTGATGCTACCGATTGATACTCCATATTGTAGGGATATATTTCGATACGTTTCTTGTCATTGCAATGCTTTTATTATCAATTTATTAACACTTTCATCTATTTCTTTTGAGCGGCCCATTTTCGAGTACATATTTGAGTACATATTTAAAAAAAAATTGTTCTAAAATAACAAAAAAATATCTTACGCTGAAACCAATCATTTTATAATTATTAAATTATATTGTAATTTAAATGAATTTTTGTGAATTGTTGCTGCTTCGTTCAAATATTTATGTCGACTGAAATATTATACTACTTAATTGAACTGCGTCGTACGTTAACTAGGATAAGGGAAATTCCCTTTTTATATGATATTGTAAACTACGATGCGATTTCATAAAATGTTAATTTTTGTAATATGCAATATATTGTGTTTTGCTTATTATAGTATATTAATTAATTTAGTTTAAAGAATACTTAAAGGTTTCTCTTTCATAATTTGCTCATAAATAATTCAATTTTAACAATATAACATAGTTCCAGAATTAATCATTATTATAGGGATTAAAATTAATCCTGAGTTTCAGAATTAAATTTTAGCTTGAATCAACTCTCCAGGATCATTAAATAGTGAATAAGCTGTATTTTAGAAATTGTGTTGTCCTGTGCTAACTATTTTTAACTATATATTTACTAACAATTTTCCTAACTATCGATCGCTTAGGTGTCTGTAACTCTTTCTCAGCCTTCAGTTTTGTTATATGTAAACGGGTGTACGGTGTGTGCCCGGGAGTTCATTCTCTAATGCTTGGCCGTACATCCTAATCAATCAATCAGATAAAAATAATCTTCTAAATAAACCAATTGATAGTACATTTAGAGAAATATTCTATAATGTTCAAATTATGAAACGGCTAGAACGCTTTTCTTACTTTTATCTCCATTTGGACCCAAAGTAAATTTTTTTAGTTATATCAATGCCATTCAACACAAAGTAACGCCTTACATTGAATCCGTACAAAAAAATTGGCAAATATTTAAATGAGGAAGCTGCACATTCTACATACATATATATTTTAGTCACATTTAGTCGCATATTTTTTATTTAAATGCCATTTGGTGCTCTACCAGAGCGTTCTAGAGTACAGAGCCATAATCATAATGACGTATTTTTTAGAAGATTTTTTAGTGGTATCACTTTTCACTGATTTCCATAGCAATACATAGTAAAAAGGGTGTTTTTCTGCTTCAAAGCTTTGAATGATAAACGCACAAATTTTATAAAAAAGAATAACAAAGCTATTTTAAATATATTGAACAAAAACATCTATGAATCATGTGTGATAGTACTAATTATTAATCGCCGATATAATAAAATAAAAATATGGTATGTATCAAGTTTACTTTCCAAATAGTAACAGTGTACCTATAAAAAAATAGTGAGGGTGTTTTCTGTATTATTTATTTTGAATTAAATGATATATTAGTTACTTTAACCTTGCTTCAGGTAAAACATTTCAGTAAGCTCATTTTTAAATTAGTTAGATTGTGTAATTATTTTTAAGTACAAAGTAATTACTTTTGTTGTACCTTTGATTGTACTCAAAAATACTGGTGGAAATTATCGTTTGGCGACTAATTACGCTCGGTTTGCTTGTAAGTATATACACAGTAAGTATATTCTTCAAAGATTATTCACGGTAAGTACAATCGGGAATTATAGGCAAAATAATTCATTCACTTTAATTTTATTTCAAATAAATTTAATCTATTTTTAGGTTAGGTAATGTTTTCTGATGCTTACAGAACAAAAACGTTTTATAGAATGACAATTTATATAATGCAATGATTTTACGGAAAAATTCCCAAAATTATATAAAGTGCATCTGGTGACAGATATTGTAAACTTATTTGAACAATATACAATTTTAGTAGTAGTTTTGAACGTGTAACATCATACCTAATATAATATTCCACGGCTTGTACCCAAATTGAAACTGTCAAAACAATAGGTAAACAAATTAAATAGATGGCGTTAAGTTAAATGACTCTATATAAAACTAAATTTAAACTAACTATTATTTTTACAATTTCAGCTAACAAATTATAGGAACAGAAGAAGCGTCTGATGTACAATTAATTCAGATAAGTATAAATGGAAATTACATATACGATCAAACAATTCTTTGTGTGTTCTCTTTTAATTTTAGGTTACAACCCTGGATGTCAACATTACATTAGAATTTATAAATTGTAATGCAATACTTTTACTGCTGTTGATCAATTGACCGCCGGTGATGCAATAAATTCGAACACGACAGCCGCAATACATATATGGTTTATGCTCCGTTTTCCAGAATTCATCGGAGTCAAGTCTTGGAATTAATCATAATTTGTAGATTGGTCGTTTTAGTATGTTACCGTTTGGAAGTTTTACAGACACGACTCTCACTACGTTGTCATCACCGGGATGTATGTCACATATTCGCATATACAGCCATTTGGTAGGTGGTAGATTTTCGTCACGCAGTAATATCATATCTCCAATTTTGAACTGTCGGTTTTCGGTATGCGATATGTAACACTTGTTGAGAGAAGTCACATATTCTTGTGACCATTGCTTCCAGAATCCTTGGATCAGCTGTTGTATGAGCTGCCATCGACTCAAATGAGATATCTTAAACATTTGAATATCTGGTTCTGGTATCATGGTAAGCGGTTGAAATATCAAAAAATGTGCCGGTGTTAAGGGTTTCCAATCGTCATCTTGTGCCTCTACTAGTGGCTTCGAATTCAACAATGATTCAATTTGTTTAATGTATCAAGATTGTACTCAAGATTGTGCAGGTCATCTTTTGTCCAGAGTGCAAATTTAAGTAATGTGTTTCGATGGCTATTCTCTGAGTGATTACGTGGTTACTTGGCAGCAATATCGGATGTTTCGTGTCTAGGTCCACGTTGGCATATTTCAAACGTCCTCCCACTCGGAGAACATCTTTGTCATCTATAAACGGATGAAATGTTAAAATTTTCGAATTATTTGGTAGTGGTTTTCCCCTCGACAATAAGTGTATATCTGCATTATATGTTTCTTGCTGAACGAAACGATATATCATCGATTCGGCATTAGAAATCTCTTCTAATGTTAAATTTTTCTGCTGTACTCGGGTTGATTTTCTGGTTAACCTCTCTTTATACCGTAGAATATAGGCTAAAACATGAGACATTGTACGAAAATTAGAGTATTTGGCGGTTAGGCTACTGATAATGCCAAAACTTGGTTGAACTTTTGCAAAATTAGTTAACGTCTCGGTTATCGGTAACTTTGTAGGTTGAATTTGGAGTTCGTGCAAGAATTTTGGACTATTGACCCACGTTGAGTTATTTACAAATTCTTGCGGCTTCATAGTACGAGTAGCATAATCTGCAGCATTGTCTTCGGTTGGAACAAAATACCACTGGCTGTCATCATTATTTCGGATACGCGGTTGGCCTCGAACGTTTTCAGCAATTTTGGCGGTTTGGATAGCCAATGCAGTGTGATTGTACAATCTGAATATAGAAAAATATTAGGATCTCTCGACAAATTGAGAGATGTTAGTACAATCTTTAATAGTCGAACTAATAATGTTGCAGCGTTTAGCTCGAGTTTTGGAATACTTATGACTTTAATTGGAGTAACTCGAGTTTTTGCAATAAGTAGGTTGACCTTAGGTTGGCCATTCTGAATTGAACGCGGAAATATGACTGCTTGTGAATAACTTTCTCAAATGGTTGGTGGTATATGAGCTACAATCTCTTCGATTCTCCAGAATCGTTCGATTACTGCTTCAACACGAGATGTATTACTCATCTCAACGGGCTTTTTTGGTTGTATTGCATTGACGATAGGTTTGATACTTCTGGAATTTGCTGGTATATTGCCTGCGATTATCCAGCCAAATTTGGAATTTATAGCAAAGGTACTATTTTGCTCACTGTGTTTTGTCCCGACCTCAAGTGAATGGAAAAATGGTTCGCATCCCAATAGCAGATCAATTTTGCCTGGGGGTAGATTCCGATGAAATGACAATTTTTCGTGACATTTTGTTATTAGTACAAAATATTGTCACTGAAAATTTGCGATTCTGATGAAATGAGTTATGACATTTTACAGCAGTTTACAGCAGTTGCATTTCTAGTTTACCGCAGTTATATTTTAAGGTTAATTTTAATGACATTTCTCATTTTTCACAAGTGCTTGGGTTGTTTATTTACAAAAATATAAAATTTCATTAATTAATACTTAAAAAAATTGGCTAATTATAAAATTTGATAAATTGTTTTTTTTTTAAATGGATGTATACATATTAAACAGAAGGTTAAGACGAATTCAAAGAAAGTAAGTTCCATTGTACACTATGTATTTTGTGTGTTTTATAGATAAAATTATATACAAAAACTCTAGCATACTACATTTTCTGTATACATACATATATACATAATTTGATTTTGTTTTTATATTAAAAAACTTAAATATTTTTGTTTTTGATCTTCGATTATTTATTTTGACCAATTCAAATTTAAAAATTTCATTATTAATTTAATTTCAGAAGGATGGCAAAAATTAAGCGTAATTTGAGAGATGTGAGCGACCCGTTTAACTGTATGACAGAAGCTCAATTTTTACGAATATTTCGGCTGCACAAATCCGTGATGCGAATAATTGCTGGCAAACTTGTCCAACATATGCACGAAGGGTACACCTACCATGCACTTTCCCCTATTACAAGAATTTTTGCTGCAATAAATTTTTTTGCAAATGGTTCGTATTTCTTTAAAAAATGTTCTAGAAATATATTAAATAAAATTTTTATTTTATTACAGGATCTTATCAAAGACCGATAGGGCAGGATTTTTTAATTGCCATGTCACAAACCTCGGTGTCTAGATGTATTTTTGAAATTGCATCAATTATTACCAACCATTTGGCGGACCAACTCATCAAGTTTCCACTAAATGAAGAGGAAAGGAATCAAACAAAACAAAAGTAAGTTGTATGATTCGTAACAATTTCTTAATTATTTTTAATACTGTTAATTTATTTAGATTTTTTATGAAATACGGATTTCCGGGTGTGATTGGGACAGTAGATGGTACACACATTTGCATTAGGAAACCGAAGAACGAGGTGGAGCACGCATACTATGCTGTACGAAAGAGCTCCCATTCAAAAAACGTACAAATTGTAAATGACCTTAAAATTTTTTTTCCTTGTACGTATAACATCTATTAACATTTTATATTTTGTAGATATTCGATTGTGATTATAAAATATTAAGCATTAATGCGAGGTATGGAGGAGCCACACACGACTCATATATATGGAACAATTCTTTAATAAAACAAGAATTGGTCCGAGAATTCTGTAATGGACGCAGTGGAGAGTACCTACTGGGTATGTATCAACAAGAAAAAAAAATATATAACCGTAATTTAACATTCGCTTCTAATTTATTTAGGTGATAGTGGGTATGGACTACAACCGTGGCTTATGACACCGATATTACAGCCCGAAAACGAGCATCAAGAGTCTTATAACATTGCACATAAAAAGACTCGATGCTCCGTCGAAAGAGGAATTGGAGCGCTGAAAATAGGAAAATATTTTGCGCTTCATGGACGACGAACTGGAAACAGAAGTGCAGCCAGAAGATATAGATCCCATTACAATTTTAAACCAAGGGGAGGAAATTACGAATAACATTATTAGAGATTATTTTTAACTTTTAACTTTATAAATATAAATTCAGTGTAATTGTCCGAGTCTTATCCGATTTCAAATGTATTTTCAAAAATAAATTGCATGGAAACAATATTAGTTTTCCATGATACTTTAATTTATATGAATTTTTTTTTTTTTTTTTTTTTTTATGACTGATTCATTCCCGCTGATTCTATAACTCGACTGGGCCCCTATTTCTCAATATGAATACGAACAACATCTTATAATTATTTAAAAACTCTTAAAAAGTTTTATTTGCATATAATTCACATATTTGGTTTAATTAGTTAAATTTGATAGAAAGTAACCTAAAAAGTAAAATAATTAATCCGAGTCCGAGTTGGAATATAAATATTCTGCCCCCAATGGCAACTCACTTGATAAACTGTTTCTAGATTTATAAATATCTAAAAACTCTTCGGATATAGCCAATCTACGTTTTTTTATAACTATATCCTCCTCTTTTGCTTTCGCAATCCGCTCCAATATTTCTAATTTTTTTTTTTCAGCGTAATAATATTTTCAAAATAACTATTTTCTGATTTATCCAATTGTTTGGATGCATGAGGAGGCGGGGGCCTTTCTGCTAGCTTCTCATTTTGCGACTCCTTTCTCCTCAGCGCTGGGACCACATCAGCCAACACAGTTGTAGGTCTCTATATAACGTAAATTAAATAATAACAATAAAAAATTATACAAACACATAAATAATACTTACACGCAACCCAAATTCTTCCGTCTCTCCATCGCCGTCTATGTTGTCAGGGGTTATAACACCGACAACTCGGCTTTCCAATTCTGACAGCTCCGGTATAGTTATATCGTTAACTCTGGTTTGATTTATTTGTGACTTAATCAGAGTTAATTTTTTTTTAACTCTAGCTCTGAAAACAGCAAGTATTACTTTTAATTTAATTAATTTTGTAACTGCATAGAACTTACTTTAAATCTTCCCAAAATTTGCGCCACTGCGAAGCGTTTTTAGTAGCCCCCCCCCCCCCAGCCGATTCGCTTCCAACGCCAACTTTTCCCAATCCTTTTTAATTTTTTTCTTGCCATCAACGGAACTGAATCTGTGAAATAAACAAAATTTGTAATTGTTTTATAACGCTAATATTCCAAAATAATTACTGATTTTTGGCAGTTTCTAGATGATGCTCGAGAAACCCAACCACAAATTCTTTCTGAGCATTTGTTGCGTATGAAGAGGCCGATTCACACACAATTAAGCGCGAATTTGTATATCGAACATCAAAAAAGTGGAATTCGCTAATACACTTCAAATTTCCGGAGGAATACAAAATGAATAAATTTAAGGTAGCTATTAATCTTTACTTGAAGGATCGCACATTAGGTGCAGAAGCTCTGACAGTTACAAGGAGCTAGGACCGTTAATAAGTCCGCTCTGCACCCAATTAAAATATGTATATAAAAAAAAAAAAAAAATTACAGCTATATACACATTATATACATATATAAAAATAGATAAAATATTATTATATTTTAATTAAAATATAAACAATTAAAATTTATAACATAAATTATTCAAAATTAACAAAATATACTCACACATATTTTATTTGAGATTGCAACTGACTTTTGTCACGGAAAAGCAAATCAATGACAATTTTGCTTAATTTGTCATTTTTTTTCTTGTGACATTTTGAAAAAGTCACTTCATCAGAATCGCATTTTAGAACTCACAACTATATTGTCATTTTATAGCAGTTAAAATTTTAGTACAAAGTCACAAAAAATTGTCATTTGTCACTTGATCGGAATCTAGGCCCTGTGTTTTGAAATCTGGGTCAGCTAACGGTGTATACTTATCGACTTCCTCAAGTTGAAGATTTATGGGTTGAACTGGTAAATACGATGTAATGGATGGTACAATTAATACTTCTACACTGAAACAATTCTTGAACATAAACTTGATGCCCCATCATGTTCACTTCAATGGGTCTAACTTTTCCTTAGAATAAGTCAAAAAACAATGAATTCACAATAATTTCTATGGAAAACGTCATTAAAATTATGCATTGATCAAAATTAAATACAGTTGGAAAAAACCATTCTCTGATGTATGTTATTTTCATTAAAATATGGATTAGTTTTATAAAAAAAACATTAATTATAGGATATAGACATCTAATTTAAAAAAAATACACCTAAAATTAAAGCAAACATTACTTCATAGATTTTAAGAATTTGTTTGCCTACAATTTAATCACCCAAGTAAATACAACTAATGATTTTGTTGCATAAATGTTAATAAAGAAAAATTGCTAAACGTATTCATCTTATTTCCACATTCGAGATTTAGAGTATTTTTATTATATTTCCATACTAACACTTTCAACAGTCTAGTACATTAGTGTTGGTTTTATTAATATAAGATTATACATAAAAGTTATGTGTATGTATTTAAATATTAATGCATGTATCCTTAATTCTAAAACCTTAAACATTATTACAATGTAGTAATATACAAACAATGAGGAAATACCAAAATTTAATGTTTTTTCAGGAAAAAAAATTAAAAATTTACAACGGGATCTCTTATGAATCTAGAAATTGTTTGATGCGTGATTATTCTTTATTCAAATTGAACGTAGCAACTTGTGTAGTGCAAAAATTATAAAATATACTAATATTTTTAATGATAAATAATAGTGAGTGTGTTTAATTTAAACTATACATAGTGTTTAATTATTGTTATTTCAGTATATGTATATTTGTACAGTCAGTCAACATAACCAATCGAAACATAAAGCAAACGTAAAGGGTTTATCAATGCCCGAAAATAAGCAAGGGGCCTCAATTTTGGTGACGAACTATTGTACATACATAAATGTATCCTGGACATATATTGCATATTATTTATTTTACATTTGTTTTTAATAATTTTTTTTTTATTATTATAAGCCACGATAATTAGTCATTTGTTATTATATATCATATACAATTTATTATGAGTCAATACAAAGATAAATTAATAAATATTTATTTGGATTTAACACATTAAAAATATTGCTTGAATAGTACTATGTTCAATTACCGTTTATTTATTATTTATAGAAGCTTCCGTCAGTTTTGGTGAGTTTTGTGCCAGTAAAAATATTGTAGTGCGTATTGGTGGTACTAACGAAGCTAATCTCAACATGGGTTCAAGTCAACAATTAATATTACAAAATGTATGTCCTCAAACACCATTTTTACATGTGACGTTTGAAAAGGCAGAAGAGGAATCATCGAACCAGGAATCATTTAACGAACTTGAACTGTTGTTATAAGAATGTAATCTTTTACATCTAACAGACAAATTTGCAGGTAACCTTATTTTTCAAAAATACAATAAACACATCACATATTAAAATTTATCAAATTTATTAAATTTCTATTCTATATGGGATATTATCGAGAAGCTATTGGATACGATCTAGTTCCTGATTTCAAAATCATAGCCGAACCCGATTTGGATACCATGTTTCCAAATAAATCAGAATTAAGCCAGAAATCAAGACTTCGGGAGAAGCTTGCCAAATGGCGAGAAAATAATGTATCTATCTAGATATTGCAAGTCAATCTTTTGTCTGGAACAACGGCATTGGTGACTACTTCCGTTAATAAATTGTTGGAAACCCAAAATAACACACCAACAATGTCGCAGTCGCCAGCCACACCTATCCTAAATTCACCTTCACGTTTTGTAAGTATAATTATTAATTTTGTTTAATAATATGTATCCATATAAGTGTAATACATACATATATGGATTTCGTTGTTAACTACAATATTATTGTTCTAAGAATTATAACTTTTCAGTAACTAAGCCTTTTCTTTACATTGCAGGATTTAAAATATTTCTTAAATACGGAAAGAGGTAGTAAAATCGGTCAATGTTATAGAATAACATGTCCACCAAGATTAGGAGAATTCGAAAAAAAAATGTTAGTATAGATAGCATTTTAGAATAAAACTATACTATGAATTTAAGTATGGTGTATGATGACTTTGATAGAATTGCGAATGTAAGCAACAATTTTGGGAGAAAACAAGGTAGCTGGTTATATTTACACACTGAAAACTTGATAATTTAATTGAATTTTTTTCAGGATTGGTATTACCATCGCATTGATAAACAGCGTCCAACAGGTTGATCATACAATAAGTACCGAAATCAGGCTCCTGGTTTGAATAAAATTGGGTACTATGGAACACCTAAACGGTTGAAAAATTTTGCCGATAACAAAGCAATTGGTAATGTATTTTAAATTTTAAAGCCGACGTCACAATTGAGTGATTTAGTTATGGTGATGTAATATATAATGATGTAATAAGCCACACTATTGTGATGGTGGCATAACATGGTTGATAATATAGCGTTTTCGAGAGATTTGTTACACGACGTATTTTTACACCATTTAATTTGTTTGAAAAACGCAAGCAGAATATAATATGTATACATATTTGCCTATTCAGCCGTATTTTATTAAAAATTTAGAAGATGCTTTATTTGGGAGAATTTATTTCTTCCAAAGCAAACTACGCGATTTAAATAAACCCCCAAATATTTAATTTATTTAAAAATTTTGGGATTATTTATATGTAATTTTGTTTTTATCCTAGCTAAATCATTTTTCAGTTTTTCAAGGAATCACTTGAAAATCCGTATTTTGCATTAATTGGCGAACAACTTTGTTTAGATTCCAGCTTTTATCAGTTGGCCACCTCTATTACTTTTCGTAACACGTTACACACAATTAATTTTTATATATTTGACAAAAGTAAGAATAAATTAATGAAAATTAATGATGTTTTAATAAAAAACAATGAAATATACCTAATCACACAATGTCGAGTGATTGAATTATACGACAAACATTTGAGAGCATTTATGGTTGGAAACTTAAAATGAGAATATGATATTGTAAAATTGGCTGAAAAAAGTTTAAACCCCTTTCTATTGTATACATTAGCAAACTCTAAAATTTGTTTTAAGTCAGCTTTAATGTAAATAAATGAAAAATAATTAAATGAAAAATGAAGAAAGTGTATATTTAAATATGGTTACCTATAGGTTTAGTATTTAAATAAAAATAAATTAAATTGAAATAAAGTAAATTTTTGTTTTATTAATTTTGGATCACAAAAAATAAAATATGGAATACTACAATATATTATATTAATGATTATCTGCTTTGACCGATGGCATTTATGTCCATATATCTAGGATATACTGATCCATAGATTAAGGAGCCACTCTTCAAATCTATACTTACACATAACATATGCTTTATGTAAATAAACCTCAGCGTTTGGTTAGTTAAATTGAGTTGTAATGTTTCAAATAACAGTCATTTATGCATATTACCAATAAAATTGTGGATTATTGAGTGTATAATCAAGGAATAAATCATTCAATCAAAGAAATTCCATCCAAAATTTTAATTTCGAGGAACAGTGAATAATGTATTGTTTCATAAAACCAACGAATGAATGTATGGTTTTAGTTACATTTCTATGTATAACCCGATTAAATTCAATGTTCATTTCATAACATTAATTTTGTTCCATTTATCATTACGTTAAGGCCACAAAAACAAAAGTTGGAAAACAAGTCATAAAACCATTGAAATTAATTACAAAAACATCGAATATAGGCAACATTTTTTTCAGTGTATCGATATCTGATGTTTGTGGTCAATATTTGGTCTAAGTTTTAGCACACATTCCCCTTTTGAACATCCAGCTTCAGTACTATTAAGTGTGCGGATTCTCATGTCCGATTTATGGCGTGGAATCTTCAATAAATTGAGAAAACTATCGGTAATAAAGAAATGTCTCGAGCCTGAGCCCGACAATGCTCGTCTCTTAACCCAATTGACATATTTGTCTTCCTACCTCAACACAAGCTGTTGGTAGAATAAGTACTGTTGGATTAGTTGACGACGGTGACAGAAAAGTTGACACATCTTTTGGGTTTTCGCTTAGATGCAAATTTACTGCTGTTGAAATATTTTCTGTAGTTCCTGCACCTTCGACTGGAGATGAACATACATGGTTAGCAACTGGAATAGGAGTTTCTGGTACAAAATGAAGCAACGTGTTATGCATTCTTGGGCACTTCTGGTAATGTTTGGTAGTTCGGCAATTTGTTACAACATGACCTTGGCTGAGGCAGTTAAAACATCGGTTGGCTTTGGAAATAAAATCTCGACGTTCCGTTACAGAGAATTTTCGGAATTTCATGCAATTAAATAGTTTATGGTGACGGTTGCATAATGGACAGCTAGGTAATTGAACTGCAGTGTGGTACGATCTGGTTGTGGTGTGCCTTTGATTACTGAAACTGCTCTTCGCCTGGATATGCTCTGCAACTGTATCGACTAATGCATCCATTCGTTTGTTTAAAAATTCGATTAGCGTTTGAATGGTGGAAAAATCTACGTTTGCGCTTTCATACTTCCATATATGTCTTGTTTCCTCATCTAGTTTGTCGGTAGCTAGTAGAAGTATACTTGGATCCCGATTTGTTGCATCTGGACCAAGCGATTTTAATCCGCGTACTGTTTGGTCTATGGTATCATATAACTTCATTATGTTGCTACCTGTTGCCTTATTGAATTTCGGTGTTGCTAGAAAATCACGAATGTATGTCTCGACTATTCCCTTCTTCTTATCGTACTTTTGTACAAGCCGTTTCACTGCTTCATAATAATTGGCATCATCTACCCGAAAATGGCAGATGGAAGTATATGCGGCACCTCTTAACTGACCGAGCAAATATTTAAATTTTTGCGCTGGAGATAAACTGATATTATCGTGCACCGTTGATACGACTGCCACTGCTTCACGTTTCCATCAAACACAGGAAGATTTAAACGGGGTAACTTAAAATCCGATCGGAAATATTGGCTTGTGTTGGCTGTAATATTAGCTACATCCTCATTGCCTATTTGCGCTACGGGCAATAAAGTTTGTTTCCTAATGAAACTTTGGATTTTGGATACAAGCGGGAAATACATTTCATCAATTAAATCCATCTCAGATGCCAGACTGTCATCAATCGTAAATTTTTGGTCTTCTTCCGCCACGAACTGCTTATAAATTTCGAGAGTTTTTGATAAGCGAACATTCAGTTCTTCTACTGTTGCATCTTTCCCTTTTGTGTTAATGAAAGTAGCATACTTAGTAACTTGTCCCTTGATGATAGCCTTCCTTTCTAATAATGCTTCCATTTGGTTTCACAATTTCACTGTTACATCACAAAACTCAAACAAAAAAAAAATTCACTCGCCCACTCCCAGAATATCAAAATGTCTGCTTGACCAGATGTAAACTTGGTTAAATTGTTCTGGAACAAATACGGTATGTAACCCGTATCCCGTTAGATGATCGGAATTACTAACCTTATAATTGCTTGGTTTTATCTCAAATTGTTGCTTTGGTTGAGCGGGTTTGTATTTCTTCGGCGAATACTTGTATGAAACTCGAAAGATCCGGCTCGAAGGACCAATTTTATGTGTAATTACTTTTAGGTACAAAGTAATTACTTTTGTTGTACCTTTGATTGTACTCAAAAATACAGGTGGTAATTATCGTTTGGCGACTAATTACGCTCGGTTTGCTTGTGGGTACGTACACAGTAAGTATATTCTTCAAAGATTATTCACGGTAAGTATAATCGGGAATTATAGGCAATAAAATTTATTTCACATAAATTTATTCTATTTTTAGGTTAGGTAATGTTTTCTGATGCTTACAGAACAAAAACGTTTTATAGAATGACATTTTATATAATGCAATGATTTTACGGAAAAATTCCCAAAATTATATAAAGTGCATCTGGTGACAGATATTGTAAACTTATTTGAACAATATACAATTTTAGTAGTAGTTTTGAACGTGTAACATCATACCTAATATAATATTCCACGGCTTGTACCCAAATTGGAACTGTCAAAACAATAGGTAAATAAATTAAATTGGTGGCGGAAAGTTAAATGACTCTATAGTTGTATTGCTTTCACCGAAAATAAAAAAATTACAACAACCATCGTACTAGATAGACCAAAAAATGGTTTAGCTAACCCAAAAAAAATTAGTGGTTAAATAAATCTTAACCAAATTTTTAGTTTCAATACCTGCCACAAGAGTTGAATTGGCAAGAAAATACATGAAAAAAATTAGACCAAAATTTGGTTAACTTTTGCTGTTGCTTTGACCGTTAACCAAATAAAATACCTAACTCATTTCGGTTGAAAGCAATACACTTATATAAAACTAAATTTAAACTAACTATTATTTTTACAATTTCAGCTAACAAATTATAGCAACAGAAGTAGAAGTCTGATGTACAATTAATTCAAATAAGTATAAATGGAAATTACATATACGATCAAACGATTCTTTGAGTGTTCTCTTTTAATTTTCGGTTACAATCCTGGATGTCAACATTACCTTGGAATTTATAAATTGTAATGCAATACTTTTACTGCTGTTGATCAATTGACCGCCGGTGATGCAATAAACTCGAACACGACAGCCGCAATACATATATGGTTTATGCTCCGTTTTCCATAATTAAACGTAGATAGTTACATAAAAAGGTGTCATTTATTTTGTCGTGTGGTTTTTAATACAGTCATAAATTAAATTAAAATGGCTTGAAAAAATGTGTATGCACTTGACTTTAGAAGGATTATAAAATGGAAAAAAAAAACCTAAATTTTATTATTGTTATAATATCGTAATATAGATATCTCTTAAACAGCTTTTCTGATATAAAACATTTGAAATATGCAGGAGTTTACCATTTAATTTTTGCGACACTACAACGAAAATTAAAAAAATTGGTGCAAATAATAATGGTCTGTATTCAACAAGCCAATTTACGTTGATACAATCATTTATTTCCAGTACAATGATTAATGCCACAAAGCTGTCCTTATAGAAAATAATGAAGCAAATAATTTTGTATTACGAAGATTTCTAAACAAATAATTCTGTTTTAAAATTTATTGATATAATTTATTTTATATCAAAGAATTTATGATTGATTGATTTTGATTGATATGAATGCACGGCCAAGCTTATGAAGCAAGAAATCCCGTGTTAGTGATGTGGTCATTAAACTGTCACACCAACTTTATAACACAGGTGAATGCTTTCCTTACTGAAGATACCTAAGCAACATTACAACAAGGAGAGCACAACCACCCGCGATATCACATAAATGTGACAGCATCATGTCCAACCCTGGCCAGGTCCCACCGTGCACTCTTTCACACATAACAAAACCGAAGGATAGGATAGGATAGTTAGAAGTGACAGAATCGGCCCGGTTACAGACACCTAGGTATAGCCGATAGTTAGTAAATTGTTAGTAATTATATAGTAAAATAGTTAGCACAGGACAACACAATTTCTAAACTACAACTTATTTACTACTTGTTGATCCTGGAGGGTTGATTCAAGCTAAAAGTTAATTCTGAAAATCAGGATTAATTTAATCCCTATAATAATGATATTATTTATATGTTATATTCTGAATATTGAATTATTAATTAACATCATAAGGAAAATACCCCTTTAAATATTCTTTAAACTAAATTAATTAATATACATTAATGAACAAAACACGATATGTTACACATTAAAACTAATAAATTAGTTAAGTTAAAATTAAATTAACTTCTCTGAAACCTCTGAAAAAATAAATATTTAACAATAAAATTAAACTAATTAGCAATTTAGAGGTTTAGTAAATTATTAGTACAATATATAATAAAAAGGTTAGCACAAGACAGCACAATCTAACTACATTATTAGATGATCATTTCTCTGGAATCCAGGGCCGGATACTCAGGACTTCCTGAATTTACAACAGGACTTAAAAAAATTATTAATTAACTTGTAATTTCACCCCTGTCCGCTTATCATTCATTTAGCTGCTAAAATATTTAAGAAAAATATAAAATAACAACACTTATTTCCTTATTCATGGTCCTTTTAAATTTAATTAATTAATTATTACGTATCGCAACAAGGATTAACATAAACATTAAACCATTTAAACATAAAATTTAACTTAAAACTAATCATCTATTTCCTATCGAACCAGAAAAAGAAAATACATAATTATAGATCCAATTATTTTAAAAAACTTAGATAAAATGATTTAAATGATAATGTTACAGCACCACAACACCTAGACTTATCAATAATTCAATTAGGATTAACGAACGATTAAATTAATTTTTATATTAATTTTATTTGTTGATTCTTGATATAAGTATATCAAGAATCAACAAATAAAATTAATATAAAAATTAATAATAAAAATTCCCAGGCGACTCTGAAAACTAAATTTAATTAATAAATAAATCACCATAATACCAAATATAATTACTTAAATGAATAATTATTATAACAGGATCTTTAGTATTCCCGGGCACACACCGTACACCCATTTACCCATACCAAAACCAATGGATAGAATAAGATTATTAGTTGGGACAGATTCAACCCGTTATCAGACTCCTAAGCAATTAATAGTTAGTAAATTATTATTATAATAAATGATAAAACAGGTTAGCACAAGACAGCACAATTTAACTACAAGATTAGATGCTCGTTCCTCTGGAATCCAATGCCAGAACTCAGGATTCCTTAAATCGAAATCATGACATCAAAAATTATTATTATTATTAATGTTGTAATTTTACTAATCCTGTTGACATAATTATGATAAACCAAATCAACATCTTCGATATTTATTACTTATATACTCCCATAAAACCCTGCAAAATCAAGCATGCAAAGTAAGTAAAATAATAAATCAATGAAAGGAAATTGAAACATTTGTAGTGTTTTTTCATTCGCTCCGGATAGCTGCTATCGAGAGCCGTCATATAAAAAATGGCTCCCGATAGCGCTCGGTATAAATAGGTAGAGCCAAAAATTTTTTAAATGAAGTTTTTGGTAAACAATTGAATTAAAAATGATAGTTTGATGTTAAATAAGTTTAGTTTACCAATAAATAACGCGTCAAATTTAAATTTAGGCATAGAAAAATGACGGCTCTCGATAGCAGCTATCCGGAGCGAATAAAAAAACACTACAATTATTTCCTTAAAAATTTATCGGTGTGCCATATAAGTAATATTGACGTTTGTATGTGAAAACTGCAACCTAAACTTCAATAAATCCATTAAGTTAATGATTAAAACAAAAATAAAAATAAAATTAAAATTTAAATTTAAATATAATAATAATAAAAAAAACTAAAAAAATAGTTATAAGTCTACGTGTTGCCAAACAAACTCAATTCAGCAAAAATTAATATTTCCATATTAGTTTCACTTATACAATTTATTCAATTGTAAATTCTGAATTCAATCTAAATTAATTAAATATAATTTATATAATTAAAATTAAAACTTCAATACCCCGTAATTAAATCATTACTACCTAAATAAGCAATTTTGCCTGTATCACATATTGAGTTCCCATTCAATTCAAATTTACTCGATTATACGAAGTATAAGAATCCCATTTGAATTGAGTTTATGAGAATGGTAGCTAAATAAAGAGCACTATCAAAACCAATAAGTATTCCTACATAAAATGTTCTCTATATTTAATTACATATGATATTAAACAACACACAAAACAAAACAGACTTGTTCGGATTATGCAAATGTGTATACCCACAAAAATGTATTTGTTTGTACATTTTTGCCATTTTTGTTACCACATAAATGACTTATGTAATTTAGAACATAGAGAGAGATATATGTAGGTATACACATTTGTGTTACTTTTGTAGTATAACCCGCTCGTATATAATAACAAAAGGCAAAGGGTATTTTTTCAAATATGCGTACCAAATATAAATAGATTTTAAATAAGAAAAAAGAATTTTGTCATAAAATGTCATAAAAATTCAATTTACTCCTGGGGGCCTATTCTCGAATTCCACATCTCCATTTTCCACATGTGGACATCTGTCAAAACTCATAAAAATTGAATTTTTTCGGTACTAAGGGAATATTTCCGAATGGGTATAAGCATGTGGAAAAATTCCCCATATAGGAAATTGTCAATGCGGCATGTGTTTTATATACGAATTACAATTTTCGAACCATTTTTTGACAGCTTTGACAGATGTCCACATGTGGAAAATGGATGTGAAAATCGAGAATAGGCCCCCTGTTCTTTAAACTGATAATAATATTCATTCTTTTCGAACTACGAGTATGTTATTTTCTAGACCATTATATAGTTTATTACTATTGTTTTAGAAAAAAAAAAGTAAATAATGAATCCTAATTATTGGTCGGCTTTCTTTCAATCTCACTATACGAAAATGTATTTTTTTCTCTGCACGACGAATACGTAACAAACAACGGGATGGATAGATTTTTAAAGGGTGGATCTACAAAAAAGAGTTTTATTGATGTTTTCCATTCATTAAATCATAAATTACAACATTATGTATTTTGGTAATCCTTTTATTCTATAGAATCCGCTCCTACGTGCGGCACGCAGTGCGACATGTTTGCTGATCCCGGCTCCTACGTCCCCCGAAGCTCAAATCTAAAGCCCCTCGGAGGGCTAAGCGGGGGGGAGCGCAGCGACCTCCCGCGTGCCCGTGAGAGTTACCGAAGCCGTTAGCCTCTACAATTCCAAGTTAAATTAGTCGATGTCATTTTTCTTCAATTTATTTTCCTCAGAATAGAGAAAAAAAGTACGGGAAATTGTTATGCAAGATTTTATATTGCAATATTTTATAATTGCAACTTTTTGTAATTGCAATATTTTGTAATGCAAAATTTATGTTGTTAGCAAACCAGTTCACCGAATATATAAATAACAAACGACACCGTGATCTATCTTTCTAAAAAATTACTTTTATTTCTAAGCAACCCTTTTACAAAACTAAACTTTATTTCAGAAACATGTGATTACTACTGAAGTGACATCTTATAAAGAATAAAGGTATTATATTTATATAACATAAGGTGTTGCCAGATAAACAAAACTCAAGCGCAGGGACGGATTATTTCAACACTCTCCCTCGTTCCACGCACAGCTCATTTCGTAATTCTTCAAATATATTCCTTGTTAACGGTTTCGTTAAAATATCTGCTATTTATTTCTTTGTAAATATATAGTTCAGGCAAATTTCATTGTTCCATACCATGTCTCTTACATAGTGATATTTAATATCTATATGCTTCGTTCTTTTGTTCTCTGGATTTTTTGCAATTTTTAAACATCCTTGGTTGTCCTCAAAAATTGGAATTGGTTTATAAATATTCTGTTGCAGATCCCGTAATAATTTCTTAAGCCACATAGATTCAGACGTTGCTTGAGCTAGGGCAACATATTCCGATTCAGTTGTTGATAATGACACCAAATTTTTTTTTTACTGCACCAGGATACTAAATTGTTGAAAACTTTGAACAGATATCCACTTACAGATTTTCGATCATAATTATCACTTCCCCAATCTGCGTCAACAAACCCGATTAAAATATCACTATCTGGGTTTCGCCTGTACACTAAGCACAAATCTGTAGTCCCCTTCAGGTATCGTAACACTCGTTTCAAACTAGTCCAATATTTCTCCTCAAAGCAATCTTGGAAACGACTAAAGTAACTCACTGCATAACAGAGATCCGGACGAGTGCCCAGCATCAAATACATCAGGCTGCCTATTAATTCTCGATATGGTCGATTACAATTTTTAACTTCGTGATCGCGTGTTAACATCAAACCAACTTCAATTGAAGTATTTACATTATTACAATTTTCCATTTCAAAACGATCAAGAATCCGTTTCGCAAATGTTGTTTGATTTATCTCGATCTCACCAGCTTTCTGATTAACGGTTATTGACATACCCATAAAATGCTTAATTGGTCCCAAATCAGTCATTTCGAATTTTTCTGCCAGTTGACTATTTAGATTTTCGATTTCCACGTCATCATTGCCACATATCATTAAATCATCAACGTAGAGAACCAAATAGGTTACATAATTTTCTTTAGTTTTTACATAATAATCGGCATTTGATCTTTTAAATCCCAAGCTTAAAATATAATTGTCAAAACCGGTGTGAAGTTTTTAACAAAATTTGTTAAAACAAACATTTATGCGAGTATACAAAATATTTTTAACAGTGTATTCAACAAAAAATAAATTAAACGAATTTCTAATTAGAATATCTTCTGCATTATTCACAAAAATATTATTTTGATACAATATTTTACATAAATTATCAAATCAAATGATTTTTATAACAATATTCGAACGAAAACAATAACAAACCGATTCACCGCTTTATTGATAATTTTTTTGAATCAATTTTGTAGTATTAATTATTGTCGGGCCGATTTCAGAGATGTCCAAAGGGTTTCACTATATACATAAGATAGCTTAATTAATTACCTATCGAAACCATCAGGTCTTATTAACGGCTAGTGAGAAGCACTATGAATTAACAAGCTTTCAATTTAAAAAATCGGACCTCAATCAATTTTTTTGATATAAATTTCTTAGAATTAATTTTGTCGGGCCGATCTCAGAGATGTCCAAAGGGTTTCACTATATACATTAGATAGCTTGATTAATTACCTATCGAAACCATCAGGTCTTATTAACGGCTAGTGAGAAGCACTATGAATTAACAAGCTTTCAATTTAAAAAATCGGACCTCAATCAATTTTTTTGATATAAATTTCTTAGAATTAATTTTGTCGAGCCGATCTCAGAGATGTCCAAAGGGTTTCACTATATACATTAGATAGCTTAATTAATTACCTATCGAAACCATCAGGTCTTATTAACGGCTAGTGAGAAGCACTATGAATTAACAAGCTTTCAATTTAAAAAATCGGACCTCAATCAATTTTTTTGATATAAATTTCTTAGAATTAATTTTGTCGAGCCGATCTCAGAGATGTCCAAAGGGTTTCACTATATACATTAGATAGCTTGATTAATTACCTATCGAAACCATCAGGGCTTATTAACGGCTAGTGAGAAGCACTATGAATTAACAAGCTTTCAATTTAAAAAATCGGACCTCAATCAATTTTTTTGATATAAATTTCTTAGAATTAATTTTGTCGGGCCGATCTCAGAGATGTCCAAAGGGTTTCACTATATACATTAGATAGCTTGATTAATTACCTATCGAAACCATCAGGTCTTATTAACGGCTAGTGAGAAGCACTATGAATTAACAAGCTTTCAATTTAAAAAATCGGACCTCAATCAATTTTTTTGATATAAATTTCTTAGAATTAATTTTGTCGAGCCGATCTCAGAGATGTCCAAAGGGTTTCACTATATACATTAGATAGCTTAATTAATTACCTATCGAAACCATCAGGTCTTATTAACGGCTAGTGAGAAGCACTATGAATTAACAAGCTTTCAATTTAAAAAATCGGACCTCAATCAATTTTTTTGATATAAATTTCTTAGAATTAATTTTGTCGAGCCGATCTCAGAGATGTCCAAAGGGTTTCACTATATACATTAGATAGCTTGATTAATTACCTATCGAAACCATCAGGTCTTATTAACTTCTAGTGAAAAGCACTATGAATTAACAAGCTTTCAATTTAAAAAATCGGACCTCAATCAATTTTTTTGATATAAATTTCTTAGAATTAATTTTGTCGGGCCGATCTCAGAGATGTCCAAAGGGTTTCACTATATACATTAGATAGCTTGATTAATTACCTATCGAAACCATCAGGTCTTATTAACGGCTAGTGAGAAGCACTATGAATTAACAAGCTTTCAATTTAAAAAATCGGACCTCAATCAATTTTTTTGATATAAATTTCTTAGAATTAATTTTGTCGGGCCGATCTCAGAGATGTCCAAAGGGTTTCACTATATACATTAGATAGCTTGATTAATTACCTATCGAAACCATCAGGTCTTATTAACGGCTAGTGAGAAGCACTATGAATTAACAAGCTTTCAATTTAAAAAATCGGACCTCAATCAATTTTTTTGATATAAATTTCTTAGAATTAATTTTGTCGAGCCGATCTCAGAGATGTCCAAAGGGTTTCACTATATACATTAGATAGCTTGATTAATTACCTATCGAAACCATCAGGTCTTATTAACTTCTAGTGAAAAGCACTATGAATTAACAAGCTTTCAATTTAAAAAATCGGACCTCAATCAATTTTTTTGATATAAATTTCTTAGAATTAATTTTGTCGGGCCGATCTCAGAGATGTCCAAAGGGTTTCACTATATACATTAGATAGATTGATTAATTACCTATCGAAACCATCAGGTCTTATTAACGGCTAGTGAGAAGCACTATGAATTAACAAGCTTTCAATTTAAAAAATCGGACCTCAATCAATTTTTTTGATATAAATTTCTTAGAATTAATTTTGTCGGGCCGATCTCAGAGATGTCCAAAGGGTTTCACTATATACATTAGATAGCTTGATTAATTACCTATCGAAACCATCAGGTCTTATTAACTTCTAGTGAAAAGCACTATGAATTAACAAGCTTTCAATTTAAAAAATCGGACCTCAATCAATTTTTTTGATATAAATTTCTTAGAATTAATTTTGTCGGGCCGATCTCAGAGATGTCCAAAGGGTTTCACTATATACATTAGATAGATTGATTAATTACCTATCGAAACCATCAGGTCTTATTAACTTCTAGTGAAAAGCACTATGAATTAACAAGCTTTCAATTTAAAAAATCGGACCTCAATCAATTTTTTTGCTGATCATTTTTAAAAAACGAATATTTTTTATTTTTTTGGGTTAGTATATAAAGAAATTTTTTTTCCGTTTTGTTTTAATACGTTTTCAGACTTTGTGCTGCTTGTTTCTTTTGGTGTTTTCAGATTTTTTATCGTGTTTTTTCCGTGTTATACAAAAAGTTTTTTTTAAAACTATCGACTCTCGCTCTCTTTTGGATTCTCTTTAAAACTGTTTTTTCTAGATTTTTGCTTTATAAATATTGACCTTGGTTTTCATTCGGATTTTCTATTGTTTTACCAATTCTATATTTTGTTTTGCATTTTTACAATCACATATTGTAATTAACAAGCCTAATTAGGGTTAGGTTAGAGTGTGTTAATACCGCGTTGCATTTTTGCTCATCATTGTTAAGCATTATATTGGAAAATATATTTATAACTACTTTGGAAAAATGAAGTACAACTATAAAAGGCAGGCTAGCAAAATTCACGCTTCGTTAATTCAAACGTTCTTAAATAGCTTTACAGGTGAAATTAAATTCACCCGTAATAAAAATGATTTTATGGACGAATTATGTGCTGCTTTAAAAGTCAATTCAAATCAAATAAATAGAGATAAAATACATCATATCTGGAAAATGGGAAACATTCTTCAAATAAGCATTCCAGAAATAAATAATAAAGCAACAGCAATTTCTAGTGGTTGTATTTTAGCGGATCCTACTCCAGAAACAATTAATTTAGAACCAGTAGAAATTTATTCGAATGAAGCAGCAAGCAATAATCCTAATATAATTATTATTCCTGATGACGATAAGGATTTAGTCGAATTCTTGAAACCCCAGGAGGAGTTACTTGTACAGAAACAAAAATACAACGCACCCAAGAATTTGTTGTGGCAATTACAATATGTTGTGAAGCTACAGGATACAACAGGAAACTTGGGACGGGAAGATATACGAATTTTAATTACGGATACGTTAACAGACTTAAAAAGTCCATGCGTTGTATCTTTTAAGACTATTCATTTGCAAAGCAAATTTCAAAAACAAATTATATGTTACGGGTTTTGCAAAAAGATTCCAACCAAAAAATATAAATTTATAATTAAAAAATCACAACTTTTCGTCTATTCGAATAATGTTTTGTGTGTTACTCATGAAGGTGATTATGTTTTCAACCAGCTTCGCGGAAAACGCCGCAATGATTTAAAAGAAAAATTAAAAACCCAATCATGTCACAATGTTCAATTAGATTTAGTTCATACTGTCGACGTAGAGCTATATAAGAAAGGCAATACCCAGAATATAATATCAAAAACTGTCATTCGAAAAGTGAAATCCGAATTATTGAAAGCTAATGACTTGATTCGTGATTGCGACGTGATAGATTTCATCTACAAAGATATGACGGAACCAAGCCTAAATAAATATATTTATTCAACATCTAATCCATTAAATGTGATATTAATTCGCAAAATAAATTTGAATCTGTTCAATACCTATACTGTGTTCGGAATTCATCTAGATGCTACCGGAAAGGTTGCCAAGCAACCTTTATGTCACAGTTACCATAAGTATAAGCGCCTCCTTTATTATGCGTGCGTAATAAATATTAATAATATTTTAATGCCGGTAGCTGAATTAATTTCGTCTAGACATGATTTTACTACGATAGCTAATTTTTTATCAGAATTTAACTTACTGTTAGAAGAAACCGTAGCTAAAAATAATTTTCCGAAATATTTTATAACTGATTGGTCTTGGGCGTTAATCAAATCTATCTTGATTGCCTTTAATTCAATGTCTGTAATGGCTTATATAAGGAAAACTTATGATATATTGACATTGCAAGTAACAAATGATTTGAAAGTTGGCACATTTATTTGTTGTGCTCATTTTGTAAAAATAATTTCCACTCAAATTAAATCCAAGATACCACATGCATCAGTTGAACTAAAAACCACGATTTTAGACTTGTTTTGTGCCATGATTAACTGTAAAACATTGCGAGATGTCGACACGTTTTTTGAAGTATACTGCACTTTACTGTGTGCAAAATTCATGGATGAAAATGCTTCTAAAGCTTACGCCAAATTCAAAATCATTGTAACGCAGTTATACAAAGATGACTTAAAAGTTGCAAATGACAAAGATGATTTAAAAGTTGAAAATGACTGCCTTGACGACTCTGAAGGGTGGAAAGCGTCGCAACCTACAACTTTTTGGACCAATACATCCATTTATACTGACAGTCCATATTACCAAAAGTACAATAAAATATTTCAAACCATAAAATTAAAAACAATGAATTGCAACGGCCATACATCTAACATTTTTTATTGCGAAGAATTTGTCAAGTTTTCCATTAAAAAATATTTTTCCTACTTACCATTGTGGGGAACTTGTTTTTCATCCAACATGGGAATTAGTGGTAGGATGTCTAATTCCAATGCCGAAAGTTGGTTTTCTATAGTGAAGAACCACTACACTCAACATAAAACTTTTAGAATCGGCAGATTAATTACTGTGTTGGATGAAAAAAATCAAAAATTGCTTAAAGCAATACAAACATCTCATCCTACTAAACTTATTTTAAAAAGAAGAAGAAGTCAGTATGAATCTGATTACGACATTTCGAAATGTGAGGAAGGATGGAATAAAAAAATTAAGCTGTCAAACTCACCGAAACATTTTGGAAAGAGAGTTTTAACTCGCGTAGGCAAAAAAAATTATTTAAAATCAAACCAACCAATATCTAAAAGTAAGCAACTCCCAACAATCTCCGAAGAAACGACGTTTGTATTAGAAAATGGATATACGTATACCAATGAAAATAAGAAAAACATATTTGTGTACAATACTTGTGCCTTTGACTCCACGGCCCAAATATTTTTATGTTTGTATTTAGAATATGGCAATTTTCGAACCCTATTTTCTTCTTCAAATAATAGATTTTTTCAGTTCATTTCACAGTTGGGCGAATTTAGAGAAAATAGTGATTATTACTTGGAGAAACGAAGTAAAATGTTATTGGAAATATTTCAAAACTCCAAAGAACGTGTGGAAACTAATACTTCCGTTACTTTATCGGCTAATTGTAATGTCTGTTACATACAAGAAAAAATTATACCAGCACCTCTTACTGAAGTCATTCAATGTGTTAATGATCATCCTCCACACACAAAGTCAACTTTTTATTTGCCATTAAAAAATATTTTCGATGTTAATCAAAGAGCATTAAAAAATATCCAGGCTCTAATCGACAATGATTGCAAAAGAACTTGCAATGTTTGCCAAAGCAGGAAAGTAAAGCTAATTTCGGCAAACTATGGAATAATTATGGTAGATGTTCAGCATGTCGATACGAGTATTTTTTACAATATACAAATAAAAGAGGTAGAAGCTGCCATTCAAGTTACTGGTCAACCATTTACTTTGAAGGCCTTCATTAATTTTGTCAAACCGTCAAGTAAACTAGGAGTAGGGCATTACCAATCGTACATTAAACGAATCAATGGAATTTGGGAAATCCACGACGATCTCCTTTCAATTCCGCTAGAAACGAAACTTGATGCAAGAGTAAATCCTGTCGTTTTAGTTTATATAAGAGATTGAAGAAATAGAATTATATATGTATGTATATAATAACATTCTTACTCGTCTATGTTATGTAGGAGCCAAGCCTAATAAAAATAAAAAAAATAAAAAAAAAACATTCTTACTCTTTTATATTTAATTTATCTATCTTCTGGCCATAATTTAAATCAAAAACTATTTGTATTAACGAATTATAATTTAATTAACTTCTCAAAAAGTCGTAAAAGAAAGTCATGTTTTGGCAACACCTTCATTTTTTTTTTTGACATTTTTTATACATTTTTTTTGTTTTTTTTGCATCGGTTTTTCCATACATACAATAATGTGTATAATTTTGAAATATGTATTGGAAATCCAAACTACACGACATGTTAGTCTTGCCATGTACTTTGTCAATATCCGAGGTCTCGTGACAAAATATAATATAGTAATATTTGTGCACTATTTGTTCCATTACGATCAGTGTTATACCAAATCTCAGCGATTGGCTCATATAGACTATAAAGGTTGTAAAGGGAATGCATTGAAGTATTCATATCACGCAATGCCATTTTTTGAAAATTACCAAATCGACCAATTTCGCCTGGAACCGAGAAAAGTCCAATTATTAATTATTAATTATTAATTAATTATTACTTTTTAATTATACGGCCTGAAGGGGCGACGAAACCGTCAACCAACAGTCTGGCAAACCAGGTGCTTCGTTTTTCTTGGAAATGAAAGAAGATCCCTATAAGATCCCTATATAAACGGGCTCTCTGTCGTGAGTGAAATGGATCCCATTGGCTTGGGCGCTCCATATGAATGCTTGTATGAATGAGGATCTCTGATTAATTCTAAGAAATTTATATCAAAAAAATTGATTGAGGTCCGATTTTTTAAATTGAAAGCTTGTTAATTCATAGTGCTTCTCACTAGCCGTTAATAAGCCCTGATGGTTTCGATAGGTAATTAATCAAGCTATCTAATGTATATAGTGAAACCCTTTGGACATCTCTGAGATCGGCCCGACAAAATTAATTCTAAGAAATTTATATCAAAAAAATTGATTGAGGTCCGATTTTTTAAATTGAAAGCTTGTTAATTCATAGTGCTTCTCACTAGCCGTTAATAAGACCTGATGGTTTCGATAGGTAATTAATCAATCTATCTAATGTATATAGTGAAACCCTTTGGACATCTCTGAGATCGGCCCGACAAAATTAATTCTAAGAAATTTATATCAAAAAAATTGATTGAGGTCCGATTTTTTAAATTGAAAGCTTGTTAATTCATAGTGCTTCTCACTAGCCGTTAATAAGACCTGATGGTTTCGATAGGTAATTAATCAATCTATCTAATGTATATAGTGAAACCCTTTGGACATCTCTGAGATCGGCCCGACAAAATTAATTCTAAGAAATTTATATCAAAAAAATTGATTGAGGTCCGATTTTTTAAATTGAAAGCTTGTTAATTCATAGTGCTTCTCACTAGCCGTTAATAAGACCTGATGGTTTCGATAGGTAATTAATTAAGCTATCTTATGTATATAGTGAAACCCTTTGGACATCTCTGAAATCGGCCCGACAATAATTAATACTACAAAATTGATTCAAAAAAATTATCAATAAAGCGGTGAATCGGTTTGTTATTGTTTTCGTTCGAATATTGTTATAAAAATCATTTGATTTGATAATTTATGTAAAATATTGTATCAAAATAATATTTTTGTGAATAATGCAGAAGATATTCTAATTAGAAATTCGTTTAATTTATTTTTTGTTGAATACACTGTTAAAAATATTTTGTATACTCGCATAAATGTTTGTTTTAACAAATTTTGTTAAAAACTTCACACCGGTATTGTCAAAACAAATATTCCAACACCTTGGCGATTGTTTCAGTCCGTACAACGATTTATTTAGTTTCCACACTCGATCATTTATATTACTTCCAGAAGGTGGAGCCATGTAAATTACTTCCTCCAATTTCCCATTAAGAAAAGCGGTTTTAACATCAAGATGACGAAATGAAAAGTTTCCTTGTATTCCAATAGCCAGCAACAATCTTATAGTGGTGAGCTTTGCCACTGGTGCATATATTTCATTATAATCCACACCTTCTCTTTGTAAAAAACCACGAGCTACAAGCCGGGCCTTATATCTTTCAACGTTACCGTCTCTATCATATTTTTTTTTTTGAACACCCATTTTGATGATATAATTTTTGCATCAATGGGAGGTGCTACTAGATTCCAAGTGTTGTTTCGCTCCAAAGATTTCAATTCGTCATTTACGGCGTCTTTCCAAAATTGTTCATCATGTCTCCCATATATTTCTTCGTAACTTCCAGGTGCATCATTAATTAAAGCTTCGACAAACATGACAGTAGGATCAATTTCATAATCATTATGCCAAACAGGTTTACGTCTCTCTCTCGTCGAAATTCTTCCAGTTGATGAAATCTCAGATACTTCTTCTTCACTATTTACGGTTTCGATGACAGCAACTTCATCTTCAGTTTCAATACCATTTATTTCAACCACCGGATCCAAGAGTGTGTTTGAACACACGTCATTATAGTGTTTTTCATTATCATGTTTGTAGATCTTTGTTTCGTCAAATATTACATCACGGGACAACACGAATTTTTGTTCTCTTTCATTCCATAATCGATAACCATTTTTACAATATCCGATAAAGTAGCATTTTTCACTCTTTTCATCGATTTTTCGTCGTTTAATTTTTGGTATATGAACGTATGCTACACTTCCAAAAATTCTTAAATGGTTTACATTAGGAATTACACCATACAATTTTTCAGCAGGAGTTTCAAAATTTTCCTTTGATGTTGGACTCCGATTTATTAAATATGTTGCACAGAACACAGCTTCGTTCCACATGTCTTTCGAAAACCCACTATCAAAAATCATACACCGGGCTCTATCCAATAATGTTCGGTTCATTCTTTCGGCTGTACCATTTTGCTCCGGCGTGTATGCCATTGTTTTCTCAATCACAATGCCCTGATCTAGACAGTAGCTGTTCATTTTATTTGAAATATATTCTCCACCACCGTCACATCTTAATTTCGATTATTTCAAATTAAACTTCGCGGTTGCCATTGAATGATAGTTCACAAATTTTTCAAAAACTTCATCTTTAGATTTCATCATATAAACCACAGTAAAATGTGTATAGTCATCGATAAATGTGACAAAATATTTTTCTTTATTCCATGATTTAGGTGTGATTGGACCACAAACGTCAGTGTGCACTCGTTCCAAAGGTCTCACTGCGAATTTTTCTCGTTTATTAAATGGTGTTCGACATTGTTTTCCAATAACACAACCTTCACAAACGTTCAGTTTTTGTGTTGAGATGACATCCATGCCATTTGATTGATTTAATTTCAGCTTAAATGTCAATTGATACAAGCCATTCTGCTGTGTACCACTTGCAATGACACCTTCAGCGGTTTTCAAAACAAATTGTTGGTTTGCAAAAGTTACAGTAACGCCGTTCTCTGCTAAACGTCGTACTGAAAGCAAATTTAATCTGAGACGGAGCCACGAAAATATAAACGGAGAAGGAAATTAAAACCGCACGAGTTGGAAAATTTCGTGCCGAAAAAATGGCAAATTATTTTCGGTTTTTATTTTGAGCATAATTTGCATTTTGATTTATATACCAATTAATATTCCAGTTACCAAAGTAAGACAGCAATAAAATAATATGAGAATGATAAAAAAAAATCGTTACAAAAAAATTAAAAAGAAAAATTCTTTCTGTATACATTGTTTATAGTTTAAAAATTAAATAATTATGTCAAAAATAGTTTCTAAGATTTTTTAATTACAAAAATAGTTTTTTAATGCCTCAGAAGTTGACCAATAAGTCGAAATATAAGGTTAAAAACTGTTAAGTTTTTTTAAATTAAATATTGGGTTTTATTTAAAATAAGCGGAAATTAAAATATTTAAATAAAATGACTGTTGCACATGATTCGTTTTTATTGGTTTAGATTTTACTCTCTTTTAGTTTCATAGTATGCGAATGTTTATGTTTTCTACACTGTATTCACAACCATATATATAAACGATGTCATTTCACAAATATATTCATCAGTTTAGATACTTCTACAGCATTAGTATACATTTGATTGGTCTTTCTAAAGAGAGAATTTTAGCAGGTTATGGAATTGTACATAAAACAAAAATCAAAATATACTTTAGTATTAGTGAAAATCCAATAAGACCTGAAGATTAACTACGCAACTTAAACTGCGTCAATTTTAATTTAATCCAAAAACTAACTAAATGTAACTATACATTTATATTTACATTTAGATTTTATGTACAATTACACCCAATTAAAATAACAATCAGAATAAAATCATGCAATTACTTAAGAAATCAAAAAATAATTTTGATTTCTTTCACTATAAATTCCAAACATTGCCTGCTAAATGTATCCCGGTGGATTACATTTTCCAAATTAATCTTAACTACACCATTTATATATTGATTATTATTTATATTAATTAATTAATTTTAATTTATTTCACTAACACAAAACATAAACAAAACACAAAAACTTAAACAAAGATAATTAAATTAAATTACAATAAATTTACAAAGAGGACGACAAAAACACGGAATGATATCAAAGGGCCGAATGTCGAAGGGCCGAATGTCGAAGGGCCGAATTTCTAAGGGCCGAATGTATCGAAGGGCCGAATGTCGAAGGGCCGAATGTCGAAGGGCCGAATGTGTCGAAGTCCCGAATGTGTCGAAGGGCCGAATGTCGAAGGGCCGAATGTCGAAATGCCGAATGGGTCGAAGGGCCGAATGGGTCGAAGGGCCGAATCGGCCGAATGGGTCGAAGGGCCGAATTTTTTTTTTGTTTGTTTTGTTTTTAGAAATATAATTTTTAAAATTTGTTGTTTTAAGGAATATTTGGTAATTTTTTTTTGTCAAATATAAATTAATTTCTTATGAATTTATGTATTTTATTATATTTAATCTTCGGATATTCTGTCGACAAAAATATTGCATTAATTGAGATTGTTTATATTTTGCATTCCTTTTGGTATTATTAAGTGAAAAAATATTTGTACATAATAGGTATTTTACCAAAAGGCGATTTTCTTGTAGAGATGGATAATATTAGGTTAACGCTTTGAGCCATTATTAAGATTAAGGGGATTGGCTTTGTGAAATCCTAAATAGTATAAATCTTGATAAATTTTGTGTGTTTGGATTTTATTTTTTTAAATTTACCATTATGTTCAATTATTTCATTTAAATTAATTTCCCTGTGTAATAAATTCGCCCGAATCATGTTTTTTGAAACAAATACAACAAGAATTTTTGTTGTTGTAATTTTCGCATCAAAAAGTTGATATGTTGAATATGTTAAACTGTAATAGAAATTTACAAATAGTTAATTTCGTTAAATTTTATAAAATATTATATTTACCTAATGACTTTCGATATACCAAACTAACAAAAATGTTTATACAAGCCGTCTCGTTTGCTCTTTACACAGATCCTATCAAGAAAATCTATACTATATTATTGGTTTTGCCATATAATATTTAAACAAAAACAGATTTGTTCTGATTGTGTATATGTATATACAAATACAGTGTACTTTTGTATATCTTAAGTGTTTTTTACTGTTTGGCTTGTATATACATTTTTGTTGGTTTTGGATACCAGTAAAAATCCTTTGGAACAAATAAATCAAAAAGTACCAAATTCACATTTCGAATCTTTTTATCGCCAATAAACGTTCGAACATCTTCCAAATTTAATGCCCTCTCACATTCCAACTGCTATAGTCCCCGAACAATTCTGACGCAAAATGTGGTGCCACACACACACACACACACACACACACACACACACACACACACACACACACACACACACACACACACACACACACACACACACACACACACACACACACACACACACACCGTGTGGAGTTGATCTCCCATCGGGCGCGTCTCTAGGTGGCGGATAAGGGAATGCCCTTACCGGCTTGCCGGCGGGTAGGTGGGAAATAAAATACCACCCGTGGACCAAAACTAGCGAGAAGCGTCGGCTTCGAGGATTGGGGAAAAAATCCAGAAGCGTCTGTCCATAGTGGGCGGCTTTCTGGTGAGCGTCTGTTCTCCAGGAGGAGCGGCTGTGTATATGTCCTGGCAGAAGGCTAGGGGAGGTTCCCCGATTAAAAAACCAAAATGTTAAGTAAGGAGAATAATAGTGTTACGGTGCAGGGACTCGGAACCCCAGTACCGGCGACTTTGGCGAGTGAGCGAGCGGGCTTCCAGTCGTCGATATCAAATGACCGCAATGCTACAGCAGTTGGCAACTGGACTGCTGGAGCAGATAGTGCTACAGTTGAAATTTCGAGTTCATCCGCGGTAAACCTACTCCAGGGGTTTGGAAGGAGTCAGATGACTACGCACTCACCACCTTCTAGGTCTTCCAGAACTTCCCGCATATCCAGTGTGCTCAGCACACAATCCATCAATCGTGCAATTCGTTGATGTTGGAACTTGATACGACACTAGATGGAACACAAACCAAGATTGTGGGAGGACCTACAACTGGGGAAGCAGATGGCAAATTTATCATCCTTGGGGAGAAAATTAAGGCACTTATCGAGTACGTTAAAGGCAGAAACAATGTTCACCACGCCATAAAGGAACAGTTGCGTGAGATTAAGAAGCTGTATGACGAAGCGGCGAAGAAGGGGGAAAAGCCAACTAAGCCGAATATTGGCGCGGAAAAAGTTATGCGGGCCACATAAACTCAGGCAGAGATAACTCCACTTGAAGCCGGTAGTAACAAGCGAACAAGGATAGTGTCGGAAGAACAGGTGGAAAACTACCCATCTTCCAAAAAAACGAAGAATGGCAAAGAAGGCCAACCTGAAAGTGGGACGAGTACTATCACGAAGAGGAACAACCTAACTACCAGAGTAAACAATGGAGATCAGGGTGGACAGACACCAAGGCAGCGTACGAGAGATGTCAATGAGCAAGGAGGGCAACCACAAGAATTACAATGGACCAAGGTCATAGCGCGACGGCGAAGGGCAACAAAACCAGCGCGCCCTGACGCTGTAGTAGTGAAAAAAATTGACAAACCACCTACGCTGAGATCCTGAAGACAGTAAGGAATGACCCGCAGCTTAAAGATATAGGTAAACACGTCCAAGGAATTCGGAAGACGGTATATGGTGACTTGCTGTTTGTATTAGGGAAACCAGGAGACCCGAACACAGAGTGGTTTCGGGAAGAGACTGAGAAGGTGCTAGGGGAAGCAGCCAAGGTTCGAGCTCTAACTCATGAGACGTTAATCGAAATAAGGGATATGGACGAGATAACTACAGCGGAAGAAGTGTGCGAGGCACTAAATTCTCAGGTTGGTAGGCTCACCCTGCAAAAGATGCAAATACGGTCCCTGAGAGCAGCATATGGAGGAACGCAGACAGCAACACTTAGCCTGCCTGTGGAAGTAGCAAACAAGCTTCTAGCGATTGGCAAAACCCGTATAGGTTGGGTCTCCTGCCGCATACGCACAAAGCTGAAGCCAACAAGATGTTTCAAGTGCATGGATTTTGGACATATGGCGAGTAAGTGTCGGAATAAAGAGGATTACTCGAAGAACTGCTACAGATGTGGAGAACAGGGTCACATCGCCAAGACTTGTAAAAAGGAACCGAAGTGTCTACTCTGCCAGAAAAACAAGGAAAACGATTCGAAACACGCTGCTGGTCATAGCAAGTGTCCATAGTTTCAGAAGGCGCTGAGAGATATTACGCGTAAATGAAATTTCTACAACTCAACCTAAACCACTGTAAGACAGCCCAAGAGCTACTAATGCAGACAGTCCGTGAGCTGGAAATAGATGTGGCAATTCTAAGTGAGCCGTATCAGGATATGCACCCTAGCGTGTGGGCTAAAGATGCTTCTGGTAAAGCGGCTATATGAACCTGCGGTAGACCACCGCTGCACCTAAGAGCTATTCTAACCGAAACCGGATTTGTACGAGCTGAAATATGCGGGATAAATATATACAGTTGCTATATACCCCCTAGCACTGGTATGGTAGAATACGGTATGATCCTGGATAAGATTGCGGACGATGCCAGAGGAAGGATCAAGGTCATCATTGCGTGTGATTTTAACGCTTGGGCAATTGAATGGGGCTATCCCAGAACTAACCCTAAAGGTACAGCACTCCTCGAAGCACTGGCCTCATTGGAGTTATCACTAATGAACACAGGCTCATAACAAACTTTCGGTAGAGGTGGCATCGGCTCAATTATAGACCTTACCTTTATGAGCAGTAGCATAGCTCGTATGGCATCATGGGCGGTCAGTGATCGTTACACGCACAGCGATCATCTGGCCACAGTATATGAGACTACCACGGCGGCGGAAAAACGACGGAAAACGCAGCTGAAAAACAAAAGGATGGTTTGGAAGACAACCACCTTTGATAAAGAGCTTTTTGTAGCAGCACTGGAAGACGTAAAAACATCTGGGCCAGCATCAGTCAGAGCAACCCAGCTTATGGAGTGTATCAAGGATGCCTGCGATATATCCATATATAGAAGATCCTTCAGAGGACAAAAAAACCCGTATACTGGTGGAACGATGAAATCGCAAAGCTGCGCAACGAGTGTAACCGAGCAAGGAGAAAGTATCATCGAGCTAGAGGCAGAGAAACAAACGCAGATCGGCAACGTATATACATAAACAAGCGCAAAGAACTTAAGAAGGAAATAATTAAAAGCAAGCCCTTATGCTTTCTGGAATTATGCAAGGATGTCGACAACAATCCCTGGGGTACAGCATATAAGCTGGTTATGAAGAAGATGAGGAGCTGTAGCCAACCAACTTGCCCTGAGCTACTGAAAAATATAGTTAGCACTTTATTCCCGATGCAAATAAACACAGGACGCCCCACGTACGAAATTGCGGAACGCCACCCACCCTCGCCGGTATCCGAAGAGGAGATAATCGAGGCCATAGCGAACATCGAAAATAATAAGGCACCGGGTCCAGACAATATCCCAAATCTTGTCTTTAAGGTGGCAGTTAGACAACACCTACAGACATTTGTGGAGTTGTACAACACGTGTCTGCTAGAAGGAGTTTTCCCAGATCAGTGGAAGGTGCAAAGACTTGTACTCTTGCCTAAGGGAAACAAGCCTCCGGATGATCCATCTGCATATCGCCCTCTTCGCATGCTGGATACTGCAGGGAAAATGCTAGAGCGGATAATCTGCAATCGGCTAGAGCTAGAAATAAGTGCTGCAGGTGGACTCTCCCCACACCAATATGGGTTTAGGAAAGCGCGCTCGACGATTGACGCCTTCCAAGTGGTGAAAGAAGTAGCTCAGGATTCCATTTAGGGAAAACGCTGGAAAGATGGGGCCAAAAAGTATTGCTTGATTGTTGCATTAGACATCAAGAATGCTTTTAACTCTGCAAACTTTAGCAAAATACTTGGTGCTCTAAAAGACTATGAAGTTCCACTATACCTCACAGAAATTATTGCTGATTACTTCAGTAATAGAATTTTGCGTTATGAAACCGATGAAGGCACAAAGCATTACGAAGTGACAGGTGGGGTCCCGCAGGGTTCAGTGCTTGGCCCAAGGCTCTGGAACATCATGTATGATGGAGTTCTCCGGTTGTGCTTTCCAGAAGGAGTGAAAATAGTGGGATTCGCAGATGATATTGCGGTCCTTATTGTAGCAAAGCGGCTTGAGGAAGTAGTAGAGAACACTAATATTGCTGTTGGAATCATCCAAAGTTGGCTAACGTCAGTTGGTCTAAGCCTAGCTCACCAAAAGACAGAGGCAGTGCTAATAAGTAGCAGCAAACAAACTGAAGTGGTGACCTTAAACGTAGGCGGGTATACGATTGTATCCAAACCATCGATAAAATACCTAGGTTTCATAATTGATGCGAGGTTGACGTTTAAGGAACATCTTTGTTACGCGAGTGAGAAGGCTGCAAAAGCAACCATCGCCATTAGTAGGATAATGCTAAATGCAGGAGGCCCGAGACAAAGCCGTAGGAAGTTACTAGCTGGAGTTGTAAAATCCATTTTGTTATATGGAGCACCTATTTGGGCTGACGCAATGAGGGTAAAAGCCCACAGCCATGCCATGGAATCAGTGTATCGACTTTGCGCACTAAGAGTCTGCAGCGCCTTTAGAACAGTGTCGGGGAACGCAGCATTGGTGATTGCAGGTATGGTTCCGATCGACCTACTGGCCTGTGAAGCGATACGATACAGCGGGAGCCAATACAGCGAAATGCCAGCCGCTGAAAAACATAGAATCGTGAGGCAACATAGTCTGAGAGAATGGAAAAACCGCTGGGACAGCGCACTGAATGGACGATGGACACATCGCATAATACCAAATATTGCATTATGGGTGGAAAGGAAGCACGGTGATGTTGATTGTTACTTGACACAAATGTTCAGTGGACACGGATGCTTTCGGGCATACCTGCATAGATTTGGGCACGAAAGCGAACCCTTCTGCACCAGCTGCTTAGAAAATGTTCCGGAAGATGCAGAGCACGTCATCTTCAAATGTGAGCGTTTTTCTCTGAGAGGGACCTAGTGAGGAGAGTATTTGGCGAAATACCAACACCTGAGAATGTGGTTGGGCACATGGTGAAGTCACAAATGAAGTGGAACGCTGTGTGTACACACACACACACACACACACACAAACATATTGAGATTGCCACCGCTATCTAATCTCGATTTTTTGGTTGAGACGCTGAGGAGAATAGAGTCGAATGATTAGTCACCTCCATGCGAAGTAATGTCTAACGATAGTTCCGCATGGAGGATGGATAAACGGGTGTGAGGTTTTTAGATAGTATAAATCCATCACTGTTGCTGAGATGTTTGCCACCATCAAAGCTTCGTCTTGTTGAAGATTTTCCTCATTTTACCCTTCCCAAAAAAAAAAAAACACACACACACACAAATGAGGTTTTTGAAAGTACAATTGATCGTGCGCCATAGCGTTTTTTGCTAGTTTGTTATTCCAGGAAACGCTGAAAAATCAATGATACGATTTACAAGCTTAAAACCGATCAGCTCTCAAACATACTTGCGGATAGCCATTGTGCAACATCAGCCAGCATGATATGTCGGGTAGTATCACAGCCATATTCTTTTATGTTTATCATATCGGCCGGATTGACCGCGTTTAATTTTCACTCGGATAGCTTTATTTTACTTCTATTTTTGTTTTTAAAAGTAAAATAAAATGTTGACAAGGTAAATACCATTTAAAATACCTTTTAAATTTATTATATCTTATGTATTTCAGTTATAGGAGTATACCCATTACCAGTTTATTCCCAAACGTTCCCCCACAAAATTTGTAGCACTTGGGAATTGTGCAAATTGTTGCGGATTCGGTGGTATTTGTATTTGTTGCCCTGGAAATGATAGCGGCACTGTAATATGGAATATATAACGATACGAACATATAAATGGTTTATTTTTGTTTTATTTATGTAGCTACTATGTATTTCTTACCGATATTAGTTGTATTGCTTTCACCAATGATAAAAAAATTACAACAACAATCGTAGATTGTACTAGATAGACTAAAAAATGGTTTAGCTAACCCAAAACTAAATTAGTGGTTAAGCAAATCTTAACCAAATTTTTGGTTTCAATATATGCCACAAGAGTCGAATTGACAAGAAAATACACGAAAAAAAAATTAGATCAAAATTTGGTTAATTTTTGCTGTTGCTTTGACCAGCCGTTAATCAAATAAAATACCTAACTCATTTTAACTGAAAGCAATACATTGATGTTTGTAAAAATAAAATAACTTCCTCTCTCATTGTTTTGATGTTTTTTCTGTAAACGAATAAACAAATTTGACAGCGGCTGAAAGCTTTTCTGCCATCTATTGGCGAGTATTGAAGTAATTAAATTTATTAGTAATTAAACTTATAAACAAGCTTTTATTAAATTTAGTGGAGATTGTTGTTGTTGTAAAAACGTTTCTTTAAATATATCAATTATTACAAGAAAATGTCAATCGGTTTCTTAAATGATATCAAGTATGTTGAATTTTAAACATTTCCGTAATAAAGAATTTGTAAATTTTTATTTAAAAATCGTTCATTGAAAAAAAAGTGATTTCCCATATGTTTTATGTGTTTTAATTCTTTTATAAAAGCTCAGATTTTTAGAGTATGACTCTATATAATACAGCGTACTCTTGTTCTACTCGTAAATCATGTATGTATCATACCATTGCAGTTCTTACCAAAAAATGCAATTAAAAGTATTAAACATTTAAATAGATTCACGCTGTCATATTTACTTTAAAACAAGTAATTGATTATTCATACTTATTGACCATTTTTAAAATGAATGCACATTTGATAAAAACGAATTAAACTACATTACAAAACGTCAATGTCACTAATCGAAATACTAGGAACGCTTTCAACTTTAGATTACCTAATTATACATTAAAAAATTCACATAACAGTTTATTCTATAGTAGGTAGCAATTATTTGGTGAACAATTATTTATTTTCAAAAGTGGATAAATTTTGTACATCGGTTATGAAAGAAGATCATGACATAATAGTCATAACTGAGACATGGCCTGTTCCTGCTACAAATAATGTGGAATTCTTTCCTGCATATTATATAGTTTACCGCAGAGATCGGCACGAAACTGGAGAGTGTCTGTATGGTAATGGTGGTCTATTAATAGCTATAATAAATCAGTATAAATGTCTACAAATTAATATTGCATCCGGCGATATTGAAATTCTTTTAGTAAAGATAAATATGGCCTAAGGAAATGTTTTCGTTTGGCTAGGTATGTCCCGAGAAATCTACAAGTGAATTCCTTAATGAATTTATCGGTATAATTTTAAATAAGATTCAGCCCAAAATGGAAGAAAATGATAGTTTATGCATCGTGAGAGATTTTAACTTTCCAAACTTAAATTTGGAACGAATTGACGGAATACTTTCATGGTTTGGTAACACTACCAATACATCTTTGGTGTCAGATTCATTTTTTGAAATGGGTCTAAGCCAACATAATGAAGTGCACAATCAGAATGGCTCACTTTTGGATTTTGTTTTCACTGACGATAATTTAAATCCATCAGTGCAATCTTGTGAAGACCTGGCTCGCTCAACAAGCATGCATCATACACCGTTGTTAGTTAAGTTAAGTTTTCAATATTTCGACGATTATTTTCCAAATGATAATATTTTAATCTTTAATTTTAGAAATGGTGATTATGACTCTCTAAATGGATATCTTGAAAATATTTCCTGGGATTTCCTTTGTATTGAGAACGATATTGAAATTATGACTAACCGGTTTTACGAAATTTTGTATGCGGGGATGGATCTATTTATTCAAGAAATTGTCAACAAACATAATTCGTATCGTCAAAAGTGGTTTAACAAAAAACTTGTTAATTTATATAACCGTAAAACCAAGGCACACAAACTCTATAAAAAGACGAACACATCAGCTAATTATGCATTTTATTCTCACCTTCGGTATGAGTTTAAGGTTTTGAATCAATTTATGTATGGTAATTATTTGTTAGAAATTTAATCTGGTATCAAGTCCAATCCATGGTGTTTCTGGCATTATATTAACACTAAAAGAAAATCTGTTGCTTATCCTTTACCCATGAGTTATAATGATAGGCAAACTCATGATCTAAATGATGTTTGTAAATTATTTGAGACGTTTCACAAATCCGTCTATTCAGTCGCAAACGTTTTAGCATCTCACTGTGACCAAGTCATGGTGAATAATCATATTCACGGTATTTCTTAGTTTACGGGGAACAAATTAAAACGGCTTTACTTAAACTTAATACTAAAATGTCTATGGGTCCCTCATTACTCTTAAATAATTGCGCCGAAGCCTTAAGTGGCCATTTAGCACATTTATTTAATTACAGCCTTAAGCAAGGTATTTTTCCCCAGTGCTGGAAACCCTCGTATCCCAGTATTTAAATCGGGACCTAAAAATTCAGTTGAGAATTATAGATGTTATCCCTAAACTTTTTGGAAAACTGGTAAAGGATTATATTTATCTTAATATTAAAAACTTAATTGTTCCCCAACGGGACGGTTTTTTTCTGGTAGATTAGCGACAACCAATCTTGCGGTATTTGTAATTGATGAGATATGCTGTTTAGAAAAAGGTGCCTAAGTTGACACTATCTATACAGATTTCAGCAAGGCCTTTGACAAAATTAATCACAAATTATTAATTGATAAATTGATTAAAGTGAATTCTAATTTTTTTCCTATAAAATGGATGTCACCTTATTTGTCGCAAGGGTCTAAACTAGTACGTATTGGTCAAAATTATTCTGAGAAGTTTACAGTCTCATCTGGTGTTCCTCAGGGTAGTCATTTATGTCCATTATTATTTATTCTGTTTGTTAATGATATTGTTATACATGTTTCAAGTTTTGTAAGTGTCTGTTATATGCAAATGATCTTAAAATTTACACTAATATCCGAAATGGTGCAGACGCTTTATTGGTACAACAGGACCTTAATCGGTTTATAGATTGGATTTCCGAAAATCGTTTAGCTCTCAATATCTTCAAATGTAAAACTATGTCATTTGCACGAATTAAGATATTAATTGTAGCTCCGTACAGTTTACAAGACGTAAAAATAGATAGAGTTACTCAGTTTGCTCGTCAATTTCCTGACCCATATACTCTCAAGACATTATATACTGCTTTTATTAGGCCTATTTTGGAATACGCTTTAGTTATCTGGAGTTCTGATTGATTGATTGATTGATTGTGAGTGTACGGCCAAGCATTATAGCAGGATCTCCCGGACTCCCGGGCACACACCGTACACTCGTACACAAATAATAAAACCGAAGGAGGGATATATAGGATTATTAGTTGGGACAGACTCGACCCGGTTACAGACACCTTGCGATCGATAGTTAGTAAATTATTAGTACAATATACAGTAAATAGGTTAGCACAAGACAGCACAATCTAACTACATTATTAGATGATCATTTCTCTGGAATCCAGGGCCGGATACTTAGGATACTTTTTTTACCCTAAATCTAAATCAAGACTAAAGTTCCCCTGTCCGCCTTTCATTAATTTACCTGATAAAATAATTAAGAAAAATTTAAAATTAATAAGCTTAGATTACAATAACACCGCTTATTTCATTTTTCATGGTCCTTCTCTATATAATTAATTAATTATTATATAATTAATTATTACATAATTAATTAATTATTACATACTGTAACAAGAATTAAAATAAACGTTAAAAACCAAGAAATAGAAAATAAATAATTAAAAAATTCAATTATTTTATAAAATTTACAATAAATAATTTAATAATGATAATGTTACTGTACCACAACAGCCTAGAATCATCAATAATTCAGTTAGGTACTAAAAGTATATCAAGAATCAACAAATAAAATTAATATACAAATTCCCAGGCTACTCTGAAAATCAATTTTAATTAATACATCACCATAATACCAAACTAAAATTTAATTCTGAAATTCATAATTAATTTTAATCCCCATAATAATGATTGATTCTGGAACTATGTTATATTCTGAAAATTAAATTATTTATTAGAAAATTAATGAAGAGAAACCTTTAAATATTCTTTAAACTAAATTAATTAATATATATTAATGAGCAAAACACAATATATTACATACAAGTATTACAAAAATTAACCATATCTAGGAAAAAGGAAATTAATAATGTTGAAGTTAATTATTTATGTATTAAAGTATATAATATAATTTAAACC
This sequence comes from Tipula vernalis, assembly GCA_958295665.1. Taxonomy (NCBI): domain Eukaryota; kingdom Metazoa; phylum Arthropoda; class Insecta; order Diptera; family Tipulidae; genus Tipula; species Tipula vernalis. The sequence goes on from OY282558.1 coordinate 248,855,629, forward strand.
AATCCAGTTTCGAACTGATAAACTTATGATTATGAAAAATCAATTTTCTCATCTGGCCGCGGCGACTGGGCTGATTTTACCACAATTTACATTCTATATATACAGAATGCGCTGTGCTTTATGTACTAGCGAATCATACTAATACAGATAAATTCTCTTACAATTTTTTTCCTTCTTCACGACATTCACACAGCTCTATTTCTGTGTACGCTAATTTTACTTTATTAATTTTTTTGTTGAATGTTAATTAATTCATTTAATTTCTAATATGCTATACCGGTGATTAGACCATTTTAAATGTGTTTTTATTAACAGGTAGAAGTATATTAGTATTTACGAACAATCATTCAACGAAATTGACTAATAGACAGAATTCTATTTATTTAATTTTTAATTTATATGATTTTAATATGTTCTGAAGATTGTAAGAGAATTCAATCCAGTTTCGAACTGATGAGCTTATGATTATGAAAAATCAATCTTCTCATCAGGCCGCGGCGACTGAACTGATTATACCACAGTTTACATTCTATGTATACAGAATGCGCTGTGCATTATGTAAACCAACATTAAACATGGTGGCGAAAGCATTATGGTAAGGGGTTATTTCTCGTACCATGTGATAGGTAATTTATATTTAATTAATGGCATCATGGATGCCCAGAGGTACACTACCATAATTAAACAAATTTGAGAGATTCCACAAGAAAAATGAATTTGCAAAGAAATTATGTAATGCAGCCGGATAATGATCCTAAGCATACTAGTCATTTAGCTAAGGGATATTTTAAGAGATCGAAGATACAGTTATTGGAATGGCATCCTCAGTCGCTCGACTTAAACCCTATATTGAATATCTGGTCCATATTAGATAATCAGTTACCACAGGATCACAGAATCATTAAATCTGACCAATTCTTCTCTCTGTTACAGCAATCGTGGAATAGCATACCGATTGAGACCCTTTAGAGGTTAGTTGATAATAGATGACACAAAATATTAAATAAAAGCAACTATTAATTCGTAATAATTTATTTAGATATAGCATTGAATTGATTTGTTTGAATACTTATTTCGTGTGAGCATGTGTCCATTCTTGTTTGATTATAAATTTCACAGTTGCAATGAATTATTGTATATAATTTTATTACGTTTAAATGAAATAAAAATATTCCTAATGTTAATAAAATACTAACATAAAATAATTTTTTATTTTTGTCTTCAATAGTGGCACCTTCATTACAATGTTATCGTCGTTCAAATATTTATGTCTGATAGTGTACATATTCGAATGGTTTCCTTCACATTAGTCATTTTTGCAACTCAAAAATAAAACTTATAAAACAGTAGACTACCTAAATAAAAATTCAATGAACATCATTCACCTATTGAAGAGATTTTCGCCACCAAAATCCTGCACCTAATCAATAATTCAGAAATTTGATTTTTTTATTAATAAATAAATATAAATATATCTAAAATTTTACCTCAGTTCACGGACCTCTTACCCTGTCTAATCAAGCATGTGTAACGGAACTACTTTGTAGAATTAAGCGCCACTGTATTGTGGCACTTCATCGTTGAATTTTACTCCGCTAGCAGAATATCCCTATGGTCCTATACATTAGTGACCGCAGCACGTTTGCCGGCTAGGTACAGAAGGTGGGCAGGTTCTTGTCACTGACCATAGAGATCGAGAAGTGCTGCTTCACCCATATCGTCAATTAAAAGGGGTATTAAATATAGAGCGATATTAAAACATTTAAACTATGTCAATCATCATTACTGGCTCTCATAGGGAGATAGTTGAACCAACTGAACAAATTAATTATTTGAAATAAATTAAATTAATTATTGAAAGTGGATCCTGTAACTACTTTAATCAAACATTATGTATTAGGGTATAGATATAAATAGAACAAAAAAAAAAAAGGTGTCGTTGTTACAGCCATTTTCATATATATACATATGTATACATACACATATACATACATACACACACATATATACACATATATATATACATACACATACACATATACATATATACACATATATACACATATATATATATATATATATATATATATATATATATATATATATATATATATATATATATATATATATATATATATATATATATATATATATATATATATATATATATATATATATATATATATATATATATATATATATATATATATATATATATATATATATATATATATATATATATATATATATACATATACATATATATATATACATATATACATATACTCATACATATACATATATATATACGTACATACATACACAAACACATACGCATATATATACATATATACATTGTGATCTAGATGATGGATCACCTGCTCTCCTCCCTCCCGTTGGCAATACCACGCAGAATTATTCGGTATGCCCCTTTATATTAAGTGTTAGCCCATCCTACTTGATCACCTGTATCTTGCCGTGTTTATTCACACATAACAGTACCCTGAAATTGCCTAGATAAACTGAGAAACAAAAGTATAGCAATGTTCCGTGAATTAAAATAAAGTCTTGCTCGTAATATCGTGAAGGAAAATCTCAAACATATAAAACACAATGAAATCACAGAGAAATTGATTGATTATTGATTTAATTCACTTAATATCAGATTTAGGTTTATAACAAAACAAAAATATGTATAACGGATCCGCGGTCCTTAAGATTTGAACATTTAATACAGTAGTACGTAAGATTTATAAATAGATATAAAAAAAAATAAACTTAATTAATCTCTTGAGGAATTTTATATGTATAAATCAAATTAAAATATGTAAGAACAAATATATGTATATAGGTGTATAAGAAATAATACAACTTAGGTAATAAATAAATAAATATGAAATAATATAGTTTAGATAATAGATAAATAAATAAGAAATAACATAATTTAGATAATAAATAAATAAATAAGAAATAATATAATTTGAATAATAAATAAATAAGTATGGACAATTGCCCAACTTATAATTAGCCCACTTAGCTGACTAGAGTAATGGCGTCGTCACATTTTGGTTTGGCGGCCTTTTCCATTTTCTTTATTTCACGCAACGCCGAAATTTCTCAGTTAATTATTTTCTTCTTTTTATTGTACGCAATTAAACGGTCCACGCCCAATTATTGGGGCCAGAAAAAAAAAATATGTCGCGGAAATGATACCTGTTAAAAAAAAACACGAAACCGAAAAAAAAACAATAAATGATCTAAAGCACCAACAACACAAATTTGTAATCACTACATCATCACAAAATTAAGCTTTAATTGTAATAAAACAAAAATCTTATCAAAAAAAAATTGCCAAATTATCATACCTCTTCCGCGACAACTTAAGCTTAGAAATTTAGCAATTTCCTGGCTGGTAAGTTTATATTTCCTATCGCTGTTGGATATTTTGGTTTATTTTTGTTTTATGAAACAATAATGGCCACTTATTGTACCAGTGCCAATGTTAAACTTAAACACGCACAAACACAGCTCTATCAATACAATTTTGTATTTATACACTCGTTCAATGTAGCTGTTCTATTTCAATATAATACACCTTTTATTAAATTTTATGACAACGTCTCGAAGTGGAATGAGTATAGATAGCAATTTTAATTTATAATTTGATGTTTTTTTTTTTTTGTTTTGTTGTTGTTGTTGATAATAAAAAAAATCCAATGAAAAGAAAAGGTAACAAACCCAAATGTTCATCCGCTCTATTACCACCTAAATGAATCGGTCAATTAGACCATTAACCAATCTAGCAGGGCAGCACACCCCCTGGGTAACCAAAAATATTTGTCAATTATTTTGCTTAAATACTCCCCTCACGATAACACTTAACTGACGAAAATTCAACGACTGTTTGCCTGGAACATTGCCAACAATGTTACAATCGTGGGGCAGTCCCACACCCATGAGAAGGTCTCATAAGCCGGGCATCTATTCTTGAGTTCTGACTACAATATCATCAAAATCAAATACCCAATCGGAAATCATTTCAAAGAGAATGCGATAAATGATATTAACTCTACTGTTTAATATCTTTAGCATGATACATTCCCAATACTTTCCCCTTCTCATCGGCAACTTCATAGATTACTGAGCCAATCCGCTTGGAAACTATAGCTTTAACGAACTTTGGCGCGAGCTTTCCACTGAAATCCTTTTGAGCGCAGCTCTGAACAAAATTGCGTATATATACAGTTTCGCCGGGGTTAAATGATCGTGATCGGCTTCGCAGATTGTAGCTTGAAGCATTTCGTGCATAGGCTTCCTTGAGATTCTGCAGTACAGTATTCTGGACTGAGGACAATCGATCAGCTGATGATGAGATTTCTATGTTTCGATCTTCCAGTGAGTTTAGTTTTCGAAGTAGTCCATACATTGACCCGTGAGAGAGTTTGTGCTGTCCAAAAACTAAGTAGTGAGGCGAAAATCCTGTAGACGAATGTACAACATTTCTTAATGCACCGGCAATCTCACTTAAATGGCAGTCCCACTTTTTGTGGTCATTTTTAATGTAAGACCTTACAGATGCAAGTATTGAGCTGTTCACTCGCTCGGATGCATTGGACTGTGGGCCATAGATAGCCGTAAACTCGTGCTTTACTCCATATTTTTGTAGAAGTTCCGCCAATAGTAATGATTTGAACTGTGGACCGTTGTCAGAAAATAAAACCTCAGGCACGCCAAACATATGGAAAACATTTTCTTCTAGGAACTGGCATACTTTTGCTGCCGAAGCGGACCGCAACGGTGATAGTATTGGGAAACGGGTATACTGATCCAGAATTATCAAGATGTGTGTAAATCCATTGGTGGTACGTGGATAAGGGCCCAAAAAATCAATATAAAGCCTTTGAAATGGTCTGATTGAGTCAATAAATTTTCCCATTTCTGGGCGAGTTGAAAAATTGACAGGTTTGCTCATCTTACACACTGCACACATCTGAATAAAATTTTTAACCGAGGCAGCCGTCGAGGACCAGTAAAATTGACGTTTTAATATCTCAAGTGTTTTGGCAAAACCTTGATGGGCCGCTGATGGCGGATTGTGCGCTTGCTCTATAAGCTCGGACGTAAGTCCTACTGGTATCACTAACTTCCATGATGAAATATCTGTCTCTGCCTGGTTCGGATTATTCAATTTTATGAAAAGTTTACCTTCATCGACTTTGTAATTAGAGTTTACTTCCGGATTATTCAATATACTATCTATTTTGCCTTGATAGTCTGGGTCCTGGAAGACAGATGATTCCATATTTATATTTAATGGGACTTCAGTGGACAATTTAATTTCATCGATGTTGACCCGTGATAGACTATCAGGGACGACATTTTGACTACCTTTCCTATATTCAATGGTAAACTTATGAGCTTGAAGTTTTAATGCACACCTAGCTAGACGTCCGGCTAGGTCCTTCTGATCCATTAACCATTTTAGGCTGGAGTGATCGGTAATAATCGTGAATGGATGTCCATCAATATAAGGTCTAAATTTTTAAACGCTCATCACTGCAGCTAAACACTCCAATTCAGTGATGGTATAATTCCTTTGCGCCTTATTCAGCTTTGCCGACATATAAGCAATGGGATGCTCTTCTTCTCCTTCATTTCGCTGAAACAGCACACTCCCAACACCCGTGGTACTTGCGTCACATTGAACATAAAAGTGTCGCTTAAAATCAGGGTTTACTAGAATTGGAGCAGATATTAAGGATTGTTTTAACTTATCGAATGAGTCTTGGGCTTGTTCGTTCTATTTGGGTTTCGCGCCTTTCTTCAATAGGTCACTAATTGGAGCTGCCAAAGCGGAGTAATTGGGGATAAACCTCCTGTACCACCCGGTCAATCCCAGGAATCCCCGTATTTGTTTTGTCGTGGCAGGAGTGGGGTATTCGGCTACTGCCTGCACTTTGGACGGATCCACCCTAAGGCATCCATCACCAATTACATAACCTAAGTATCTTGTCTCCCTGAGCATAAATTTACTTTTTTCTACATTTATGGTGAGCTTTGTTCTCGCAACAATCTCGCCACTTCAGATAGTAATAAAATATGATCGTCGAAAGTAGCTGAAACTACGAGAAGATCATCAAGGTAGACAAACACCCGGTCATGCAACTGGTGAGGGATGACCTTATGCATTAGTCGGCACATCGTTTGGGCTGCATTACACAACCCAAACGGCATGACGACAAACTGGTAGAGTGGACGTCCTGGGACGGTGAAAGCTGTCTTATCCCTTGACTCATGATCTAGGGGAATTTGCCAGAAGGCGTCTTTTAAGTCGATGGAACTTATATATCGAGTTTGTTCCAATCGGCTTAGTAACCCATCGATCAAAGGCAAAGGATAAGCATCAGTCACCGTCACCGCGTTTACCTTACGTGCGTCCAGGCAGAGCCGAACCTTTCCATTAGCCTTACTCACGGGACTCACTGGAGATGACCAGGAACTTTGGCTTTCTTCAATTACGCCCAATGCTATCATCCGATCCAGCTCCTTATAAATTTCAGTCTGTTTAGCCGGGGACACAGCATAGTACCTCTGCTTTATCGGTTGTGCTTGACCTACATCAATTTTGTGGGTTAGAAGGTGTGTTCGTCCCAAACCCAATTTCTCACAAGAAGGAAACTGATTTACGACATTAGCTAGAATGGTCTGTTGGCGGACATTTAGTTCGTGTTTCTCGGTATTGTTGAATGCAGGTGGCACGCTATTTTGTAACTCACTGACCATCATAGGAACCAACCCAAATAATTCCCAAAAATCCATCCCTAAATATAGTGCTTGGCTCAGTCCTGGCGCGATATGAATTCGCAGTGATTTTGTCTTGCCACCATATGAAATCTTTGCCACGAAATGTCCTATAACTCTTTGCTGCTGGCCACTGGCAGTCCATAATGTTGACGGGAGGCTGTTAATCTTCAAGTTATTAGACTTCATGAATTCAATTGCTTCACAACCCAAAACAGTAACGTTTGCTCCACTATCGAGCAGACCACGGTACGGGATCCCATTTATAAGTACATTGGCATAAGGCCTAGAGTCGGTCACCGTAGAAAGAACTGATTCGCACACCATTTTCTGTAGAGTTTTTCTTAGTTTAAAATATCTGATCGACCGATTTAATTTTGAATTCTGGACTAAGGGTGATTGCTGGAGATATGGAAATATTTGATGCATTAATCCTGGTTCGTATTGACACCTCTCTTCAGAATTGCATTGTAAAACTCCGGATCGGTGTTCGTAGCCACTTCTTCCAACGTCTGTCTGGGTGCTAAATTCTTGGGTGGTTGGGAGTTCAGCGCCCCAGTGCTTCTGAAGTCCCTCCTTATGTTTCCCTGTTGAAGATTTTTACATTTTACACACTGTGTCTTTATAGTATTTGGTGTCCCACAATCAAAGCAAAATCGGTGCTTAATCGGGATAGCACAGTCCTTGTAGAAATGTCCAATCCCGAAACAATTCCAATATGCGTTTGGCGAATACGACTTCTCAAAACTAGTTGCTCGTTGATCTAAGAATTGTCTAGACGATGCAATGGCACAGACCGAATCAGAGTGCTGAGGCTGCTCACAATAATTCAAACCGATGGCACCATCATTCACACCATGCCCGATCACATCCAACTCATTAACATTACGAGGTCTTGCTTGGTGATATATTTCCGGAGTCCACCCTATCCTACTCCAGGTATCCTCTACTGTCACACATTGGTTGACCATTTCAGTTACGCTTAAGAATCGTTGTCCAGCATATTTAGCCTGTAAGCCGCCCCGCATATTTCTGGTTAATAAATTTATTAATTCTGTATCGGTCATTGGTATCTTTAACGATAGAGCCAAGCTCCGTATTGAATGGTAAAAGTCTAGGAAAGGCTCCTTGAATTTTTGCTTTCTGCGTTCCAAGGCTTGCTTCACATCATCATCCGTCCTCCTGTTCTTAAACCTTTGTATCATCGCCTCCTTCAATACTTCCCAGCCCACTGTCCCATATGTTTCCTGGCACTCCCAATACCAATTAAGAGCTCTTTCTTTTAATAATACACTAAAGTTGGCAGCTAATCGCTGTTGACTGAGTCCATTTTCAGACGCCATTCTCTGCACTCTGTATAAAAATCTTTCTACGGGAAGTTCATCCTTATCATCTCCATGGTAGACCATCCTCCAATTGTAAATCTCTAAGTACTGTTTAGGAATCTTTACATTTGAAATTGAAGGGATGGCAGTCGGCGCTGATGGTAAAGTGAAACATGGCGGTGGTAGCGCTGGATTAAAACTCAAAGGCAACTGCTTGTTAATATTTTCGACGCCTGAGTTTTGGGTTTCGTCATTGATCGCTGGTTCAGATCTATGTCGGTTGCTCGGCGAAGGGATGTCTGTAAGGCTTAGCTTTCGGTATAACCTATCAACAATCAGATCGACTCTCTCATCCTCTGTTAAATCAGAGATTGACTTAGTAGGCTTGTTTGCTGCTATTTCATAAGATTGACGCGATGTCCCTGGTATAGGCCCTGTATCTTGTTTGGTTTCCGTTGCTTCTTCAGAAGACTCGCTTTCCTCATTTCTTGAGTCTTCATCAATTCCATCAAAAACCTGCTTCAAAGAATTTTCCAATTCTGCCGAAACCGCTTTCTCCACGAGAATATCGTTGAGACAGCTCAGTAGTTTCTGGCAGACACCAGCCATTTTTGCAGCTATTGTTGCTACTGACTTAGATGCACCAATGCGAGTCAGTCGATGCCCAACATGTAAGGTACTTGTCATTAGTTCTGATACCTTCTCTAATTCAAAATCAGACTTGGTTAACATTTCCTGTAGCTGGTTTTCCAAATGTTTCAATTTGGTACTGCACACCCCGATTTCCCGTTTTGGATTCTTTACCGCGGCCCTGTGTGCGATTACTGGTGGTTCTATTTCTTGCGCAATTTCTTTGACGTACATTTCTTTTAACTTCTCCATTCTGTTCATAATGCTTCCGGTAATGTTTCTTACTTCGCATTCAACCGAAAGTTCATCACAATCCAGATACTGTACATTCATTGTGATACTTAAATATTATTCGCTCGATAAAAAACAAAAAAAAATAAACAATGATGTCACTGTAATTGAAATAATTTTCGAGAATAACTTGCAAAAAAAAAAAATTTTATTATCTGCTCAATCGATAATTAATCTTACTAAAACAATAAGATAAGTATAAATATTATTTTAATTTGTTGACTAGGTGATCAGTAGCTGCCGTTGGGTTAACACTTCGTTAAATACAAATTAGGCTGTAACAATGAAATTTAAATGAACATAAACTGTACTGATGATGACACAGTTCGCTCCATGTTTGTTAAATATTACTGAAATAAATCACATTGTATAAGAGTATGAAATCAAAATGAATACAACTATTCATCAACGCAAATCTGCGGAATGAATACTCTACAATGGAACAAAACTCACATAGTTATTTGATCAAGTACGCAACACAATCGAAACTATCTAGAGTGAACGTGTTACTAATATATCAAATACATATGTAAAACTAAATTAGATCTGAAACTATTGCAATGTAAATAAAACGCCAAAATTCTCGGTATCCACATCACCAACATTTTCTAATCAAAAATGGAAATTAGCGAGATACATCATATGTGCATTATAAAGTTGTTCTGAATCACATCCAAACATTGCAGTCAAAACGTTAACACGGAAAACAACGCGATGATTCAAAACCACTTATGAAATTTAAATAAAATAAATTATAACATCTGAAACTAAAATACAATAATTGACAATATGGGTATATCTGCCAATTTTTCTCCCTTCAGGAGAAAAATTAGGACTAAGATCTGAATAACAATTAAGAATTACCGAATTTGGGCGCCACTGTAACGGAACTACTTTGTAGAATTAAGCGCCACTGTATTGTGGCACTTCATCGTTGAATTTTACTCCGCTAGCAGAATATCCCTATGGTCCTATACATTAGTGACCGCAGCGTTTGCCGGCTAGGTACAGAAGGTGGGCAGGTTCTTGTCACTGACCATAGAGATCGAGAAGTGCTGCTTCACCCATATCGTCAATTAAAAGGGGTATTAAATATAGAGCGATATTAAAACATTTAAACTATGTCAATCATCATTACTGGCTCTCATAGGGAGATAGTTGAACCAACTGAACAAATTAATTATTTGAAATAAATTAAATTAATTATTGAAAGTGGATCCTGTAACTACTTTAATCAAACATTATGTATTAGGGTATAGATATAAATAGAACAAAAAAAAAAAAAGGTGTCGTTGTTACAGCCATTTTCATATATATACATATGTATACATACACATATACATACATACACACACATATATACACATATATATATACATACACATACACATATACATATATACACATATATACACATATATATATATATATATATATATATATATATATATATATATATATATATATATATATATATATATATATATATATATATATATTTATATATATATATATATATATATATATATATATATATATACATATACATATATATATATACATATATACATATACTCATACATATACATATATATATACATACATACATACACAAACACATACGCATATATATACATATATACATTGTGATCTAGATGATGGATCACCTGCTCTCCTCCCTCCCGTTGGCAATACCACGCAGAATTATTCGGTATGCCCCTTTATATTAAGTGTTAGCCCATCCTACTTGATCACCTGTATCTTGCCGTGTTTATTCACACATAACAGTACCCTGAAATTGCCTAGATAAACTGAGAAACAAAAGTATAGCAATGTTCCGTGAATTAAAATAAAGTCTTGCTCGTATTATCGTGAAGGAAAATCTCAAACATATAAAACACAATGAAATCACAGAGAAATTGATTGATTATTGATTTAATTCACTTAATATCAGATTTAGGTTTATAACAAAACAAAAATATGTATAACGGATCCGCGGTCCTTAAGATTTGAACATTTAATACAGTAGTACGTAAGATTTATAAATAGATATAAAAAAAAATAAACTTAATTAATCTCTTGAGGAATTTTATATGTATAAATCAAATTAAAATATGTAAGAACAAATATATGTATATAGGTGTATAAGAAATAATACAACTTAGGTAATAAATAAATAAATATGAAATAATATAGTTTAGATAATAGATAAATAAATAAGAAATAACATAATTTAGATAATAAATAAATAAATAAGAAATAATATAATTTGAATAATAAATAAATAAGTATGGACAATTGCCCAACTTATAATTAGCCCACTTAGCTGACTAGAGTAATGGCGTCGTCACATTTTGGTTTGGCGGCCTTTTCCATTTTCTTTATTTCACGCAACGCCGAAATTTCTCAGTTAATTATTTTCTTCTTTTTATTGTACGCAATTAAACGGTCCACGCCCAATTATTGGGGCCAGAAAAAAAAAATATGTCGCGGAAATGATACCTGTTAAAAAAAAACACGAAACCGAAAAAAAAACAATAAATGATCTAAAGCACCAACAACACAAATTTGTAATCACTACATCATCACAAAATTAAGCTTTAATTGTAATAAAACAAAAATCTTATCAAAAAAAAATTGCCAAATTATCATACCTCTTCCGCGACAACTTAAGCTTAGAAATTTAGCAATTTCCTGGCTGGTAAGTTTATATTTCCTATCGCTGTTGGATATTTTGGTTTATTTTTGTTTTATGAAACAATAATGGCCACTTATTGTACCAGTGCCAATGTTAAACTTAAACACGCACAAACACAGCTCTATCAATACAATTTTGTATTTATACACTCGTTCAATGTAGCTGTTCTATTTCAATATAATACACCTTTTATTAAATTTTATGACAACGTCTCGAAGTGGAATGAGTATAGATAGCAATTTTAATTTATAATTTGATGTTTTTTTTTTTTTGTTTTGTTGTTGTTGTTGATAATAAAAAAAATCCAATGAAAAGAAAAGGTAACAAACCCAAATGTTCATCCGCTCTATTACCACCTAAATGAATCGGTCAATTAGACCATTAACCAATCTAGCAGGGCAGCACACCCCCTGGGTAACCAAAAATATTTGTCAATTGTTTTGCTTAAATACTCCCCTCACGATAACACTTAACTGACGAAAATTCAACGACTGTTTGCCTGGAACATTGCCAACAATGTTACACATGCAAAGTAAATAAATAATAAATCAATGCAATGAAAATGAAACATTACTTTCTTAAAAATTCATCGATGTGCCATATACGTAATCATGACGATTGTGTGGGAAAACCGCTATCTAAATTTCAATAAATCTATTAAGTCAACAATTAAACTCAAAAACATTAAACCTTTCAAAAATATTTTACATAACTCCACTTTGTTCAAATAAATGAACACATCATTTTGTGTCTAAACATCAAATCTCAACTCAACTCAAACCAACATTTCCAAATTCGCATTTTATTTATATATTTAGTCAATTTATAATTTATAATATTAATTAAATTAAAATCAATTTGATGCAGTTTGTAAAACCTGTAAAAAATTACTAATCTTACCCAAATAAACCATACTAAATGAACTGTTTAAGACAGCTCCCAATTCCAATTCGACTCAAACCCATTCGATTATACAAAATATAATGTTTGAGTCGATTATACAAAATCTCATTGTGCTCATATAGTTCTTGTTTTCAAGAATACCATAGTTGTTTCATGAATACAGAGAAACACAAAGAGATAAATAACACCAGCATACAAATAACAAAATCTTATATACTAAAACCACCAACACACATTGAAGGTAAATACTTTCAAGCATCTTTCATGTGCGTAGCAGGAGACCTTACAGCACATACAAACATACCTGATCTATATATCAAGATACAGGAAAATATTTGTGCCGACCATACCAAACCATCAGAAAGATTCTCTTTTTTGTTGTTGGTTGTACCTTATAATACAAAAACCAACAAAACCTAGTACATTTCCTTAATAGAATCTGTGTAAAGAGCGAACGAGACAGCTGTATAAACATATTGTTGGCCTCGTCATATACCATATTTTAAGCTTGTATTATTGTCGATTGTACCCAAAATCAAACATAAGAATACAAATAAGTGGTCGTAAAAATAAAATCTAATATAAAATTTACTAAGACGTATTTCTATTTAAGTTAAAATCTATTTCAATACTATCCAATTATTAGACTTAAGCAATCAAAAATTAAAATTGGATTTTATGTACAATCCCACAAAATATCAAATCATGCACTTTTAATTTCTCTATCTATCGGTGGATTGCATTTTCCAAAATTACACTTTAATTATTATTATACCAAAACTGAATTTAATTAGAATCAAATTTAAAATTTAAAATTAAAATTTAACATTAAAATGTATATGGTGAAAAATATGTCAAATCACAAATTTGGTATATGGGACCGGAAATCGTGTTTAAATTTTTTATTTTTTATGTTTTTAATTGGTAGTACATACTAGTTAAAAAAAACATTGTGTAGAAAATGATTTTTTTTTGTTGTTGTTTAAAATACAGGGTGTCAAATTTTGAGAAAAATGATAAACATGATGTTGTGTTTATGGCTATAAAAAGAAAAATAAATATCCGATATTTATGATATAGGGATCGTTTTAAAGGTAAGTTAATACGGATTAATAAAAAAATATAAAAATGGTAAGTTCTTTAATTTCTTCATTTTCAAATTTCCCGCCAAAATTTTATTTTTGAATTTTCTCAACGATCATCCATTTTTTTTTTTTTTTTTTAATTTTACGCCCTTTAATTCTATTGAACATACTAAAAACTTGCGCTAGTAAAATTTTTCGTTTTCGTGCAAAATACGTTTAAGTATGACAATTTACCCGTTTTTGGAATACAAAATAAAATTGTTATATGTTATTTTCAATTTTTAACTAATTTACGCTCGACCTGATAATGTAATTGTTTAAAACTATTTCATCGATCTTTAGTATATTCTTACTTCTAATATAGTTCATAAACTACGTCAAGTTATTTTGGGCCATTCTTAACTCCGTCTATCACACTCCTTCACTCCCATGAGTGAAAGTGAGGAATGGCAAATAAAAAGTGCTCTCGTTCGTGAAAACTTAATAAGATATTACCAGACATTGGCATGTCCCCTTTATATCCAAGTAAGTTGGAATCCAGGCAATATCATGAGCAGAAACAATTATTAAATTTAACTACATGATTACCGACATCATCAACATCTTTGGTATCTGGAATAGAACCTCTTTTGACTCACTCAGAGGAAAATCATTATAAGGCACGTCTTTATGATGAATTCATGGGTCAACTACTGTTACAGCAGCTGTTTACCCTGCCGAAAACTCTAATTATACAACAAATCCAAGAAGAATTCAACACAACCCAATATATGGTACGGACAGCTAAAAATATTCAAAACAAGAATGGTCAGTGACCCAAAGTTGGAAAACGGATCAGTGATGAACTCAGGCATTCATTGCTAGAATATTATAACGATGATGATGTTAGTCGTATAATGTCTGGGAAAAACGATTGTTTAACTATTGATAAAGTTAAAGTTCAGAAACGTCTAATTATGTGCACATTAAAGGAGTGCTATGAGGGCTACAAGTTGAAATTTAAGGATGATGGATCAAAAAAAATTGGTTTTTCTAAATTTTCTCTGCTACGCCCTAAAAACTGTGTTCAACCAGGAAGCAGCGGAACGCATACAGTTTGCGTTTGCATAATACATGAAAATGTCAAATTAATTATTCATGGAACTAGGATGGAAACTGTCACCAATGGAAAAATTTCGCGATACCAGGACTGCATTTCATTAATACTATGTTAAGATCTAAGATCAACATGTTATCTTCTGCAATGCGAGAACTGCCCAGGATTGGATAATTTTCGCGAATATTTGAAAAACGCATTTTTGGACAATGATTGTCTGGATGCTGAATTATCGTTTACTCAGTGGGTTTCAACTAACCGATGCAACTTGGAAAAATATTCAAAACCATTGGACGAATTTCTGGATTACTTCATAATTAAGCTGAAAAATTTGATTCCTATCACTAACACAATCCGATTTCATAAAAAATAAAAAGTTAACTTTAGAGCCAACAGAGGTACTTGTTTCTTGTGATTTTGCAGAAAATTATGCGTTTATAATGCAAAATGCAGCACAGGGTTTTCATTGGAACCACAAACAAGTGACTATTCATCCATTTGTAATTTACAAAACTGAGGGAGGGATATTGCAGCACTACAGCTTCATTATAATATCAGATTGTCTTCATCATGACGCTGTAGCAGTTCACTTGTTTATAGAAAAATTATTCCAGTTTTTGAAAACAAAAATTCCGGATTTATCTAAAATTTATTACATCACAAATTGTGCAGTCACCCATTATAAAAATGAAAAAAAATTATGAATATAACTAAACACAAAAAAGATTTTGGAGTTGATTGTGAGTAGGAGGTACTGTTAAGAGAATGGCATCCAGAGCCAGTCTCACCAAAGAATATGATGGTGACATAACCAATGCGGAGGAACTTTTCAAATGGACTAAAACGTTAAAAACTGATATGGTTTTTGAATTTTGTTCAGAAACTGAATATAAATTGAAACAAATCGAACTAAAATGTTTTTTCTTTAAATACACCTTAAATTGAACCTTTTTTAATTATATTCCGTAAGTCATTAAATATTTATTTATTTATTTTATTTATTTACCAGCACTAACAAATAGCATAGGTTACAACACCAATAATTTTATATATAAAAAAGTGTTACAAATTATTATTTCGAATACGACCCTTAAAAAGATCCCTTGCAATGTTAAAATCGAAAAGTTCTGAATATTGGTTTAAATATTTTGAAGTAAGCGTTCATCAATTCCATAATTCGTACGATGAGAAGCAATACTCAATCTTAACTATCGTGGACGAAGAATTATCTTAGGAACGTAAAATGAATATAAGTCAAGCAATACCGGGCAATCAATCTTAGTACAAATTACATCCCGAGCAAACATTGCATGAATTATCTCCCTTCTGAATTCAAGACTGCGAATGTTCAAAAGTGTACAACGACCGGCATAAGAAGGTAAACTAAATCCTGAAGTTGACCTCGGAAGTTTTCGTAGGGCAAATATTAAGAACTTTTTTTGAATCCACTCAATACGATCACTAAAGATTTTATAACCAGAACTCCAGATAACTAAAACGTTGGGGCGAGAGTTCGTCGAAGAGGATAGACGTGTTTTTTCTATCCCCTTCAAAAATTTAATTTTATTTTATTTTATTTTGCTCTTTATTTTTTATTTTTTATGTAGTGATACATATGTAGGTATATAATTTGTATACAAATCTATATGGTGAAAACTACGCCAAATCACAAATTTTTGGAAGTCATATTTTAATTTTATGATTTTTATATTTTGAATTTGAAATCTTGATTAAAAAAAAAATTTTGTAGAACGTGATTTGTTGTTGTTGTTGTTGTTTAAAATACAGGGTGTCAAATTTTGAGAAAAATGATGAACATGATATTGTGTTTATGGCTATAAAAGGAAAAATAAATATCCGATATTTATAATAAAGGGCTCGTTTTAAAGGTAAGTTAATACGGATAAATAAAAAAAATATAAAAATGGTAAGTTCTTTAATTTCTTCATTTTCAAATTTCCCGCCACAATTTTATTTTTGAATTTTCTCAATGATCGTCCACTTTTTTTTTTTTTTTTTTTTTTTAATTTTTACGCCCTTTAATTCTATTGAACATACTAAAAACTTGCGCTAGTAAAATCTTTCGTTTTCGTGCAAAATACGCCAACCAGCGAACATTTAAGAAATTTAATAGAATTTAACGAAAGTTTTTTCTTACGGAAAATTTGACAGGTTGGCTAGCGAAACTGTACCACAACTTGTCAATTGCTTTGATGGTGACGGTAGCTGGTATTAATATTTTTAAAAATTTGTGTAGAATTTTGAACTGGCGATGGAATTGGAGCAACTTCGAAAATTATTTCAATTATTAAAAAGCCTTAAATTCTTAAAGGACATAAACATAAATAATAAAAGACATATACTAAAGATACATGTTAAACCGAAAGTGGTCTGACTGA
This sequence comes from Tipula vernalis, assembly GCA_958295665.1. NCBI lineage: Eukaryota > Metazoa > Arthropoda > Insecta > Diptera > Tipulidae > Tipula > Tipula vernalis. The sequence goes on from OY282558.1 coordinate 248,872,857, forward strand.
AAATGTCCGAGATAAATTCAACATTAAAACGGCGGCTTGACTGAAAGCAAAGATTATTAACAAGAAGATCTTCTTGTTAATAATCTTTGCTTTCAGTCAAGCCGCCCTGTACATGTTGAATTTATCTCGGACGTTTTCAGTCAGACCACTTTCGGTTTAACATGTATCTTTAGTAATAGATCTTGTGGCGTAAGAAAAAAAAAACGAAAATAAATAAATTTGAAAATAAATAATTTGATGTTACAATTTATAAAGTCTTTAATAATTCGGTTTTCAATTTACCTAAGTACATGAACATAAATAAATTATTTTGAATTTAAGCTTAAAATGTACAATGAGCTCCCACAAGAAGATTTGCACAAAAGGCAATTTGGATTTTTGACATTTCCTTCAGTTTTGCGCGATAATTTTCGCTCTGTTAAGTTGACACTTCAATTTAACGAAACTGAACGAACATTTCTTAAAGGTTCGCTGGGCAGTAACATGTAAACTCGATATACCGCACTGTTACGTTAAATTTCTTAAATGTTGGCTGGTTCTCTCTTATGACTCTACCTATTTTGAAAATTTCAAAAATCCAATGGTAGATTTTTGGTCCTCTTACAAAAACTCGATTTTAATTAATTTTTCCAGGTTAATTTTTTCACTCGTTTTTGTGATTCAAAATTAAATTTAAAACAAAAAATATTGACAGTAAAAAAATTTATTACAAAATAAGGATAGAAATTTAAAGATATTTATACGGTTAAAATTTACATGTTATATAATCTTATAATCTTCACTATTTGAATATTTTTTACATTTTAAGTAGCCTTCTGTTGAAGGTATAACCACAGAAGAAAGATTAACCAGAATAGTCATAACGCTGTTTTTGTATGGAAAAATTTGGACTCATTTTTTTGACCTCGAATCGCCGAAGGTAAGAGAAAGTTGGGTTATGTATTCTTTGGTTTACTGATTTTTATTTGAAATAATAAAAATTGAGAATCCTTAACAGTATAGTTAGTGAAATTATATGACAAGTTTTGTTTTGACAGCATAATTTGTATTAAATATTCAAAAAATTCATAATATTCGAAAATAATTATACTTCAATGTCCAAAAAAGAAGGTAAGATGAAAAAAAAATTTGATCCACGCAATGTCTATTCTGGTTAATCTTTCTTCTGTGGTATAACTGCCTGAAAATCGCGAGTCCCTTTTATTGTTTTCAAGTTCTCTAATCTACTTTTTCTACTAAACTTTTTAGTGACTTCATAACGGAGTACGGTTTAAGCCATGTATTGTAAACTTGGTTTATTTCACTGATTTAATAACATGTAATTTTATTAAATTATTATTTTTGCTACTTTATATCCATTTTTAACTCTTCGATTATAATTAATCTTAAATATTTTTGTTTTTACTTTTGTATCATGTGCATATACATATTCTCTTTATTAGTGTAAACTTTTTTGTGGAAATAAATAAATTATATATTACAAAAAAAAAAAAAAATTGAAAAATTATGGGGCTTTATTAAGGAAGGGAAATATATACGGCAGATCTCTCTCTAGAGAATTAGTTATTTGTTAAAAACTATTGCACCAAATCATATGTACAAATACGAGTATGTTGGGACATACTCGTATTTGTACATATGATTTGGTGCAATAGTTTTTAACAAATAACTAATTCTAAATGGTTTTTACATAGAATCAACAAAGCATGTTTAATCGATTACAAATTTTGATTAAAAAATTAAATTAATTTCAGTGAATTATTCAAATCACGAATTTTTTATTTCTAATTCGAATACCCCACTTTCTAGAGTTTTGCGCGCGATTAAACTTTTGATAAATTTAATTATTCAAACTCTAGTTAAATACACCACGAAAGTACAAATCCTCATGATTTATGAAATCCAACTGATATGATTTAAAAATGTGTTTTCTTTAAATCGAAACTCGGTAACACTATATGTAATCTCATTTATTCGTTTGTGTTTTATTTTGAAATTTACATTTGCTCTATTTTATATATCACGAGAATTTTTTTGTGGATGCCTCGATGTTTTTATACTACGTACTTAAAATAATTATATGTATTTCTTGGATTCAGAGTTGAATGCATGATCAGTCGAAAGGTTTATAATATCGTATAATGTTAAATTGGTTGTAGTGGCGATTTTAATATAATAATTAATATTTATTTCTACTCTAACATATTAGCGTTGTTAATTATTAAGCGAAAAAAAACCTTCTCGCCGCTAACTCAAAATCGAATTAATTAATTATAACAAACATCGACGGATGGAAAAGCGATGTACAAAACCATATTAATTGATTCTTTTCGGCTTTTTTATAGACAGATATATTAATTGTAAATTTGTAATGACATTCGCAATATTTTTGAGTTGGTAAATCAGAGAAATATAGAGGCCAATCACTCCTAATATACTACATAATATACTACTACCACTAGTAGAAATATCATTACATATCTGATGGGTACACCAATTTTTCAGTACGAAACCAAACTACTAACATTGTTGAAAAGTATATACATTGGTATAACTCTTGGGGTTAAAGTACGAGGGAAGAGGAGGGGGGAGAGAGAGGGGGGATAATGATATTTCTAGTTTTGTTAGAAAATATATTAGTAGTGATTGACCTCTATATTTTTCTGATTTACCAAATCGGAAATATTGCGAATGTCTTTACAATTAATATATTTGTCTATAAAAGGAGCTTTAAAGGCTGTACTGTTTGTTTTTGTTTTATATTCGGTTCTATAATAGGGACAACCTTTTTTAAATTCGGTCTATAAATATTTACATGGCTTGTGTTCTATTACTCTACGGAACTATACTTGGTCTGTCCGGGCCAACTCATATGTTTAGATGAAAAGTTCATAGGTATAACCATCAACTAATGCAATAGGTATTATAAAAATAAAATGTGTTTCATTTGATCCTGTTACTGCTCATACTATGGGCCTAACTTACTGTCCATTCATGTTTTGGTCTGGAGCGTGTGAGCAGGCTTGCCAAGCTCTGTTTAGTATTCAATTTCATTGACCCCTGAATGTTGAGTATATACAATTATATCCTTTATATATTGATCTCAACTCTCCAGCTTTTTAAGACGACGAACATGTTCAACAGATCAATCGAGTACATACTGTACAACAAATTAAGGATTGTGATCATAATTTTAAAATCTGTGAGAATAAACTCTTGATTTTACCTTCCTGTGCTTCTCACCATCTACTGATTTATCTGAATGGAAGTTAGTAGTTCCGCTGTTCTTCATTTCGAACTTAATTGATCTGGCATATTTCTCTCTAACTTCAGCTCATATGGGTAATGGTAAAACTATAGAACGAATTCAACGGCAGTTTTACTGGTCTGCAAAGACGAGATGTTGAGTGCAAGATGAATAAACCAGTTAATTTCAGTACTCAACCCAATATGAGTTCTCAAACGAAGTCTACCAGACCATTTGAAAAGTAGTTCGTTGATTTTCTGGGGCCTTATCCTTGTTCGAAACGTGGAAATACCTGTATTGCATTTGTGTTGGATCATTATTCCAAATTTGTTCTTGTTAATTTACTGCGTGAAGCTTCTGCTTCCTTTATTGTGTACATTCCTTGAGAGTGGAGTGTTTTTACTCTTTTCGGTGCCGGCTATTATCTCCTCTGACAATGGCAAACAATTCACGTCAAAATTATTTCAGGAGATACTTGCCAAATATACTATTTCTCAATTCTCATATTGGCACTCCTTTTTATTCGTCGCAAAACAGTGCATCCGAACGAGTCAATCAGACATTAGTTTCCCCAATTCGTTCTTATTTGGATGATCATAACCACAGTGAGTAGGGTTTTCTATTTTGTCAGAGATCTCTGCAGCACTGCGAAATGTTAAACATGATATTACTCATTTTTCCCCTCATTATCTGATATTTGGGCAACATAAGTAATTGAGCGGATCTGATTATGCGTTACGCAAATTGCTATCATCTCTGGATGATAATGGAATTCAGGTGTTGTCTGAAAACAATCGTTTAAATTTAATTCGTGACCAAATTGTCCATTACCTTAAAGTTGCACATGAAAAAGCGTCCAATCGTTACAATCTTCGAAGTAAAAATCGAATTATTAATCCTAATCAACCGGTGTTTGTTATATCTTTTATCCAGAGTTTGTTATATATTTATTCCTGCTTGGGAAATGTGGCGTAAAGTGTCCGAAGTGTGGATGGAAAATTCACTCTGTGTGTTAAAGGGCTGGCTTTGAGACCTTTTCTCGGGTGTGGGTCGTACCAGAGATTATAGGAATATACAAGATAGATTAAGGATATAACTGGCGCTTAAAATAATCAGCGGTAAAAAATGTAAAATCGTTGATCGTCGCATGACTTATACTACCATACATTTAAATTGTACAATATACCTAAATTTGAATTTGTGTGTATGTAGGTTTATGCATATAGAAACTAGAATGAAGAACATAGCCAGTAAATGGATAAAGAAAAATGAAAAAAAAAAAAATACTTTATTGAAATGCCTTAGAAAAGAATAGAATCAAAACCAACAATCCATCCAAAATTTTTTTTATTTTTTATTTAATACGTCCACGTGCGCACACAGTAGTTTTAATTATGTTCCTATCCTTGTTGTACATTATTGTGAAGGAAAACAAAGGAGATTCTTTCGTTTTTATACTATACAAGTATAGTAAACAAAACTTTATGAATGAACGAAACCAAAAACATCTATAATTCCAAGACGAACTATACGAAATTTAAAGGTACAAAGTGACGACTGCCCATAGTGTTAGTTGTGTACATATAAGCCTTCAATAAAAAAACTAACCAACACTAATCTAATTTGTTTTGGTTTTGTGCTATGAAATATGAAAAAAAAAAAAAAAAAAATACATAAGAAACAACAACAATATACATCACGGCAACGCCGTTTAATAATATCGTGTAAAAACAAATCCTATTTATGTGTATGTTTTGTGTTGGAAAATAATACCAATTACAATAACAACAATGGTCGTACATATTTTTTGACATATAAGGAAAACGATGTATAACCTAACCTAACCTATTTTTATTACACTCTAGACCAAAAATTGGCACATTTCATTGTGTTAAAAAATACGAATAAGCGTACATATTTTAATGCTTTACTACATGTTAAATATTAAAATATTAAGACACAATTCGATTTTTAATATTAAGACACCTTTTAAATTTAAATTATCTTAATAATTTTTTTATTAAATTCAAAAATGATTTCAAAAAGGTACAATATTTTTGTCAGGAGTGTACAAATAAAAAGTAAATATGTGTTTGTATGAAAATAAATGTAAAGTAATATGCGACGTTGCCGTCATCATTTAGTCACCAATACTACCTTCAGTAGCAATTACCAGCCAATAAAGAATAATAGTTTGGCTTGGAATTATAGATGTTTTTACGAAACAATAAAAAACGCAACCATATGATTAAGTTTCACTAGTATGTGTATATATTAAGAAACGAACGATCGTTTCCATACCATACCATTCGCTTATAGATTTTTTTATTTTTTTTTTATTTAGAGAATTTTGTCAGTGTATCCTTCTTATTTTTCGAATTATATTTTATTTGTGTGTGTACGCATTTAAAAATGCACATTATTTTAAAAAAGCCAAATCTCTAAAATAAAGAAGGGAATAAAGATTTTTATTTTCCTACGACATGAAAGCAAAATCATATGGAATTTTAAAATTCATGATTTTGTGTTGTCTTTATTTTCAATTTAAATGAAAATTTGTATTTATAAATATAAATAATTTGAAATTAAATATATTGAATACAATTTTAATTGAAATTAATAAAATTTTAACTTACAATTTTGCATTTTAGTAAATTGATTTTTATTCTCAAACATGGTCAGGCTTCGTGTTTCTTTAAAATTTCATTTCGTACATAGATTACTATGTACACGATTAGCTTTATTACTTTACGCAAATGAACATAAATTGTTTAAAGGAGCACGAAGCATGATGATGTTTTGAGAACAAAATAACTTTATAAAAACGCAAAATTTTAAATAATTATTAATTTCAATCAAAATTGTTCGCAAATTACATTTCGATATATTTAATATCAAATTATTTATATTTGTAAATAAAAATGTTCAAAATATATCTGTATAGGCCACTCTGAATTCTTTTCATCTGGTCCATAGGCTTTGGTTTAATTTACGAAGCTTTCTTCCATTTCTTCAATGAAATTATTACCTAAATTGAAACATTATATTATATTTTCTTCAATAAATTGTAAATGTAATACCTACATAAGTGCTTTTGATGTATAGTATTCGCTTTCAATCGCAGAGTTTCAAAAATTTATTTTTTTGGTAAAATCAGAACATGGTGACATTATTTGTCTCTCGTCTCTTCGGAATGAATCGAAAAAGATTATATTGGTTACTTTTAAGATATTTCATTTAACAATTTATTTTGTGTTCTTGGTTGAAATTTCAAAATTTAATTTAAAACCCATAAAACATAAAATGATATATTCAACATTTTTCGTTTTTTTTTCTTGTTTTTTTTTTTTTTACATATATAAACACAATATTCCTCTATTGTACATATGTACATACTATATATATATACGGCTCAATAATCCAAAATTCAATAATTAGTAAAAATTTGGTATGCAACTACGAACTACGAACTTAAAATGCATGCAGATGTATTATGTATTTATGTATATGTAATATTATGTAATCGAATACAAAATATTTTTTTTGCACCTGTACTGCTAAATGTATCCTATTTGGTTATATAATTGTAATTTGTTTAAATATATTTATACGGATATTTCGTCAAACTGGCTAGGTATATTAAAAACCAAAACAACATAAACACATTGAAAATGTCCTTAAATATTTTTTTTTGTTATACATATATGTACATATACATATGTATCTACAACCAGAACCGACTGTAAAAATATAGAAACGAAGTAAATAAATAGGGATATCTTCAATTTTATTATTTACATGGTTTGTATTTGAAAACATTTGAATCCAATTCATTTTATAAAACAAAAACGGTTTTGTTTGGTACATTAAAAACTAAAATAAAATATAATTTTCTTTTACTCCTTTCTAGCTGCTTTTATTTAGTGTCTCGTTTTCGTGTGTAAGTTGAAACAAAAATAATTTCTTTAAGTATATGTGTTCAATATCAACACAATTTTACAATTGTTTATGTATTGTATTTTTTATGTTGTTAACTTGGTCGTCACTCGTCCGTATATAATAGCGACGATCATCGTAGTTCCAAAAATTGGAATATGTTGTGTGTCGCTACAAAAAAATTACCATTCAAGAAATACACCACTTGAATTATCTTATATATTCCCATAATTTTTGGTCGTACCCATGATTGTTACGGCCCATACTACATATTGGCTTAACTTATTATCCATTCATGCTTTGTTCTGGCTCATGTGAGCGGGCTTGCCCAGCTCTGTTAATATTCAATTTCATTGATCCCTTAATATTGACTATAAAAAATTAGAAGCTTTACATGCTATGACTGTTCTCGTTTATAATTTTTATTCTCATACGAAGGTTACTGTTTACGAAGGTTACTGTTTGTGTATTTTTTATGATTATTCATAGCGTTGTACATAGTATGAGGGGAAAATTTATGATTAATTATTATGTGCACTAGTTTATTTGTTTTGGGTGTATGGTGAGTCAGAGAAAGATGTGCGTGGGTTTATGTGGTTCAATATGCATCATATTTTGGTATGAGAATGTTTCCCTTTTGTTATATGTTTAACCATTATCGGCCACACCTCAGCCAGGCCACATAGCGGCCACATGGGGTAACTTATTACCCCACACTGAAAAACCTAGTTGTACAAGACATATGGGTGTTTTAAGACTTCTAACCGATTGTTTAATGTTTATTGAAGAGTTCTTCAACATTTCTAATGATTTTTATTGGTCAATTTATAGATGGCGTTCTAAAAACTGTTCATATATGTTAAAATTCAGCAGAAATGGCTTTTTTCAGAAAAAAATTCATTACTCCGCCATTTTTCAATATTAAGGGCTAAAATTTTAAGATTGTACGCACAACATATACCACTACCATAAAAAAATAGCAGTATCCGCCGAGCATTCAAAAAGTATATTTATTTTGTTATTTTGCAAAATTACTGGAGGGAAAAATGAAAAAAATTACAAATCATAAAATTTGCTTTTTTTGTGCTTTATTACCTTCAAAATACGTATGTATTTACTTACAGAAAAGTGAAAAAAAAAAATATTATTTTTATGATATTTGAACAAAAAAGAATTATTTTGAATCCTATTTTATTGACCAGCATACATCAAGCACAAAGGGAACCTAAGTTCCTCGCAATCCGGCCTTCTACAGGCCGAACATCCAATACACGTTTTTTGTCCTTCTTTCGATCGCACAGTACGCACCTCCGCGCTTGGTCAAAGGTAACTTTTCCAGGTCGCCCATTTCTTGGTTGTTGTCAATTTTTACCATCTGTAGCTCTTTCCGAAGAAAGATTCCTGCCATTCTCTGGTGTAGCATCGGGAAGGTGAGATGAGCAATCAGTTTCTTCAAAACGATGATCGCAGAACTGGATTCCCGTGCGTCGCCGACTTTGAGTTTCCATATAATGCGGGAATTGACGGCGGCTTGATCGAGCATCCCGAAGAAAATCCGCATTGGCACCTGTTCGTTCTCCGAGCGACTGAATAGGCGCGGCACAATTGATCGAAAGTATCCGTCCCTCCTTTCGTATCATTATAGTTCAGAAAGATATTCGGCTTTCCGTCCGTTATCTCTTGGGTATGGAGATAATTCGAAGCCACCAAGGCGATTTTTTTTTTCTTCGGTGTATGGGAAAGTAAAGTTATTTCTTTGGTGTGACAAAACTTTGTTTCAGGAGGATTCTTCGTACTAACTTGAGGGACGGTGGTGAACCAATTGTCACACGTCACCGTGCGATTGGTGCCGTGTATTGGAGCCGTTACAGCTTGAAAAAAGTATTCTCCGATAGGTAATCTCTGGGGATTATCAATGGAGGCGTCTTTTCCCAGGTATGGGATAGCGTGAATCAGGCAGGCGGTCGAATCGTCGTTGAGGGTTAACAGCTTTAGTCCGTATTTGTCCGGGTTTGACTTGATGTACATCCGAAATGCACACCGGCCCCTGAATCCAAGCAGCTGTTGGTCGACTGTACATTTATTACTTGAATTATAATACTTGGTGCAGTTGTTGATGAAAATGGACCAAATTTTTCTGATGGGCGAAAATTTGTCATCTGGACCTCTATTATCTCTTGCATCGAAACGTAAACAAGACTGAAGAAACTCAAACCTCATTCGAGGAAAGACACCCCTATAAAAATTGATTCCGTTTCTTTTGTCCCAGAGTTCGTTGTTATCCACCTTGGAAGACTTCCATAAGCCAGCATAGTATAAAACACCGATGTAAGCTCTGATTTCAAGCGGGTCAGTGTGATGGTGGTATGTCTGGGCTCTAACTAGTTACCCCACGGCGAAAAAATGAACGCTCAAAGCGCCGCCAAGCTTCCTATGTAATGGAGTCACATCTGACACTTGTCTACTACCGGCAGATGTCGTTACTTGTATCAATTTCAAAGGTTTTAGACCTCTAATTTCACTATTTCTGAGCTTGGGGTAACTAGGTTTGATGTGTGAGTATGATTACGCGATTACGATGGCAACCAATCAGGGTTTTGTTTTACAATTTTTTTTTTTTTTTGAAAATAAAATAAAATCGAATATGAAAAAAAAAAAGAAAAATTATGAGTTAGGCAAGTTTGGAGTTTTGTGAACAGTGTGTCATCAGTTTTTGACCATAACACCAAATTTATTATTTTTTCTAAATTACAATTGTGTCTAAAGTAAAGAATTTAAAATCAAGTTATGGTGAGGCCATTCCGTTTGTTTTATATAAAACGTGTGAACTGTATTTATTACCGGGTGGCTCCACATATATTTTGTGTTTTTTTTTGATTTTTTTTTGTTTCGATCAATATATATATATATATATATATATATATATATATATATATATATATATATATATATATATATATATATATATATATATATATATATATATATATATATATATATATATATATATATATATATATATATATATATATATATATATATATATATATATATATATATATATATATATATATATATATATATATATATATATATATATATATATATATATATATATATATATATATATATATATATATATATATATATATATATATATATATATATATATATATATATATATATATATATATATATATATATATATATATATATATATATATATATATATATATATATATATATATATATATATATATATATATATATATATATATATATATATATATATATATATATATATATATATATATATATATATATATATATATATATATATATATATATATATATATATATATATATATATATATATATATATATATATATATATATATATATATATATATATATATATATATATATATATATATATATATATATATATATATATATATATATATATATATATATATATATATATATATATATATATATATATATATATATATATATATATATATATATATATATATATATATATATATATATATATATATATATATATATATATATATATATATATATATATATATATTTATATATTTATATATATATATATATATATATATATATATATATATATATATATATATATATATATATATATATATATATATATATATATATATATATATATATATATATATAAAGTATTTTATCGTTTATTTTGCAATTACGAAAAACATGAAGATAAGAAATAACACAAACGTTAAATGTGATTTACAAAACTGAATAAATTGTTTAGATGACGAATTTCGAGTATTTCCAATGAAAACGTGGTGTTTTTTATTTCAAACGTATTGCAGAATCGAATGCGTGTGTTCTAAGAAGAAGAAATTGAAAAAATGAATTTCGTCGATTACAACGCCATCTATCATGAACCGAACAAAATATTTCATTCAAATCATACGTACTTTTAGTCGTAGAATCCGTATCTGCAATAAAAAATATGGCTTCCTATCTTAGTTTAAAAGTTACCCCCGCCCCACCTACAAAGCGGGGGGTGGGGAATATTTTTTTGCACTAATGTATTTCCCCCGCGGTATGATTAAATTTTGATTATGGACATTTTTTCCGTAGAGTGGCTATTTTTCGAGATATTTGATCGTCTCAGTTTAAAAGAAACACCCGGTATATACTGCGCCAATTAAAAAACGGAACAGAAATTTTCTTCGAAAAAATACCCAGATTTAAACGCTTGTGTCTTGGTGAAGTAACAACTTTCAAAAAAAAAATTTGTTTCTAGTTGAAGGAAATTTTGTTTTCTTTTCGATACTGGAAACCGTTTTATTTTATTTCGTTTTTTTATGCCGTTTTTGAGTAAAACAAAAGGTGTCTAAAAAAAATAAAAATTTGTTGCTGTTTGAAACTGTAAACGAACTTGCTCGATATCTCATTCAAAAACCCAAATCGGCCATTTTATAGAGAATTCAGAAACCTTGCAAAATGATGCTACGAAAATTTTTGTGCGGCCACTCCTTGTCGAGTTATTGAAATTTTAGAGAAAACGTATCAAAAAGCGTATACACGTTAACAAGTACATTTTTTTATCTTGTAAACTGAGCACTCTACGATAAAATTTTGAGCCACTTTAAATTTTACGTTATTTTATGTAAAACATTAATTTAATTTATCGCATAGTTATTTGAAGAGTCAAGCGAGATGAATTGAAAAGAACAATTACACGTTCGCTCTACAAAAATTGTGACTTTAGTTGAAGCCGGTGAAACTTATCGGGAAATTAAGCGAATCTGTGATATTAGTGTGTCTATTGTGAACTGGACTTGGCATCGATATTTAGAAACAGGCAGTGTGAGTCGGCGCGAAGGGTCTGGTCGACCAAGACAAACTTCATCAAGAGAAGATCGACCTATCGCACGTGATGCTAGAAAAAACAGGACAAGCAGTGCTCAAGCAATAAGAAATAATGTACCTATACAAAACCAGACATCAAAACAGTTGATATTAAATCGGTTGAAAGTTTATCGACTAAGATCACGACGACCTGTAAGAGCTTCGTATCTGACTGATAATCACCGTCGACAAAGAAGAAATTATGCGTTGCAGTAAGATAACTGGACTCATAGGGACTGGTGTTAAGTATCAGACGGCCGATGCAAAGTTTGGCGTTCACTAAGGGAACGATTATACCCAAATTGTGTGATGCCAGTCGTAGCATTTCATGGAGGTTCGGTGATGGTTTGGGCGGATATTTCTTGGAATTGCAAGACAGATTTGGTAGTAATACCACATCCAGCTTTAACATCCGCACGATTCGTGGAAAAAATTTTAAGGCTTCATATGCATTCCATGAAAAGGCAAATTGGGCGCGGATTTTTTTTATGCATGATAATGCCCGACTGCACACAGCTCTAAACACACGCCAATTTCTGCAACAGCACCGCTGTTTTTCGTAGATTTTAGTTTTATTACGTTTGAATAAAGTTTAAAAGGATTTTTTTTGCAATTAACCCTATGAAATAAATCATATTTTTCACTGTAAAAACATATTTTCTACTTGATTTTGGATCAGCAAAATTACGCCTGATATCAAAATGTGGTTCAAAATTTTATCGTAGAGTGCTTAGATTACAAGATAAAAAAATGTACTTGTTAACGTGTATACGCTGCTTTTCGATACGTTTTCTCTAAAACTTCAATAACTCGACAAGGAGTGGCCGCACAGAAATTTTCCTAGTATCATTTTGCAAGGTTTCTAAATTCTCTATAAAATGGATGATTTGGATTTTTGAAGGAAATATCGAGCAAGTTCGTTTACAGTTTCAAATAGCAACAAATTTTTATTTACCTTTTGAGACACCTATTGTTTTACTCAAAAAAGTCATAAAAAACAAAATAAAATAAAACGGTTTCCAGTATCGAAAAGAAAACAAAATTTCCTTCAACTAGAAAGAAAAAATTTGTTTTGAAAGGTTGTTTTTGGCCGTTATTTCACCAAGATACAAGCGTTCACATCTGGGTATTTTTTCGAAGAAAATTTCTGTTCCGTTTTTTAATTGGCGCAGTGTATATATGGTATATATATATATATATATATATATATATATATATATACATATATATATATATATATATATATATATATATATATATATATATATACACTACATCAAAAAAAAAAACATACACCTTTTTTTTTTTTCATTAAATTCAAGTATTTTCTTTACACAACATCTTTATTATTTGATTTTTTTCCATTTATTAACTAATAATATCACATTTGAAAAAATCAAAAAATAGTATAAAAATAAATTCATTTATACAACAAAAATATAACAAAACGTAATCAAAGAAAAAAACATACATCAAAAAAAAAACATACAGTTCATAGTATTATTAATAATAAATATAATTAATAATTTGTGTGCCATCCTTTCTGAGCTATGACCTGTTTTAGGCGATTCTGCATTGAATGCACAAGTTTTCCTGTTTCTTCCGCCGTAATTTTTTGCCACTCTTCGATTAATTTAGATTTTAAATCGGCTTTTGTTCTAATGTCATGTTGTCGCACCCGTTTTTCTAAATTATCCCAAAGATGTTCGATGGGGTTGAGATCTGGCGATTGTGGAGGGTGCGGTAAAATGGATTTGTCATTGTAGATCAACCAGTTTTTCACCAAGTGAGATGCATGTTTGGGATCGTTGTCTTGAACCAAGCTAAAATTCCCAGATATTCCAATTTTTGTCGCACTGCTTTTTAAATGATTCTGTAAAATTTGTAAATATTGTTCTTTATTCATGGTAGTCTCTACAAACACCAGATCTCCGACCCCCCCTGCACCCATGGCACCCCATACCATGACATTTCCTCCACCGTGTTTGATAGTAGGGATCATATTCTTACTATTAAGTGCAGTACCTTTTTGACGCCATACAGTTCTATGTCCATCTGATCCAAAAATGTTGAATTTGGATTCATCAACGAATACAACGGAGTTCCAAAATCCTTCTGGTTGATTTACATATCGTAAAGCATAATCTAGTCTCTTGGCAATATTTTTTTTTTGTTAAATAAGGCTTCTTACGTGCGACACAACTTTTGTATCCCTTACTGTGCAAAAAATTTCGTATTGTTTGTGGACTAACCTTTAAATTCAATTCTTTTTCTAACTGTACTGTTATTTTTGGAGCTCCTATTTTTGGGTCATTTTTCACTAATTTTTCTATTTTCCTCTCTGTATGCGCAGACAACACTTTTTTTCGAACCCTACCTGACGCACCATCAAACGATTTGTTTTTTTTATAATTTTTTACTACGCTTTGAATTGTTGAGCGGGATCTGCCAACGGATCCAGCTATTTCTGCATAGCTTTTACCCTCTTCTTTAAATTTTATAATTATTTTTTTTGTCAAGAATTTAATTTGTCTGTCTGTAATAAAGTTGATTTTTCGGCATTTTTTATAGACAAATATATTAATTGTTCATGGCAATCTCAATATTTTCGATTTGGTAAATCAGAAAAATATAGAGGCCAATCGCTCTCAATATATCTACTGAAAAAAGTAGAAATATCTTCCCCCCTCCCCGTAATTTTAATTTTGGCTGAAGGCCCAGAGTTATACCAATGTATAACTCTGCAAAAATGAGAACCCTCCATGAGTTCTGTTGGTAGTTTGGTTTCGTACTGAAAAGTATGGTCTACTCATCAGGCAGCTACGACCAAACCAGTGATGGAATTTTAGGTACAATTGTACTTTTTTCGATACAACTCATTTTTAAAAGTACAATAGTACATTACAGTGAAATTCAGTACAATCTGAAAAAATTGAATTATTTCATTTTTTTACATCTTTTACATCTAATAAGGACCAGACCCGAGATATCTCGGGACATACTAAATGGTCCAAAAAGATCGTACCCAAGATAACTCGGCCGGTCACATATTGTACGTTCCATTATGTATTTGGCCAAAATAACTTGTGAAAATAATCTTATAACAATATTATTATTATTATTTAAAATATTATTATTTATTTTATTATCTATTTTATTTTTACAATAATATTATTTGAAAAAAAATTCGGTCCTTAAGGGGTTAAACATTAAACAATTTTCCTTATATGTTTTGCGCTATTAAATTTAAAAAACGCTAATTTAGTTAACTGAAAATTGCTAATAGTATCTCATTAATTTGTGGTTTTTAGCTTAATTTTTTTATTAATTCTTTAACCCTAGTCAGCATGGGTCATTTTACTTGCGTAAACACTTGCGATGAGTCTCTCGGACTCATATATAATCTTAAAGAAAACTCAAAACATTTACTATATGTATTTGAAAATGTTTTATTTACAAATTACAATACCAAAAATTAAATTAAATTTTGCAGTTATTTAGCTAGCGAGCCTCCTTAACTGTTGAAGGAAAAATGTACCACTTAAGCTTAGAGGCCAAATAATCCTAGTTTATTGTGGGAATCATAGGTATGGGTCGAATTATACTAAGAGCCAGTAGGTACCTTCAGTCTTTATTAGTGAGGTAGACATGAAGAACTGAGAGATCTGCGTTTATTTCTATTTGGTTCAGTGAATTCCTGTTCGAAATTTACAAGAAATATTTGATTCGCTGTATAGCATTACAATTTCTGCTACACTCTCGTCTATATTTTCTGCTACACTCTCGTCTATATTTCAAAGAAAGGCCATGCCTCATTGATTAGGTTTTTTTTTTTTTTTGAAGAAAATATGTGTCACCGAAAAAATCGACGAAATAAAATGTTGGCTCGATTTTGTTCTTGACCTAGCTTAAATTTTTGAAAAACTGAAAACATTTCATTCATTAGGCTTTCACGCTTAACGGGAAGTAAATCCTCTAGACCTTTCAATTTGTCGAAATCTACTAAAATACTATGAAATCTACGAAATCTACTTTGTACTAATTCGAAACTACTAAACCTACTTTAATGTGAAGTTGTAATGACTATTGTAATATGAAGTACATAGCTATTTTTCCCCATTTTTGAGGACGCCCATTTTCAAAATAAGAAATTCCTAATTCAATAAATATGTTGTTGAAATATCGCAAATCTACAAAATTTATATTCCATATTTCTGAAGCTTAGATGAAATGTAGTGCCGGAAAGAAGGTTTTCTAGACATTTTTACATCCGCATATCATTAGTAACGAAATTTTATGAGTTTTTCGGAGTGATCAGTTTTCTGGATCGTTAAATCGCAAATATTATCATCTTTTGATTTTGTGTTCTAATGGCTGAAAACAATCCTGCAAAAATGATTTGATTTTTCATTTGGCATCTAATTTGAAAGAATTCGACCACAGATATAAAAATCACAAACGATTAAGGTTTAAACAATTAATCTAAACATTTCGTTTAATCGATCCGATAATACACGATCTTTACCTAGAATAAAAGGTATTTTGAATTATATATTAAATTTTGTGAAAAAATATTTTCTCAAAAGAATTAGAATACATAATCAAATTGTCAGTTATTGTAATCCATCCACATTTCAATTTCACTTTCTCAGGTAACCTCTGAGTGCCTATTATGAAATTGTTTTTTACAGCTACGAGTTAAGTGACCTCAATTTACAGAGATGCAATTGTAGGAAAACGCAATTATATATGTACGCGTTACGAGAGCTGGAAATGTCTTACAGAATCGCGTTTTGTCACAATTTTGAAAAAATTCTGTAAACTCGTTTAATACTTACATAATATTAAACACACTATCAGATGTCCAATTTTCGGATTTAGTGTAAGTTTAATTTACCTACATTGGAATGTCTTAATAGGGATTATTTGAGATGTTGCTGACTTATGCAAGTACATCGAAATTTTCAATGTTTTATGTGATTTTTCGAGGTTTATAACCTTATTCGAGATTTTTTTGGAGCGTTGTATATTTATGTATCGTATATGAGTTATTAAGCGAAATTTTATAAACATACTTTCGATATTGTTCGAATTTGGTTTGGATTGAATTAGGTGTAGCGTTGGGTTAGATTGTTCAGATTTTTGAATTAACCTGCACTGCAGATTTCCTGGTTTGATTTACTTTGAGTTGCGTTTGATTAACTTTTAATTGCTTGCCATCAAGATTATTCCACGTCCTCTCTTGTTGCTTTTTATTTGCTTATAGTATTTATTACGATCGTTACATTGTTACTGATATTTTTATTATTTAAGGTTATTCTAGAATTCTAATTTTATTCGAGATTTTCGGAATATTAGAAATTTCTTGAGAATATTGCGATTATTCTAGCTCTAGAAAGATTTTTCGATTATTCAAGTTTTGTTTAGAGTTGATTTAGCGTAGTATTCTGATTTGTGACCTTCCAAAAGTGAGATTCTAATTTTAGATTTCTGGATTTATCTAGATTTTCAAATTGTTAGTGTCAAATAGCTTTGTATTCAATATTTTCGAGATTGTAATTATCTAAAATTCTTTTAGAATATACAACTTGTTGGTAGGACATTTCAAAATTTGGGCATGTTTTTATTCACTAAACTAAAAGATAAAATGCCTGTAGAGTTAACCCCCCCCCATTCAGTCGTAGAGTCACTGACTAAAAGACAGTGTTAGATAAGACTACATCTGTTAGTTAAGACTTTTGGCTTAATTAAGACCTATTTCGTATTCTACATTATCGTCATTAATGGTCTTAATTTGACATTTCTCTTGCAGCAAAACGATGTTGCTTTTACAATAAAGTGCCGCCATACATTTTGTAACCCGGCATAAAATGCATTTAATTATGCGTATTTATTATATTTTTCAATAGTGAGAATACCTCAAAATACAAATTAAATCTTGAAAAACCATGAGGAAGACTGCTACGATTAGAATACCAATATTATCATTAGTCTTAAAAAAAAGTCTTCCCAAAAATTTTCTTAACTGAGACAGTCATACGAGTCTTAACGTTAAAATCGGGAGGTTAATATATAAATTAAAATGTTCTTCTGGCAGAGTATGTTGGTCAAACGAAACAAAATTTAAAAAAAGAAAGAGTTTACCAAGACCCTGAAATACTTGATAAGGAGCAAAATCTCAGTAAAAGATTAATTTTGGAAAAGTTTTATATCAAGAAACATAATCTCAAGTTTCTAAATTTTTATTAAATTATTATTATTTAATTATTTTATTATTTTTTAGCAAAATATAAATGGCTTTTAAATTTAATGTTTATACATTATAAACAAATCTCACTTTGTTATTGTATAACTTACCACCCGATCCTGATGTTAAGACTTCTAAGACTGCCTTAGCTAAGACATTTTTTACTGGTATTCTGTATAGGAATTTTGCGCAAATTTTAGTGATTTAAAAAAATGGATATAATTTTTTGCATTTTGCTAGAAAAACGTACGTCTAGGTTAAACTACAGTTTTTCTTGTAGCAGATTGTTTTTCTATATTTGGAGGTATAATTTTCACGAATTCTGATCTTAGCAGTCTTAATTTTTTGGTTGCAAATTCTCCAAAATGTTTATAGACCTGTCAGACTAAAGTCTTAACTAAAAGAAAAAGTCTTACCTAAGGTTCTTTTTTAGTTAGCGACTGTCCGTTAGAATCGGGGGCTTAGTCTTTTAAAAAGTCTTCCCAAAAAATATCTTAGCTAAGAGAGTCTTAGGAGTCTTAACGTCACAATTGGGGGTTAGATTACATATTTCGGTTAAAGTGAGTATTTTTCATTTTTCAAATTCTACCCTAGTTACGTTAGGAAAATATTCGATATCAAAAATTTTCATTTAAATTATAGTGTAAATTCAACCCTTGAAAATGGCGGAATATACCGTTAAACGTCGCTCATTGAATTTAATCTTGAACTTAATTTTTAGTTTGAATATACGTAAAACAATCACTTGAAACAAAACCGCTACTACCTTAAGCCGAACATTATAGGGATGACATGTTTTTTTATGGTATCACTAAAGTAAACTTAGGCGTTACCCATAATGCTGGCATATCTTGTATAGTAACATTATGGTTGTGATGGTTTAAATGATGGATATGCGCTTTCATCAAGTCCATCCCACAATCTGGTAGTCCGTGATAAAAATGTTGATCTAAATTTATTAATTCGTCCAAAACATGCTTCTAGGATGTAAACCTGAGAATATTGGGCAAGCTTGGTTGATCTAAAATACTATTTAAATGATGGCATTAATTCTTTCAATTTATTGGATCTTTGGCCCCTGTGATATTAGTAATAAATGCAATCAACAATAAAATCACTGCACGAAATTTACAATGACGATCAAAAGTTAAATTGTATTTCTCAAGATAGTTTGTAGAGTTAAAGTTTATTATTGTCTCTATAACTTTAGAAAAAATTGACACTACACTTTTGATTTTATTCCCTTCCCTCCCAAGGCAGTTCCTGAGGACAATTGCGGAGAAAATCCTCATTAGTTAAAGTTTATTTCTTTGAGTAGCTTTGAGACCAGCGAATCCAGCAGATAAGAACTTGATGCAAATTGGGACTTTAAATAATTAGCTTTCTTAAGAGTAATTGAATAAATATTATTATTGTTGTTTAACGGGAGTATCAAAGACTTAGATGTACAAAGAAAGTTGTTTGGAAGTTGACCAACAAAAGTTCTCCAATACTTACCACTAACAATTTGTAGATTACACTGATTTGCCTGCCAGATTTAATGTTTCACCGACTTACAGTTGCAGCGGCTCAATTCTTAACGGCAACTATAATTTTTGGGTACTACTTTTATATAAAAAAAAACCATTAAAAAAAATTAGGTACAATTAAACTCAATTTAGTACAATATCGTTTCAATCTTCAATACAATTCAAAAAATCCATTTACCATCACTGGACCAAACTACAAAAATTTCCACTCTAACCACATACATTAAGTATCTGGCCAGAACGTACTGACATAGCGAATTATTATTCAACTACATCAAATATAAAAACCCATGGAGAAACCTCATTTGTGTGTGTATTATGCCCACACGTATATTTGTCAAGAATTTAATTTGTCTGTCTGTAATAAAGTTGATTTTTCGGCATTTTTTATAGACAAATATATTAATTGTTCATGGCAATCTCAATATTTTCGATTTGGTAAATCAGAAAAATATAGAGGCCAATCGCTCTCAATATATCTACCGAAAAAAGTAGAAATATCTTCCCCCCTCCCCGTAATTTTAATTTTGGCTGAAGGCCCAGAGAACTCTGCAAAAATGAGAACCCTCCATGAGTTCTGTTGGTAGTTTGGTTTCGTACTGAAAAGTATGGTCTACTCATCAGGCAGCTACGACCAAACTACAAAAATTTCCACTCTAACCACATACATTAAGTATCTGGCCAGAACGTACTGACATAGCGAATTATTATTCAACTACATCAAATATAAAAACCCATGGAGAAACCTCATTTGTGTGTGTATTATGCCCACACGTATATTTGTCAAGAATTTAATTTGTCTGTCTGTAATAAAGTTGATTTTTCGGCATTTTTTATAGACAAATATATTAATTGTTCATGGCAATCTCAATATTTTCGATTTGGTAAATCAGAAAAATATAGAGGCCAATCGCTCTCAATATATCTACTGAAAAAAGTAGAAATATCTTCCCCCCTCCCCGTAATTTTAATTTTGGCTGAAGGCCCAGAGTTATACCAATGTATAACTCTGCAAAAATGAGAACCCTCCATGAGTTCTGTTGGTAGTTTGGTTTCGTACTGAAAAGTATGGTCTACTCATCAGGCAGCTACGACCAAACTACAAAAATTTCCACTCTAACCACATACATTAAGTATCTGGCCAGAACGTACTGACATAGCGAATTATTATTCAACTACATCAAATATAAAAACCCATGGAGAAACCTCATTTGTGTGTGTATTATGCCCACACGTATATTTGTCAAGAATTTAATTTGTCTGTCTGTAATAAAGTTGATTTTTCGGCATTTTTTATAGACAAATATATTAATTGTTCATGGCAATCTCAATATTTTCGATTTGGTAAATCAGAAAAATATAGAGGCCAATCGCTCTCAATATATCTACTGAAAAAAGTAGAAATATCTTCCCCCCTCCCCGTAATTTTAATTTTGGCTGAAAGGGGAGGGGGGAAGATATTTCTACTTTTTTCAGTAGATATATTGAGAGCGATTGGCCTCTAAATTTTTCTGATTTACCAAATCGAAAATATTGAGATTGCCATGAACAATTAATATATTTGTCTATAAAAAATGCCGAAAAATCAACTTTATTACAGACAGACAAATTAAATTCTTGACAAATATACGTGTGGGCATAATACACACACAAATGAGGTTTCTCCATGGGTTTTTATATTTGATGTAGTTGAATAATAATTCGCTATGTCAGTACGTTCTGGCCAGATACTTAATGTATGTGGTTAGAGTGGAAATTTTTGTAGTTTGGTCCAGTGCTGCCAGATTATTTTTTATAAAATCTTTTAAATTTAAAAAAAAAATCTTTTTTTGGGTCAAAAAATCTTTTTTAATTTTTTTTCTATTAATTTGCAAGAAAGTACGCTCCACGTTCGCCGTTGCCGCAGGAATCGTTAAAATGGCCATATTAGGAAAACATAAACTGCATCGAACCATTTTGAATTCAAAAATCGTTCAGTTTTAATTCTGAAAAATTGAACAATTTAATTTGCCAATTCATCATCGGAAATTTGGAAGTTATCCTGATTAATGATGTTAGGAGAAAAGACAAAGGTTTTTTTTTTGTTTTCAAAAGAAATTTTGAACAACTTAGGTTTTTTTATTTAATATGCAAGAGAATCTTAAGCCTATTATCATTGTCCCCAAAATTAATTTTATTAATTAGGTGATTACATATGGTAACTTCAAGTAAACCTGTTGATAGTGGAATCGAAACTCTACTTCATCGTTTGATGATAGTAAAAGGGTGGTTATTTGGATTTCCTACTTGTGTAATAATGAACCGTATATTTAGAAAACGTATTACATATTTCTTAAAACATCTGGAAAAGCTTGCTGTTATAAAAAACGGATTTTAGATACACTCAAATTAATTTTAAAAAAAATCTTTTTATTTTGAAGAAAACCTTTTTATCTTTATCACTGGCAAAAAATCTTTCAAAAAAAGATAAATCTTACGATCTGGCAGCACTGGTTTGGTCGTAGCTGCCTGATGAGTAGACCATACTTTTCAGTACGAAACCAAACTACCAACAGAACTCATGGAGGGTTCTCATTTTTGCAGAGTTATACATTGGTATAACTCTGGGCCTTCAGCCAAAATTAAAATTACGGGGAGGGGGGAAGATATTTCTACTTTTTTCAGTAGATATATTGAGAGCGATTGGCCTCTATATTTTTCTGATTTACCAAATCGAAAATATTGAGATTGCCATGAACAATTAATATATTTGTCTATAAAAAATGCCGAAAAATCAACTTTATTACAGACAGACAAATTAAATTCTTGACAAATATACGTGTGGGCATAATACACACACAAATGAGGTTTCTCCATGGGTTTTTATATTTGATGTAGTTGAATAATAATTCGCTATGTCAGTACGTTCTGGCCAGATACTTAATGTATGTGGTTAGAGTGGAAATTTTTGTAGTTTGGTCGTAGCTGCCTGATGAGTAGACCATACTTTTCAGTACGAAACCAAACTACCAACAGAACTCATGGAGGGTTCTCATTTTTGCAGAGTTATACATTGGTATAACTCTGGGCCTTCAGCCAAAATTAAAATTACGGGGAGGGGGAAGATATTTCTACTTTTTTCAGTAGATATATTGAGAGCGATTGGCCTCTATATTTTTCTGATTTACCAAATCGAAAATATTGAGATTGCCATGAACAATTAATATATTTGTCTATAAAAAATGCCGAAAAATCAACTTTATTAATTATTTTTTTTATATCAACTGGCACTTTGCCTTGTGAAACTTTGATCTTTTGCTTAGGTGCTTCCATAATTCATCAAATTTTGATTATATAACCACTATTCTTTTATAACAACCTTAACTTTACTAAATACAAATATTTTAAAAGTATTTGAATTATGACCTGAATGTTGAATAGATAAACAGTAAATTATCATGGAATTCACTGTTTTAAGCAGGTTAGTTTTTATTTTACAGCTGTATTTTTCCATTGTATGTGTTTTTTTTTATGTATGTTTTTTTCTTTGACTACGTTTTGCTATATTTTTGTGGTTTAAATGAATTTATTTTTATACTTTTTTTTGATTTTTTCAAATGTGATATTATTAGTTAATAAATGGAAAAAAATCAAATACTAAAGATGTTGTGTAAATAAAATAAATGAATTTAAAAAAAAAAATTACGTTGTATGTTTTTTTTTTGATGTAGTGTATATATATATATGTATATATATATATATATATATATACAATATATATGTATATATATATATATATATATATATATATATATATATATATATATATATATATATATATTGTTGTTTGAATCAAACTGATATTTTTTTTAAATTAAATAAAAAAATAACATTTTAAATATACCTAAATTTTTTATTGGTATTTTTTATAGGTTTTGCTTAGTACATATGTGGTATGGAGTTAAAAGAAAAATATAAAAAAAAATAATAAACATTCTTAAAGTGAAAATTGGGAAAAAAAGGAAAGTTTTTCTATTCTTTGGGTTGTTGTCCGTGTGCTATTAAATACGGTACATCGTGTGTGAAGGGGGGTGAAAAAAAAACAAATAAGACCCCGAAACAAAAAAAAAACATAAATGAAATTAAATAAAGCTGAGTGATTGTTCTGTGGCGTTGTTTGTAGCGTTCGTAGGATACGAGGCTAAGAGCAATGTGGGATAGGCTGCCAGCTGGGGATCAATCAGCGATTGTTTTGGTTAAGCAAGAAATGTTATTATTATTTAAGCCCTTGCCTATAAAATGTATATACCTAACCGATTTAATTTTAAATCCATTCATTGCCTCGAACTCACTCTTCTTTTGATGTTAACATATGTCGCTGTTGTCGCTCCAATATAATTATTTAGAAAAATTATTTACGAACTAAATAAAATTAAATAAAATTGGTAATGGGATTTCTATAGATTTTTTTATGGTAAATGAAGTGAGTAATGGCGTTTAATGTATTGGCCATACTCGCATGGTAAATTGTTTTAAGTTTTGCCAATTAAAATAATAATGTTAGGATTAAAAGATAATAAGAGTTTATGTTTGTTTGCTTACATTTTTTTTGTTTTGTATAGATTAATAAACTCCTGTGCCCGAATTCCGGTTCGATGACAAATGATAATGAGAAATGACTTGATTTTTTATTTCAACTAGTCGGTTACATTTTTATTTAGAGTAGGCGAAATAAAACATAAAGTCATTTCTCATTCTCATTTGTCATTGATCCGGAATTCGGGCCCTGGGGGCCTATTCTCGACTTCCACATCCATTTTCCACATGTGGACATCTGTCAAAAATCACACAAAAACGTTCGAAAATTATAATTCATATATAAAACACATGCGGCATGAACATTTTCCTATATGGGGAATTTTTTCCACATGCTTATACCCATTCGGAAATATTCCCTGTACCGAAAAAATTCAATTTTTATGAATTTTGACAGATGTCCACATGTGGAAAATGGATGTGGAATTCGAGAATAGGGCCCCTGGTGTGAGTGTGACTTAATTTTATAATGTACTAAATAAAATCTAAAGAAAACAAAATAAAACTTTGTGTAATATCAAAAACATCTATAATTCGAAGACAATAGTACATTGTGTCATTAGGATTAAAAGTGATACTTTGTTTGACGAGCAATTATATTTGCATGCGAGGCGAAGCGCAGCGTAGCCGAGCAAAAGCAAATATTTGCGAGTCAAACAAAGTCACTTTTAATCCGAATAACACATACTATTTTTTCTTCAACGAAGAAATGCTTATTATAAACTAATTATACAAGTAAGTACAAATTATGTAATTAAAATTTCAAAATTGAAAGTAATTTTGTTGAAATATTTTGTGAAACTAAGGAGATCATGACTTTTGTTTGGTTTGACTATTGTAAGTGTCAAACTGCCAAGCTATAATTATAATATTTTTCTTGCGAACAAAATGTTTGAATCAGAAGATTTATCAAATTTACCTCCGGATGTGGTTCAAACAGCAAAGGAAATTGTATTAAACCTATTGCCATCTAAATCACGTAAGATTTACGAGTGCGCATATAACCGATTTTTGAAGTGGTGTACTGAAAAAAATGTGCAATCTGGATTATATTCAGAAAGCGTTCTATTGGCATACTTTGCCAATTTGTCTACGAAGATGAAAAGTTCGACTCTTTGGGAGCAAAATTTAAAAACAAGTCGATTTGTGCTTTATCGAGAACCCTCGAAATTCATTGCGTACACTAATTATAAGTACAAAATAGAAGGCCTTTAAAATTTCAAGATTGAACATTTTATTGAAATATTTTGTATAGTTAAGGAGGCCTTGACTTTTTTTTTTGTTTGTGTATCTTACCAAGTTATGACGTCTCATTTACTTTTAATATTGAAAATAGTGTTAAAAGAGCATTTACACCTAGGATTAAAAGTTCAGCCTAGCAACACTTACATTTTTTTTAATCGTAACAAAAAGGCCAACTTTAATGCCCAATAATAGTATTAAAACAAGCTACTTTTAAGACGTTTGGAGAAAATAGTACATTGTGTCATTAGGATTAAAAGTGATACTTTGTTTGACGAGCAATTATATTTGCATGCGAGGCGAAGCGCAGCGTAGCCGAGCAAAAGCAAATATTTGCGAGTCAAACAAAGTCACTTTTAATCCGAATACCACATACTATTTTTTCTTCAACGAAGAAATGCTTATTATAAACTAATTATACAAGTAAGTACAAATTATGTAATTAAAATTTCAAAATTGAAAGTAATTTTGTTGAAATATTTTGTGAAACTAAGGAGATCATGACTTTTGTTTGGTTTGACTATTGTAAGTGTCAAACTGCCAAGCTATAATTATAATATTTTTCTTGCGAACAAAATGTTTGAATCAGAAGATTTATCAAATTTACCTCCGGATGTGGTTCAAACAGCAAAGGAAATTGTATTAAACCTATTGCCATCAAAATCAAGATTGAACATTTTATTGAAATATTTTGTATAGTTAAGGAGGCCTTGAATTTTTTTTTTGTTTGTGTATCTTACCAAGTTATGACGTCTCATTTACTTTTAATATTGAAAACAGTGTTAAAAGAGCATTTACACCTAGGATTAAAAGTTCAGCCTAGCAACACTCACATTTTTTTAATCGTAACAAAAAGGCCAACTTTAATGCCCAATAATAGTATTAAAACAAGCTACTTTTAAGACGTTTGGAGAAAAACTATTATTTGTTGTTGTCTGGTAATTGCTACTGAAGGTAGTATTGGTGACTAAATGATGACGGCAACGTCGCATATTATTTTACATTTATTTTCATACAAACACATATTTACTTTTTATTTGTACACTCTTGACAAAAATATTGTACCTTTTTGAATTCATTTTTGAATTTAATAAAAAAATTATTAAGATAATTTAAATTTAAAAGGTGTCTTAATATTAAAAATCGAATTGTGTCTTAATATTTTAATATTTAACATGTAGTAAAGCATTAAAATATGTACGCTTATTCGTATTTTTTAACACAATGAAATGTGCCAATTTTTGGTCTAGAGTGTAATAAAAATAGGTTAGGTTAGGTTATACATCTTTTTCCTTATATGTCAAAAAATATATACGACAAACATATGACATATTGTTTTTGTGGCCCTTGTGTGACATTCCAGTTAATATTACTGGTATGGGCACAATAATCATTCGGTATGAGCAATCTGGGCACAGCATTTCCGGCTACTGACTCACGGCATATGGGGGGGGGGGTTTAATCCAGACTCATACCAAACTTAATTTGCTGTGCTATGATTTCATTTAAGCACTGATCACACATCCAATCGTCCCACACTATCTATCGCTTTAGAACATATACATTAAATTAAACTTAAATTAACTCAATTAATTATAATATGTAACTAGAGAAAAATGTCTAAACCAAATGATGATATGAAATTAATCTCCGCTCGTCAACTTACATGCCCTCCCACGGTGTACGGGTGTGTGTACTCCGTAGTTCGCCACACCGTTAACGAACCTTGAATTCCCTCGGTGTACGGGTTTTTAATTAAATTCAGATTTCCGAGAATTCGCCACCCGCATGCGAATCCTCTTACGTAGCACTAATTTATTTTCACCAGCGAAATTATTTACACTTGCACCGGCCAATTCAAATTATTTGACTCAAATTAATTAATTAATGAGCGACAGTACACTTTGTTTATTTTTCTATGGTTGATAATTAGCACTGAATTAACAAATGTAAAGCACACGAAACGGCGCTGGACAGATGGAAATGGTTCCTTGACCACCCACTTGTTAATTAATTTTAATTTAAACACAAATCAGAAATTTTTTTAAATGTATTTTCTTTTTCTATTTAATTTAGATTTTACAAAATTTCAGCTTGTACAAATTATAATGAGGTAGCACTTATAGGCTTAATTTTTAAATCATATATCAAGCACAAATTTTTAACCGATTAAATTTTTTTATTTATAATATTCTGATTAACTTCCAACAAAAAATTCCTCGACTGACTACCCAAAATTCTCGTACGATCTTTTCATCATCCAACTCATCCCGTTTTTTATTTTTTTTTTTTATTTATTCATTTATTTTTGGTATTGTTTTCATTGATTACCCAACACGGCAATAACGTAAAAAATAATGTTAATTGAACTGTTGCTTATCGCATTTTGCAAGACGTATGTATACCAGGGATGAAATCGAATCAAAATAGAGAGTCGTTACACTTGTTATATAAAAATATATTTTAACAGAGCGCTCAAGATTAAAGACGTAAGTAATTTGTTTATAATCTCAATATTTCACGTCTAATAACCATTTTATTGCTGTCGGAGCTCGATAATTTAACGTGTCATGAGTACAAAAACGAATCGGAGAACTACAATCTTAACAGCAAACGTGTATACATAAGAAGCTACTGACCGAGCTCGATATTTATGATCGTATTGTGCAGTTCAAAAATTATATAGTAGCTATCATGAATAAGAAATTAGTTCCGGCCAAAGTTATGATCCCGTTTTTGGACGTACGTACAACAAATCTAATCGACGAACAAAATTGTCACAAAGTTGTCACGATAATAATGTGTTTTGTTGTAGAAAATTTAACACTCTGTCCGTTAATACTTTTGTGGCAGTTATGTATTTTTTTTAATTATGGTGAGTTGATTAAACGAGAACCTGGAACTTGAATGAGATGCTGATCACGATATGGCCGACTATATCTACGACATTTAACGAGTGAATTAGTTTTTATTGTGGTATTTTAAGCGTTTTTGACATATTAACCGTTTATGATGAGGATGTTGTCCAGGTCGAAAATGTCCTTGTAACATTGGTGATGTTCCAGTTATGAGTAATGACGTATAAGTATGGTTGATTTTTTTTTTTGTGGTCATGACTAGTAGTGTATTCTGGATGGTGGAACCATAAACGCATCGAAATCTGAATTCGGTGATGTCTTGTTGTCTTGTCTGCTCCAATTTGGTTCTACGGGCAAGAATGCAATTATTGGTATAACTACCCTGTATAATGATTTGATGGTGATGATGACTACCGTTTTAATTATATTTCTTTTCCCTCTCATAACGACGACAAGTATAGGGGCAATGATCGGTCCAAATAAATAAAAAAAAAAATACAATCGGTCATTCGATTCTATTCTGTTGGTCAAGCAAGGTGAAAAATACAGTGCACCATAGTGATTATTATATTATTTGACACAGTTGATACAGCTACCATATTAGTGGCATTTTAAAATTACCTGTACTATATAACAAGTACATATTGTATAATATATATAAATAAGTGAGATTGGCCAAGTAATAGGATATTCTGTGTGTGATTAAGTGCTAGTTAATGTGCATCGTACATGATTTATTATCTAATTGTCGCGGGAATATAAAAATTCAAGACTTGTTTTCTTTTGATATCATTTTTCTTGATAGAGCCACGTTACCGGTGTAAACAGTAATAGTGTGCACCCAAAATCTGTCGCACAGCGTGTATTTCCGCGACATTTCAATTAATTCTATATTTTATTGGAAATTATTTGACATCAATAAACACGCAAAGAAGATCGGTTTTATGGTGAAAATTCATCCATACATTCGAAACCGCGATGCCGTAAAATGCAATTCAACCTTGAGCAAATGTGATTCAAACGGAATTTCTGCTTTTCATCACCATCGAATCATAAAATCCCATCGTAAATCCAGATAAGTTTTTGTTAAACATTATATTTCTTTATACATATACATATATGTATATATATATATATATATATATATATATATATATATATATATATATATATATATATATTTATACCTAATAATTCAAATTACACCCATCCCTCGATTTACGAAATTTCGTTTTACGAATTTTCGGAAAATTTACAAAAAGTTCGGTTAGCGAAATTTCGATTTACGCCCATCATTCGCTTAACGAATTAATTCGTCCCAAAAAATTCCACGTAAATCGAAATTTCGTTAACTGAATTTTTCGTAAATTGTCCGAAAATTCGTAAAAAGATATTTCGTAAATCGAGGGATGGGTGTATATTATTTTATTGTTATTCTTAAATATATTAATCTTTCATATTTATAAGCTATTATATAAAAAAAAAAGGGAAATGTTTGCATGTACATTCTTGTAAATCCTAGTTAATTAACATATGGTCCGCGGATCCCTAAATTCAGGTACATATATGCATATATTAAGCAATACGGTTTAAGCAATAATTATTATCATATTTTTATTTATAATTATACAATCATATTTAATTTATAAATTATAAACAACATTTGTACATACTTATTACCTATATATATACATATATATTCATTAATATTATTTTTGACCATTTATACCAATAATTATGTTGTATTGCCAAGAAACCACATGTTTTATTTTTTTTATATAATCCCGCGTTATGGTAGCATCATCTCAGTTCCTGTCGCATATTTTTGTTATCGTTCCGTTTACGTTGTTGCTCTAATGGAACATCGGTGGATGAATCATGAGTGAGTAGCTGTTGGAGTAGCATGGACTGACATATTACACCGAAAAATGGGGCGTACCAAATTTAAGTGCTAGGTATTGCCAAAAAGGGAGGGTGGTGAGCACTAGGTCGAAAATCCCGACCACACTATAAAAATATGGTTGTGATTGGACATATATCCTTACTTTAGTTTGTTAAATAATTTATCTACTTGTTTTGTTTATTAGTCGTAAATTCCATGTCGAATTCTAATTCACTCCGCGATATGGTACCTAGTATTTTCTAGTTCCAACGTAGTTCGCTCCTTATTTGAGTCTCATTGGTCGTTAGTGTGAGTAATCTATATATGAAGCAGCACATCTAGATCTCAGTGGCTGGTGACAAGAACTACGCCCACCTTCTAAACCTAGCCGGCAAACGTGCTGCTGGTCACCGATGCGTAGAGCTACTGAGAAAATTCTGTTAATTGAGCGAAAATCAACCATCTAAGCTAGGCACCAGTCGCACCTTAGTTGGTCCTAAGTCGCTCCGTTACAGTGGCGCCCAAACAGGTTTACATACCATAGAATGTTTATTAATTTCAATTATAGTCCGCGTTTTATCCCGTAGAAATGAAATGTAGATCTCACTCACATTGACGATTATTTTGTTTTAGTTTCTGAATAGTTTAGTTTTGCTTATAGTTTTATTTTTTTTTTTTTTTTTTTTTTGTAGGTGTTTCGGATCTCCGCGTTGTTTTCCGCTTTTGCGTTTCGATGACAATGTTTGGTAGTGATCCGAAATTTCTGAAAGTTCATGTTTTTACATCCTGCTATTTTCCGTTTTCAACAAGAGAATGTAGGTCACAATGTTGACTGAGAATTTTAGCATTTGATGAATGTAATTTTTGTAATTAGTATCAGTGATAGTAGCAGTATACATTTGTTTGTCGTTCACTAGCAGTATGTTCACTCAAGTAGTGTATTGCTAGGAAGGGCAACATATATATGTATGCTTATGTTATTTTTAAGCCTACCTCGAGTCGTGAAATCCGCCTGAAGGCGTTGATGCATGTTTCCATGTATCAAGAATCCGTGCTCATGAGAGGTATGGTTCTAACATAAATCAACATCGGTGAGGAGCGCTATGTGTACCATTAGGTTAAGTTTCTGTCATTTAGTCACAACCATTTTTATATATGTGTTTAGTTTATTTATTTTGTGGGTAATATGTTAGTCCGACTATAAATCATAATCTCGAATCAGAGTATAATTAATTAATCGTTAAGTGAATCCATTTAAACAAATTTTTTTTTTTTTTGATTGTGTGAAAATATAATTAATATTTACCAAAATTATCACAACTAGAGCCTAAAGTAAGAACATTTAATATACACAAAGGAATATGGAAGTGAAATATTTAGACTGCGATGAGCTGGCTGTTGAGTGCCAAGTTCGAGATATATCTAGCAACGTTGTAAACAAAATGATTAAATTACAAGAGATACTAAAAAAAGAAGAAGCAAAAGAACTTAATCCACCCGCAAGAGCTCATCCAGCAGCATTAAAAAGTCCCAAACGTGAGGTCAAACTTTGCAGTGAAAAAATCAGATCAAATTGAAAGTCAGCTTCAATTACTTTCGGAAGAGGACGAGGTTGAAGCTGAAAGAATTTCCGAGTTGACTACCAGTGTGTTCCATGTAGGTGATCGGCTAGGACGAATCAGTAGTTCAAAAGCAGTATCGAGTGTTTCAACAAAGCTGTTTGCGGCATGCCAAAAACTGCTGTACTACCTACGAGACATTAGTACAACAAAAACTGTATCGGCAGAAATGGAAAATTCGTTAAAGTTAGTCTTCGAGGAATTTGCAGAAGATCCACTGATTGAAGAAAACCAGTCCAGTGATGACGCAAACGTACACCAAAACGAAAAGTCACCACAGCCCGGAACATCGCAGCACTGTAATCAGCAAGCAGTTGTGTTCGACAAGCAAGAACCCCGTCAGTTAACAGAGGACGATAGGTTGGATTTGATTGCTGACAGGATATATAGAAAATTAAGCCTTTCTGATGTATCATTACGGAGTAATTCAAATCAAACCGCCTTCTTAACATCTCGCACACAAAATACTCCAATTATAGACCAGAATAATCAAAATGTCCAGTTACCGGTGAATTTCAATCCGAATTTACCACCACCACGTTATGGGATAAGCCCAGAGAAACAAAATGAGACCTCTTTGTCTGCAACCTCTAATGCAAAGATGCCCAAACAATACCTGGAAGTCTACAATTGGAAGCTAACCTACCACGATGACGAAAAAGAGGATCTGCCCATAGAACGATTTCTTTACCGAGTTCAACGGATGGCAACAGAAAATAGATTAGCAAAGGACCGATTAGCAGCTAACTTCAGCGTGTTGTTGAAGGGCCGTGCCCTCGACTGGTATTGGGAGTACCAGGAGACCTATGGGGTGGTGGACTGGGAAGTATTGAGTGCCGCAATGGTTGAGCGATTCCAGACAAGGAGAACGGATGATGATGTACGGCAATCGATGGAACGACGGAAGCAAAGACAGAAAGAACCATTCCTCGATTTTATCATTCGCTTCGAAGCGTAGCGCTTTCATTGTTAAAACCCCTATCAAATAATGAGATGATGAATCTGTTACGTCGAAACATGCGTGGCGGATTACAGGCCAAATTTGCAGGATTTCAATTCTCCAGCATCGCTGAAATGGTGAGGCAATGCGTTAGTGTGGAAGACACCTGGAACATGCTAGGTTGGACCCCCGAAATATACCACCAAGTAAGACAGCGCCAGGTCAATGAGTTGGATGTGATCGATGAAAATGTGTGTGACGGTGCCTTTGGGGCGTATCATGCTGAGCAGCCGCAGCACTCTGGTTCGGTGTTTACTGTTGCAGATGTCAGAGACTTCGATACAAGGAATAGGCATAAAGGGACGAAAACCAATTTTCAAACATCTTACTCACCCAACTCTTGGTGGAACTGTTTTGCACTCGGCCATTACTACAAAGAATGTACCATACCTATACGACACAGATTTTGTTTTGGTTGTGGTACTCCAGATGTATTGAAAACCCAATGTAGACGTTGCAACAATTTTCAGAAGGGAAACGTAACGAGGGATTTCAGAAACTCTGGGACTCTGAATTCCCTAACTCCCACGGTGTTACCACCCAACCAAATGAGGGAAGAGGTGGCGTCGAACACAGACCCAGAACTAACCAATGCAATTCCAAAGAAGGGTTCGAAAACAACCCAAGACTAAGGGACTCGCGAGTTGAAAGAACCAGCCGAACACAAACAATTAAAAGATCAAGACGAAACCGTGCCATGATATACTTCAAATCTAGAAAACGAATGTAGAAAAGGGTAAGTGAATCAGTAATTTCAAATGTAACTGATTCAAGGCCATATGCCAACGTCCTAATTAATGGAGTACCATACTGTGGTTTACTGGACAGTGGAGCTAATGTGTCAGTTTTAGGATCTGATGGGTTAGAATTCCTGGACGCAAACAATTTGAAAATGAAGACCCTGTCATCAACGCTGTGGACGGCAAGTGGTCATAAGCAGCGAGTTATAGGGTATATCGTGGCAAAGGTATCATATGGCGGCAAGACAAAATCCCTACGTATACACATAGCACCCAGCTTGAACCAACCCTTGTATTTAGGCATAGATTTTTGGCAATTGTTCGGTTTAGTGCCGATGATGGTCAATGAGGTAGAGAATGTTAACCAATTAGCCCCTACCGACATAAAAAAACATAACCTGAATAGTCGTCAACTCGCTATCCTGGAAAATGTCATTGAACAGTTCCCATCCTGTGAGCAGTTGGGTTTGGGACGCACGCATCTACTCACCCACAAAATCGACGTTGGCCAATCGCCCCCAGTCAAACAAAGATACTATGCAGTGTCGCCAGCCAAACAAGCGGAAATCTACAAGGAACTCGACCGGATGATAGCGTTAGGCGTCATCGAAGAGAGCCAAAGTTCCTGGTCATCCCCAGTGAGCCTCGTGAATAAGGCCAACGGAAAGGTTCGGCTCTGTCTGGATGCTCGAAAGGTAAATACGGTGACGGTGACGGATGCTTATCCCTTGTCTCTGATCGACGGGCTGCTGAGTCGGTTGGACCAAACACGGTACATCAGTTCGATCGACTTAAAAGATGCCTTCTGGCAAATACCTTTGGATCAGGGGTCGAGAGATAAGACAGCTTTTACCGTCCCGGGGCGTCCACTCTATCAGTTCGTCGCCATGCCGTTTGGGTTGTGTAATGCGGCCCAAACGATGTGTCGACTTATGCACAAGGTCATCAATCACCAGCTACATGACCGAGTGTTTGTCTACCTTGACGATCTTCTGGTCGTTTCAGCGACTTTTGATGAGCATATTTTGTTGCTTTCTGAAGTAGCGAGATTGCTGCGAAATGCAAATCTCACTATAAATGTGGAAAAGAGTAAGTTTATGCTCAGGGAGACGAAGTACCTCGGTTATGTGGTTGGTGATGGGTGCCTCAGAGTTGACCCGTCGAAAGTCCAGGCAGTAGCTGAATACCCCGTGCCTCGGACGACTCAGCAAATAATGCGGTTCCTGGGGATGACAGGGTGGTACAGGCGGTTCATATCCAATTATTCTTCACTGGCAGCTCCAATAACCGACCTCTTGAGGAAGGGCATGAAGCCTAAATGGAATACACAAGCTCAGGATGCGTTCGACCAGCTGAAACAATCCTTAATATCAGCACCAATACTAGTTAATCCGGACTTTGCAAAACAGTTCTACGTGCAATGTGATGCGAGCACTACCGGCATCGGTAGTGTGTTGTTTCATAAAAGTGGGGAGGAAGAACATCCTATAGCCTACATGTCCTCGAAGTTAAACCGAGCGCAGCGAAACTATACGGTCACAGAGTTGGAGTGTTTGGCTGCAGTGATGAGTGTGAAGAAATTTAGGCCATATATTGAGGGATATCCATTCACCATCATCACCGACCACTCCAGCTTAAAATGGCTAATGGACCAAAAGGACCTTTCGGGGCGTTTAGCAAGGTGGGCTTTGAAGCTGCAGCACCACAAGTTTTCGATAGAGTACAGAAAGGGTAAGCAGAATGTAGTGCCCGACAGTCTGTCACGCTTGGACGTTGAGGAAATTCAGTTATCAGCTGATAGCCCGTTACATGTAAACATGGATTCTCTAGATTTCCAGGATACCGAATATCAAGGTAAGATCAAAGCATTATTAGACAACCCAGAAGCCTGTACAAACTTTAAGGTAATCGATGGAAAAATCTTTATCAAGCTCAAGAACACCCGCAACATTGAGACAGACGTCTCAAATTGGAAGTTGGTAGTACCGAAAAGCTTGACGGAAGACCTTATCAATAGAGCACACAATCCACCCTCCGCGGCGCATCAAGGAATTGCCAAAACGCTAGAAATCTTACGACGCCAGTTTCATTGGACTTCAATGGCAGACCAGGTGAAGAGCTACATCAACAAATGTGAGACCTGTAAAGTCAGCAAGCCAGTAAATTACTCAACCAGACCAGAGATGGGGAAATTTATTGAGTCAGTACGACCGTTTCAAAGATTGTATATTGACTTTTTGGGTTCCTACCCACGTACCACAAATGGATCTACTCATATTTTGATTATTCTGGACTATTACACACGTTTTCCGATTCTTGAGCCGTTACGTTCCGCATCCGCCGCAAATGTATGTAAATTTTTAGAAGAGAAGATCTTCCATGTGTATGGGGTACCTGAAGTACTGTTTTCCGATAACGGTCCACAATTTAAATCGGTGCTCTTAGCTGAATTACTTCAAAAGTACGGAGTAAAACACGAATTCACAGCGATATATGCTCCCCAGTCTAACGCTTCAGAACGCGTAAATCGATCGGTACTATCCGCCATAAGGTCCTACATAAAAGGTGACCACAAAAACTGGGACCGACATTTGGCCGAAATTGCTGGCGCGCTGAGAAATGTGGTCCATTCTTCAACAGGATTTTCTCCCCATTATTTAGCCTTTGGACAACATAAAATCACTCATGGATCAACGTATCAAATACTTCGCAAATTACAATTATTAGATGATAATAATGTTGAAATTGCGTCTCCAACCGACCGTCTGACAATGGCTCAAAGTGTTGTTTTGCAGAAACTCCAAGCAGCGTATGCCCGAAACACATCGACTTACAATCTGCGGAGTCGGACACGGACATTTAGTCCAGGTCAGGAGGTATATGTTCGCAATTTTGTACAGAGTTGTGCTAACAAGAATTTTGCTTTTGTGCGTGGTTGATGCCGCGGATATTCCAGGTGCCAAAATTATAAAAGGAAGAAGTTATTGGTACGGAGGTGGGAGGTGATGGCGTGGCTTCAGTAATGGTGTAAGGATTACCAGATGCACGGAATACGCGCTGAACATTGCCAGTAATACTAGGTATATGAGAATTTGGTGAGGTAGAATTTGTTTGTGATAAAGTGTTGGATCGGGTTTTTAGATTATTATAGGATCCCTGAGTAGAGGCAGTGCGTGTTAAGGATTGTGGCATGGCTATTACACTATCGTAATGGGTCCCATTGTATAGTAAATGAACTTCATGAATATAATTACCATCATCCGGAATGAAAATTGTTGGTCGCTGGGTGGTAGTATGATGAACAACTATTTTAAGTCCTTTTAATCTACTTATAGCTGATAGGCATTCGGAGCCACCCCAGTAACCGTTCATCTCAAGGTTGGATAGAAATCTGAAATGGTTTCATTTATTCGTTAATATAAGGGGAATTCAATTTTGGTAAATTTAGAGGTAATGGTGGTACTGTAAATGATGGTTACCTTTCTATACACTGGTTCTGGAATTGCACTGTAATCTGATTAGAGTCAGATAGGTGAAATGAATCTATTATAGTTGGTGTATATTCTGGCAAATGTTCTCTAATAAATTGAACTATACCTCGGATCGGAGTTCATGATGAGAACTAATAGATTGCTGTGGTAATACGAGTCCCAATTGATGTATAACTGCATTAAAAAGACAGTTACCATCGGGGTGAATGACGTGCACTTGCATTTTATTGTATTTTACTTATTTTATTTTATTTTATTTCAACAAAGATGTTGGCAGGAATTTGAGTTTAATTTTGTTTAAAGTATTTTATATTTTTGAATGATTTTAGCTTATGATTAAATCAAAATGTGGGTATAAATGTCAAATTGTCATTATTTGAGGGGTGAATAAATGTGGAGAGTAGCGATGGGTAGGAAGGAAATTAGGTGTCTTCAATTGAGAGGTGAGTGGTTATGGTAATGGTAAGTAAATCCAGGGAAAACTCTAGATGATGAGGTGTGAATGTTGGATAAGAATAGTGACTTTTGATTAAAGAGGATAAATGAGTTGGTAAGGTGTGGTGAAATAGTTGAAAATGGGAAGGATGAATTTTGCTGGTAGGAAAATTATTATAGGTTAGATAATGGATTTGGAGAGATTATGATCTGTGTGTTTATATGGTATGTAGGGGTAAAGTGAGGTGTGGTTAATACTAAGTGGGTAAATACTTAGTGAAGGCTTTAAGGGGTTCAAGGTTGATAGGAGACTTAGATTTAGTCTCGTAACTTATTTTATATTATTATTAAATTGAAATTTTAATTTTAATTTTAATTTCAATTTTATTTGATTTTATTTATTTTAATTTTATATTTATTTTAATTTTTATTTTTAAGTTTTATTTTTAAGTTTATCTATTAATCGCTTAGGAGATGGCAGTAGGGTTAAATCTGTTCCAACTTATAATCATACTCTTTTCATCGGTTTTGAGATGTACATATATATGTGTATAAGAGGTGTGCACGTGAATACTAAAGATCCGGTTATAATAATTATTCATTTAAGTAATTAATTTGGTATTCTAGTGTTCTATTAATTAAATTTAGTTTTCAGAGTCGACTGGAATTTTATATTAATTTTTACATGAATTTATTTGTTGATTCTAGATATACTTATAATACCTGATTGAATTATTGATAAGTCTAGGTTTTGTAGTGCGGTAACATTATCATTTAAATCTTTTCATTTTATATAAATTTTATAAACTAATTGAATCTACTATGTATTATTATATATTTTCCTTTCTAGATAGGTAGGAAATTGATGATTAGTTTTAGTAAAATTTTTGTTTAAATGGTTTTAATGTTTATATTAATTATTGTTGCACAATTTAAGTAATAAAATTTGGTTTATGCTTGGTCAACTTTATTTTATTAAATTTTATCTTTATTTTGTTATAATTGTGTTTTTTTATAATGCAGTAGAATCCGTTTACACCAAACCATGTATATAACGAACAAACGCTTATAATGATCATATATCTTATGGTTTTGTCATATATTTGTGTGCCTTGAATTTGCACGAACACTTATTTTTTCTTATACACTACAAACAAAGAACTACGTTTATAAACGTAAACGAATATTTGATTAAAATGAACAACCGGCTACAGTGAACAAAATTATGTCCCTTGAGTGTTTGCTATAAGCGAGTTCTACTGTAATTGTAATTATAATTATAATTATAATTTTAGCTTAGTAATTTTAGATTTTATTAAATGTTTTATCAGGTAAATTATTGAAAGGAGAACAGGGGGAAATTACAACATTAATAATTTTTAATTTAGGTTTAGGGAGACCTGAGTATCCGGCCCTGGATTCCAGAGAAATGATCATCTAAAAATGTAGTTAGATTGTGTTGTCTTTTGTGCCGTCAATTTACTAACTATCGATCGCATTGGTGTCTGTAACCGGGTCGAGTCTGTCCCAACTAATATTCCTATCCTATCCTTCGGTTTTGTTGTGTGTAAACGGGTGTACGGTGTGTGCCCGGGAGTCCGGGAGACTTGCTATAATGCTTGGCCGTACACTCACAATCAATCAATCAATCAATTTGATTTGATTTTAGAGCTATGTCTGGAATTAGCTAATTAAGTGGTAAATCAGGAATTAAATCTATATGGTTTGTTTCAGGTATTAGATGATTTCAAATTCGAATTTTAGAATTTTTTAAAAATTAAGTAATTAAATTAAATTTTTCTGTTGGAATTGAAAGAGAAATGGATTGGATGCATTGAAATTTGCAGATGAGAAACCGGGCGCAGCTTCATTGTTTACCTATTACTGTCCATTATTTTAATTATTTTTTATTGGACTTTTAAAGCGGAGAAACCGGGCGCGGCTTTTTATTTAATTATTATTCATTATTTATTTGTATATTTTAATTTTATTATTTTTATGATTTATTAAATTTAATTTAATATGGAAACATTGAACTATTAGTATGTAATATGTTCAGATTAAATTAAACTATTTTGCAGATCTACTTAAGCAGAACAAAGTAATAAGCAATTAATTATTAACAATTGATTTTAGTGGTATTCTTAGAATTAGTTAATTAATGTGTTTAATTTCTGGAGTCAACAGTTAGTTAAGCTAAAGAATTGGAAAATAAATTTTATAGTGTTTCAGATTTTTGGTTTCTGATTTTAGAATTTTAGTTAAAAAAAGGATATTTAGTGTTTAAAATTCATAATTTAGAATTAAAACTTTTATGCATCTCGAATTTCATTCGCTGTCCTTCAATTTAGATGCTGAATTGAATTTATTTTATTGAACGGTGTTAAAGGCTGATTTTAAATAAAGAATTAATGATGAAGTTAATTAGGTTTTGGGTTTAACTGAATTTAATGAAATTAAATTAATTTTTATTAAAATTAAATTGAATTAAATTAAAGTGAAATTAATTTTTCGATGTAATCGAATCATTAATGTCAAAATATTAGTGTTGATGTTTGTATTGATATTGATGTGGATGTTGGTATTGATGTTGGTTTTTGTGTTAATGTTCATATTGGTATTAATATTAATGATATTTTTGGTATCAGTATTGATATTTGTTAGTTAAAATGGTTTTTGTTGAGAAAACTCCTGAGAAACTTGACCAAGATAGCACTGCCTGAGGTGACAGCACGATGGCCGGGTGGTAGTTGGTTTGATTATTGTCAAACAATTAATGTTAATTTTATTGTGATACATAAAAATTAATCTATAATTTATTTCAGAGGATTAAATTTATACTTAATTAATTTTAGAATAGTTATTATAAAGGATTAATGCATATTTTAAATTTAGGAAATTCTTGAAGAATCTGAAACAACTTTACAGGAATTTGAACAGTAGATGAACTTTAAATTGTATTGTCTTGTGCTAAATAATTTAGTAAAAAAATATTACTAACAAATTTACTAATAATTATCAAATACTTAGGTGTCCGGAACCGGGTTGATTCTCTGTTGCTAACATATCTTTCCTTTTCTTCGGTTCTGTTATGTGTAAAGGGGTTACGAAGGGCCCGGTGTCATCCGGGAGTCTTGCTTAGGCTTGGTCGTACACCCTGATCAATCAATCAATCATTCAATCAAGTACAAGACCTAAGTAGCTTGGTCTGCACATTGCAGAAAAGTTCAAAATCTTAATTTGAATGACTTGTACCAGTCAAACTAAGTCACACATTTGAGCATTAATACTAATTTTAAAGGTTAGATAATTACAAATTTTGTTATATTTCATTATTTTACTCCGTTCGCGAAAATACCGCAAATGTGAAAGAACGGCGAATAACTTTTCTTGCTTTATTCAACGTTAAAAGGCTGGGTGAACCGATTTTAAAAAACTACAGTAATTTCTCGGTCGGGGGTTTTATTAACAAAAATACCGCGAATGTGAAACCGAGAATAACTTTTTTGCTTTATTGAAAGTTAGAATGCTATAACTCTGGACTTGGTGGACCGAATTTAAAAACTGTGTCGCAAAAGATGGACTGGATATTTTTGGAAATTGGGCCATGATTGACCATATTCCAGAACTTTTACCAAAGATCATTTTAGAATCCCATTTCCAACATACATTCAATTTCATTGAAATCGGTTAAGAAATGACCAAGTTCCTATACGATATATTCAAATATTTTGTTCTTTTCCAATTATCTACAACTATTCCAAAACGCTGTATCGTGTACTGAATAGTGTTACGCAACCGCACTAAAACCAATTCAAAATGATATAATTTTCAAAGCCACATAATGGGACAACCGAACTAAAACCAATCCTAATAAAAACAAGTGACAGTTTATATTCTATAACTAAATAGAATAAAAAAAATACAAATACAAATTAAAAAGTCGAAATCGGTGAAGCCGATTTTTACTTCGGAGCATTGCTGAAATGTAACGGAATGACCCATTTATACATATTTCTAAAAAATAATTTGTAAATATTACTTTCTCTCGTCGCCACTCAAACAATTTGGTGCGAAATTTGATCCGCAAACCAAACTGGGGATTGGGTATCAAAAGATTGATTCCATCAACCATTAATTCTATGAATACTTGACAACCCCCAATTCTATATAACACATTAATTAGGATTTATATTGTAATTTTAAGATTCCTTTAAATTAATAGATTTTGGTCAAAACTCACCAACAAAACTAGTCATTAAAGAAGACACTTTCCATTCCAATAACAACAGTTTAATAGAATTTGATATTAAATTTTTGAGTTAAACACCACCATTCTCTTTGAACTATATAGAAGGAATGTGAAAAATGCAACACACATGTTAAACAGTGTGGAAAGTAGTAGTTTTCCACTTGCACACATATCACATCATAATTAATCTAAAATAGTCGTTTCCCACTTCTTGAAATTTTTTAATTATCACAGATTTCAAAAAGGGGTATAAGGTTAAATAAAATTCAAAAGAAGGAAAATGTATTTGAGAAAAGGAAAACTACATCAACAATCATTGTAAAAATTGTCAAAAAACAGTTGCAAATACACTCGGTGCAACAAGGAAAGTAATTTAGTTATGGTTTCTGCTATGAATCAAAAAATCCTCAAAGTCTTTATACAATTGCAAATCTACATTTCTACAAATTCTACATTTGCGGTAACCTTAAATAGATTCGAAACACAATATCGGCAGGATGCTGAATTTTTATTCTCTCAAATCCTTGTTGTTATTCTGTTGTAATATGTTGTTGGTACTACTGTTGCACACCCGTCTAAAAATATATGCAATTGCCTTGACGTATAGCTCCGTTTGCTTCAATATCGATCGACACTTGTTCATAAGACGCAATTAACTTTATGTAAATTAGAATGTTTGATCAATTTAGTAGTAAAAATTAGCTTTTTTCTATTGACTTATGAACATAAAAATATCGTTTAATAGTCTTGTACATTTGATTGGCCAATTTATATCTCGCACATATCTACGATATGTATGCTTGTCTATTATATGCTTATTGAAACATTTAATTTGAATTTTAATATTTTTATAAATTACAACAATAAAAACCACTATGTTCGCATGAAGATGTGTTTATTTATTAAATTTAATGTAAGTTTTATGCAAAATAAAAACTGTTAATTAGAAGCTATTAAATTTAATTCTACTCACGAAATACGTGCAAAATAAAAATTTAAAACTTTCGACTTTATGTTATAGAACTAACGAATGTGATAACTTATTTTACGACATTTAAAAATACGCGACGGTTTTCTTCTAGTAAAATAAGTAGTTTAGTCGTAAATTCAAAAATGCTACCCTATGGAATTTTGCTTGCTTTTATTTTTGTTATATTGTTGTGTTATAGTTGGTTGAAGTAAATTAAAACTATTTTACTATTTTGCTTTAAAATAATGGCTGTATGATACTCACTTTTTTTCCCACTTTTTCAGTGACTAGGTAAGACAAACGGAGTGAGATAAAAAATATATATACAAAATATTTGTGAAAGTGAGTGTATACACCATAGATTTGGAAAAAATATAGAAACGTCAAAAAAAAAGTGGTAGCTCAACTTTTCTAGCAGTTAATCGAGCAACTATAGCAAAAAAAGAATTGGATTTGATTCTTTTTTTTGACATTACATACTTTTTTCTGACATTTCCGAAATATTAGAGAAAATATTTGTATTTTGTATACCAAAGAGAATTTATTTGTTTATTTTTAAAATAAATTTAGTAAACAATTTTTCCATTTTTGTTCGCCATTATTGTTATGATTTTTTTTAGATTTTCCTTTTGATACTGAAATACAATTTTGGGTTTGCATTGTTAATTGTTTGCCAAAATATTTGAAACGTGCATTTTTTTGTAAATATAAAAATTAACTTAACATATAAATTATTTCGTTTCAATTAATTGCGGCAGCTAATGCAAATTAATTCAATAACATGGTCCAACACAAAAAAAATGTTGATTCTATTTACAAATTTTGTTTATCCGAAACTTCAAAATATTTGCCTATAGTATTGTCTACACTACCCTTCTCTGTTTCGCTTTACTAGTTTTGCAGCACTTTATTGTACTTGAAAAAAAGTGAGTATCATACAGCCATAAGTAATAATTAATTATATAGGCAAAAAATCTATTTCTTATATAAAGAAATACACCTGTCCCTCGATTAACACGGTACTTGATTAACACGGATTTGATTTAACATGGTTAACGAATTGCGACAAAGTCTTGATTAACACGCACAGAAGTTTCGCCGCGTTAATCAAGTACCGTGTTAATCGAGGGACAGGTATATTAGTAGCGATTAACACGGTTTTGAGTTACACGGTAATTTGGCGGAACGTAATTACCACGTTAATCGAGGGGCAGGTGTATATGCCCTTGTTAACACAATGTAAATTCGCACTATAACCTGTGGCGGCTCACTCATTTTGTTCACATTCATTCGTTTTTGCATTCACTCTCCAAAACGCAATCAGCTCCCACGCGAACATATTAGCAAACAAACAAACGCACCTTATTCATTCAGCAATTATACCAACTGCACGACAAAAAACAAAACACAAAACAAAATACATAAAATTATTATTTGTAATCACTTAATCAGTCTCATCTCAATTTTTAACGCGATAACACGTCGCTCGTGGCGTTGGCCGCCAACCAGATTTTGTTTGTATCATAAAAATGGTGGCGATTAATATCAATAAATTTGTGTAATAATTATAAATAAATAAATAAATTATATTTAATTTAATTATTATAAAAATGCACGTCGAAATATTTATAACTCAAACCATATTGGTGACAACCGACGTCCATTTTTATGGACATGAATGTGTAATAAAATGTTGATTTTTCGACATTTTTTATAGACAAATATATTA
Organism: Tipula vernalis; assembly: GCA_958295665.1. Lineage (NCBI taxonomy): Eukaryota > Metazoa > Arthropoda > Insecta > Diptera > Tipulidae > Tipula > Tipula vernalis. Next base: position 248,917,526 of record OY282558.1, read on the forward strand.
ATTGTTCATGGCAATCCCAATATTAGAAAGAAATATATTATAAGAAATATCTTCCCCCTCCCCGTAATTTTGGCTGAAGGCCCAAACAGCTATACCAATGTATTACTCTGCAAAAATGAGAACCCTCCATGAGTTCTTTATGTTGGTAGTTTGGTTTCGTACTGAAAAGTTGGTCTACTCGTCAGGCAGCTACGACCAAACTACAAAAAATTCCACTCTACCCTCATACATTAAGTTTCTGACCAGAACGCACTGACATAGCGAATTATTATTCACTACCCATGGAGAAACCTCATTTGTGTGTGTATTATGCCCACACGAATATTTATTAAGAATTTAATTTGTCTGTCTGTAATCAGTTGATTTTTCGGCATTTTTTATAGACAAATATATAAATTGTTCATGGCAATCCCAATATTTACGGGGAGGGTGGCTGGGGGGGGGAAGATATTTCTACTTTTTTTTAGTAGATATGCTATGAGCGATTGACCTCTTTATTTTTCTGATTTACCAAATCGAAAATATTGGGATTGCCATGAACAATTAATATATTTGTTGAAACAGTGAAGTTGAAAGGCAAAGCCGTACACTTCACAGTTTCATAGATTTTTGTCGTGTTAGGTAATCCACCGCGGCTTTCAACTCCTGCTAGCTCAGGAGGATGGCGTGGGGTTTTGTGGAACCTAACACAACCTTGCATTAGCCGCATGGTTGGGGAGGGGCAATTGGTCACAAAATGGACCGAAAACGATGGGACTCAATCAAATTACAAAAAAAAAAAAAAAATGCGGACCTACATCACAGTAGGTAAAACCCAGAGACACAGAAGGAGCACTAACGAGGGGTAACTAGTGGGCCTAGCCCATGGTCGTATTTATTAATTTTATGATTTTTAATTTCCACATACCTGATACCGGTACTTACCTATGAATCCGGTTGAATACGAAATAATCCAACTGTCCTCGCTTGAGGGACAATTTCACGATACACTTCCCAAGAATAGAAAAACGAATAAAATCAAAAAAAAAATTGTCTTAACCAATATTGGGTTTATTAACTTTTGTATACAGCTTTAATTATAAATTTTATCAATACACTATCAAAATAATAATTCTTCTCCTTTTCTATCCAAAGTAGAATTATTTATAACAAAAACAACACTAATTACAATTATCAAAATTACATTTTTTTTTATATAAAGCAACAATAAAAAAATCTGAATGATTCACAATACACATTTATAATTTCTTTCACTGCTAAAACCACTATCAAATCCAGTTTTATTTTTCTTAAAACAACACACACAGCTTATTATGTAAATTTCTTAAGAAAAAAAAAAAACTTTACATCCCCCTATTTTAAAAAAACTCGCGTGACGAAGAGGTCTCGGCGCGTCCGCACTCTTCGAAAATTCATAATCAACTCCTCGTCTTTTTTTCAAAACTCCATAAAAAAAATTTTAAAATTGAAAAATCAAGTTCATACACTTGATTTTGAAAATATGCAAGAATTCATAATCAACCAAAAAAAATTGTAACACGAATGTCGCAACTACAATAATTTGTAGTTGTTGGAAAACGTGTATGAATAGGCACGGGTATTGCATCGTTTTACCAAACAGAAATTTGGAAATTATTTTCTGTTGTAAGACGACTACTTGGAATTTGCCTTGTGTGGCATATACATACTGCAATTAACAATAGAAATTCAATTATATTGCTATATGTACGAAGGGAAATGACCTGATTGTGATTATTAATCCGGCCTTGGGTGTATGGGTATTTGTAACGATGGCATGAGAAAATAGCCATCCGTTACAATCGTGGGGAAACCCTACAATCCTGAGATGAAAAGAGATCTCAACTCTGTTGTGGTGTGGTCGCTAAACAGGAAAATGGAGTAAAATGTTTAGTCGTGGCTCAGTAAAGGCCAAAGCCCAACGTGGCGGACGACCCACACAAGACCCTGACTCATGCTCATCTGACTGAGCTAGCCGGGCTAAAACAAAATATTATAAGTTAGGTTCATTTGAATGAACACTGCGAGATATTGAAAAAAAAACAAACGCGGATGAAAGATAATAACTTTCGGTGATTTTTTTTTCTGTTCTTCCCTTAGTGTTCCTTCCTACTGCCCTTAAACCTAAAATTTTCTTATGTGCTACTAATTTTCTATCTAGATCACCGATGCCCAGATTTAACCAATTGTGGCCTATTGACCGCTATCTGGAGATCGCTGACCTTGATCCTTGCTCGTTCTAATTTAATCGCTATTCTAGTTAGTTAATACTATAAAAAAAAAAAATTCTTACAAAGTTGCTCAAATTTTCTCTACCCCTTATTATGTCATTAGCGTTTATTTAGATCCGCTGGTCTGGTGTTGTGGAATTTGGTCCTCGAGCATCGACCGCTGATTTTTCTGGATGCTGTATCTTCGCACCCCCTTTTTTTCCGATGTGAAGGAGTTCCGCTGGTAGATTTCACTTTGGCGAACCATGGCTACCAGTATTAACACAAATAGGAACACCACCCCTCTCGATTGTCGCACAATGAGTCACGTGGGGATAATTCTCCCTCTAACCAGTGTTCACTTTCGTTCAGGTCGGTCCGGTGATTTCTTCATTAATATCTGCAGGGCTTACAATTACCCCATGGGTTTCAATCCCCTGCGGGAGATTGAACAATGGAAGCTGCTTGTCTTCTTGTCACACGTTGGATTTGTTGTTTGCAATATAATTCAAAACCTCGTCTCCTTTGGACGTATCAAAATTTAACAGTTGTTTCACAGTTGTCAAACTGATATCGAAAGTACGGTGTTGGTAACATCGCTCTAATTGTTGTATCGTCTTTCAATGCTTCTTCAGAGGTTGAACAGTCCCCTGTCTGATGGTGGTTTACCGTAATGATTTTGAACACCAAATACTCGTACCTTACTGCTGGTTGAGTACGTAAGGGATGTTAAACTTGTCTCCGTGCAACAGCGTTGACCGGATTTTGAAGATGGCCTTCTCCTGAACCGTCTTAGGTTGGATAGTCACCACCTAGTATACATGTGACCAACGCCCCATCTGCTAACTGTTGCTGCCGCTGATGGTATTTTTAAGCGTCCTGGCAGGATCCTTACTTATCGTTGCCGATCCACACGGTGATATTTGGTAGAAACCGGAATATTGTAAAACGTTGGCGTGATTACTGTGGATGTTCCCACTTGTGCTAATAACTAGTACATGGTGTGCGTTTCATATTAAGGTCCCAAGGTTGCACTCGATAACCTTCAGCCGCTCCCCCGTAGACCAAAACAAATACTTGGATGTGGGTTGTTGCTAAACTACTAATGACATTTCCTATTCTACTTACTTTCTAGGTTAGTATCCCTAATCTAACTCCTATTTTATGTTAGTAGTCCTATCTAAGAATAAACTGGAAACTGGAATTTCTTGGTTTATGTCGATAAACCAGAAACATACCAGCCTTCATTTTCCCTTTACATTACCTATTGTTAACATCATTTGTAAACTTGTAGGCATTGTAAAGGGGAAATGGTAACCGCAGAGAGTTATAATTTCGCGGAAACCAATCGCCGAAAAGTTTAAGTTCGCTCGAGTTTCTATATCAATACAAAAAACACAAGATATAAATGATAAACAAAAAAAAATAAAATAAAAAATATAATATAAATAGATCCCAGCGGCTTCCTAAAAAAACTAAAAATAAAAACCACATTTTCACCTCTCTCTCACCTAACCACCTCTATAACCTTGCTTAAGTACGGATATCTTTACAGTGGAAGATCCCCAGAAACTTACCATGAGGGTCCAATAACTCGTAAGCTACCTTTCCTACGGGGCGATGTACCTTTGCTGGCAAGAATTTCTTAGCTAATTTTGCGGAATATTTTTGTGCTGCATTGCTCTGGGTAAAGTTTCGAACAAACACTTTCTGCCCTACAGAAAATTGACGATCAATTGTTCGCAAGTTATACCTATGCGCGTTTACTCGATAAGCCTGTTTCAAATGAAACAACACCAGTTCCTGAGCTAAAGTAAGACGATCTGCTTTATCCTTCACTGCATAATTGCCTAGAGCATCATTCCCCAAAAACCGTAACACCTCATACTGTGAACCATGAGTCACCATGTGCTGACCAAAAACTAGATATGCCGGTGAAAACCTCGTGGATGCATGTATCGTATTTCTCAAAGCACTGCCAATTTGCGGAAGAAACACATCCCAATCCTGATGATCCTCATCCACATATGCTCGGATAGCAGCCAGTATTGACCTGTTAACTCGCTCTGACGCATTGGATTGAGGGGAATATACCGGTGTGTAAACATGCCGTATACCATGCTTAGCCAAGACGGACTTGAAATTTTTGGAGATAAATTGTTTGCCATTGTCCGTATGGATTACTTCTGGTACTGAGTATACCGGAAATACCTCACCCTCCAGGTAATCTATCACTCTTTTAGCCGTAGCCTCTCGCAAAGCCTTCAGCAAAACAAACCGTGAATAGTGATCTAACACAATCAAGATGTATGAATTTCCGGATTTTGACCTCGGATAAGGTCCCAAAAAATCAAGGTATAACTTCTGAAACGGTCTTTCGAACTCCTTGTAGTCTCCAATTGGTGGTTTCAAGGTCGAATTTACTGCTTTGGTTTCTTTACATAACTGGCACTGCTGAACATACTCCCTCACATCACGAACCAACGTGGGCCAATAAAACTGTCGCCGCAATAACTCAATCATTTTACCCGTTCCCATATGAGCTGCGACGGGAGGTTCGTGCGCCTGTCTTAATGCTAACTGGATCAGTCCCCGCGGTAACCACAACTTCCAAACAGGGATATCAGTACGATAATCTTCATCCACAGCAGACTGGCGTATGAGCACTTTCCCGTCAATGATCTTCAAGTCAGGTTTTCCAGCGATACCATGTTCCAATGATTTCACCAAACTCACGTACTCTTGTTCCGAGAAATCTGCAGACTGGAGATCAATCTTCAATGGCACGCCATCTAATGCCAACTCCGTGATCTCACTAGAAAACATGCGAGATAGAACATCTGGTACTACATTTTGTGTTCCCTTACGGTATTCGATGCGGAAATTGTACCCTTGTAGCTTCAGGCTCCAGCGTGCTAACCTACCAGACAAATCCGACTGATTCATCAACCACTGTAAACTGGCATGGTCAGTTATCACAACAAATTCATATCCCTCCACAAAAGCCCGAAACTTCTTTACACTGAGTACCACCGCCAAACATTCTAATTCAGTTATGCTATAGTTCCGCTGAGCTCCATTCAACTTGTGCGAAAAAAAAGCGATCGGGTGCTCGATGCCCTCATTGTCCTTTTGGAAAAGAACACTCCCGACTCCAGTAGTGGATGCGTCTACCTGGATATAGAATGTACGACTGTAATCAGGGTGAGTCAGCACGGGTGCATTTGTTAGCAACACCTTTAATGAATCAAATGCTTCCTGAGCTGTCTCATTCCAGACAACTTTACCTTTTAACTTAAGCAAATCGGTCAGAGGAGCAGACACCGCAGAAAAATTGGGAATAAACTTCCTATACCATCCACTCAAACCCAGAAAACTTCGGATTTGCTTAACCGTTTTAGGAACGGGAAATTCTCTCACCGCTGCTACTTTCAATGGATCCACCTTAATAACTCCACCCCCTACTATATGTCCCAAATATTGCAGTTGCGAAAGCACAAACTTGGACTTCTCAACATTAATAGTAAGGTTTGCCCACCGTAACTGTCCGGCTACTAATTCTAGTAACTCCATGTGCTCCGTGAATGTAGCTGAAGTTACAAGTAGATCATCTAAATAAACAAACACTCGATCATGCCACTCATATGGAATAACCATATGCATAAGTCGGCACATAGTTTGAGCTGCGTTACATAGCCCAAAAGGCATCACTGTGAACTGATACAATGGCCTACCTGGAACAGTAAATGCCGTCTTAGGTCTGGATGACTTATGGAGTGGAATCTGCCAGAATGCATCCTTTAAGTCTAAACTTGAAATATAATGAGTGTTCTCCAGTCTACCAAGCAAACCGTCAATAATCGGCAGCGGATATGCGTCCTTCACTGTGACATTGTTGACCTTTCGGGCATCCAAGCACAACCTTACTTTTCCGTTACTCTTCATCACCACAGTGACTGGTGAGCTCCAAGGGCTGGATGACACGTCGATCACTCCCAGATCGAGCATGCGGTCCAGTTCCTTATCCATCTCTCTTTGCTTGACGGGTGAAATAGCGTAGTAGCGCTGCTTGATTGGCTTAGCGTCACCAGTGTCTATTACGTGTTCAAGCAAAGGTGTTCTTCCTAAACCCTGCTGCTCTGATGATGGAAATTCAGCTTTAACTTTATCCAGCTGTTTTTGCTGAAGTTCTGTTAACGAATGTTTCTTCACTACTTCCGCCTCCGTTGTAGGATTTCTGAGAATTGTAGATATCGAACCCTCTAATTCTGATATGGATATACTCAAACCAAAGACCCTCCAGAAATCTGTCCCTAAGTATAACCGCTGGGACAGCGATGGAGCGACATACAATTTCATTTCTTTTGTTTGCCCTTTGAACGTCACAGGCACACTAATATACCCGAGTATTTGTTCAGAAGCTCCACTAGCGGTATTAATTCTGGTTTTGTACGGTCGATATAATAAACCATTATCCTTAAGGAACTCTTCACTCCCTTGTCCCAGCACCGTGGTGTTGGCACCTGAGTCAAGCAGTCCCTCCACTGTCCTTCCACACAAATTCACTACAGCGTAAGGTCTATCATCTATTTTAGTATGGATAACTGTTGAATCAATTAATTTACGTAACACTGTACGTCTATAAAAATATTCTTTCATTCTCACTACTTGTCTGTTATCCGTTTGACAGGCAGTGGAACGAAAGGATATGTGGCTGTCGTGTTTTAGCGACGCCAACTCTGATAAAGTTCGGGATCGGTATTGGATGCTGCCTCCTCTGTCCGGTGTCTCGAGTTGGTGCGGCTGATAGGAGGCTCCCGAGAACTCCTCGTATCGCTGCGCCCGTTTCCCGAGGGAGTACAGATCCTACAATCCAACTTATACACTCCTTTGGCTCCACACCCAAAATAAAACACCCTGTTAAACGGATGCCGACAGTCCATGAATGTGTGTCCGGATACACTACAGTTCCAGCAGCTGACTAATGGTCTTTCTGTCACTGTCCGGTTTTCAGTACCCTGCGGTGATCTGGCTCTCCTATCAGTCCCTGAAAATGATGTACCAACCTCACTTCTATTTGGAAAACTTGCCGAACGTCCAGAATTATTACTCCTTTCCTTTAATTGTCTGTTGATCTCACAGACCTGGTTATAATAACCAGATTTACCCTCATGATCCAAATCCCCTTCTAGAGAATTTTCCTCTGGATCCATCTCCAGATACCTCACCTCATGTACTCGTGGTAGATGTCCATCAAAATATACCTTCGGTCTAGCAGAGAGTCTGTTAGCATCCCTTGAATTACTCGGAACTACAGATGATAATCCTGCTCCGGGTTATGCCCAAAACGCCTCCACATCTCTTCTAATGAACTACAACGTCGCACGAACTCTGCCAGATTGCGGAAATTCCTCTCATCATACAGAGCCATCTGTAGTCCTGGCCGCATATTTCTGCGCAAGTTGGTATAAATCACATCATCCGATATTACTTGATTTGCCTGAGATGCTAACCCCAGCATTGCCTGATAAAATTCAGGAAAGCGTTCTTTAGGAAATCGTTGCTTCCTATTACTCAACATTCGCCGCACATCCTCATCTGTATGGCTGGTCTCAAAACGGAGCAACATCTCTCGCTTTAACACTTCCCATGTTGCATTCGGATGTCTGTCCACGAGCGTCCAAAACCAATCTAACGCCTCCGCTTCCAAACACAAGTCTAACAACCCAATCAACTCATTCAGCGGAAGCTGGGCCCTCACAGCATGCCACTCAATACGCGACAAGAATCTTTCGATGGTTAGATTACAGCATGATCCTGAGAACCTAATTTTCCAAGTCTTGACCTCCTGTCGCATTCTGACGTCTGACCAACCGGAATTCGATGCCAACTGACGTAAAAATTCAGGATCTCGATGACCCTTATTCATCTCTGTTCTTGTAGAGTTAGCTTCGCCACTTTCATTCAGAGCAAACCGGTTTAATTGTTGTACCAACTCCTCGTCCATTTGCTGTGGTCCTGGATTAAACCTTGGCCTATCTTCATCATCCACTGTGCCGGCCACCTCTTCCAGACCTTCTTGATTGGCTCCTACATCCTCCTCCAGGGCATGACCTATTGCTCCTCTACCTCCCCTTACTGCTGCAGTGAGCCGTTGGTTGGGAACTGCAAATACCAACTTTCCAACTGAAGCTACCCACTGCAACCCGGAAATCTTACCCTCTAACATTTCTCCCACTAAATCATCCAAGACATCAAAACTTTTCCGTAAGCCCACGGTTAAACCATAAAAAGTTGCAGATCTTGAACTTCTGGACAACCGACCTTGAATATGCCATAGTTTAGCACGGACTTGTGGCATCAAGTTCTTAGCTGAGTCTTCGTCCACTGCTCTGCTGGCTATGTCCTCCTGCAATGCAATTAACTTTTCACAACAGGTCCTCGCTTCTCGTTGAGGCTGTTTAATTGCAGCTTCATGTGCCCTCTTGGGCCTTCCATGATCAGCTACGTTCTCAACCTTAACCTTCTCTAAAAGTGATTGCTTCAAGGCCTCAGTTACTTCTGCTGTGCCGGTTTTCACCAAACTGCGCACCTCCAACTCTACCAGGATCTCATCCTGGTCTAAATGATCCAAATCCATTTTCCTCCAACCTGATAAAATTTACAAATATCTAACCTAACCACCAACTTAACTAAAGACTGTAAATACGAATTAAGATAAAATCAATAAAAACGAATACTTCGCTTCTGCATTTACTTAATCAAATAACACCCAAAAATGACGATTGTCACGAAACCTCCAAGTACCAATTACCTGAAATGCTCGGACTAACCAACGCAAACAATAACAATTATGCACCTGAAAAATTAGGCTCACAAACAAAACAAAAAAAAACAATTAACGCTTAAATAAACTTTTATTTAATCTTTGTTGAATTTAATTTCTGAAAACCTGTCCCGCTAAAAACAGAAAGAAAAAAAAAAAAAATATTTTCAAAAGAAAACACATCCAAAAATAATAACAAATATAAAATAAATAAAAAAAATTTACACAAACCTTCTACAGAAGCTCACCCCCCGTCTGTACCATGATTCTGGTTCTCTGGTGTGTCACTGTGATGTGATCAAAAGAAAAGGAAAGGATTAGGGAACTGAAAATAAAATCAAATTGTTGAAATATTGGAATACGGAATCAATCTCGCAACGAGCATTCTTAACCCTGTGCGAACACGAAGGCGAGCCTCGCCGCTATGATTACCGTAGCCCTCATTCCATTCGAATAACCTAAAAGTCATGACATAGCATCTTCATCCCCATAGCCACAATACTGGATTTAATTCCATTCAGGAAGACAGCAGATTGTGTAAAGACAAACACTACTACTCATGTTGACACAGAGCTACATTCATACATAAGCAGAGATAGTTGCGTCACTACTACTTTTCAGGAACAATAGCTAGCCAACTATTGTTTGGTTTTACTAAAAATTTTCTTTATGTTTAGCAGTGTGTCGGAAACTAACTTATGGAACAAAGTCGCATTCATGCCCATCCTAAAAGCAGAGACGAGTATCTGTCCATTAGTCCCGACCTACACCCAGGACGTCTTAAAACTATAGCAGACTTGCGAACCCATCCCTAAGGATGAAAGACTAAATTGTTTTTACAGAAGTGGAAAATAACGCGAACTTAACTAAAAAACATAAAGAAAACTTATACATTTTTCACAAAGTTAATTTGTCATCATAACGAAATTAACATAAACTGAGGAATGACCTTTTTCAAAATATGATATCAAGCTGTGCAAGCACCCTCACTTGGATCATACCAGGAAAATATCCAGTAGTACGGACAAAAACGTATTACTGCAATCTAGGATATGTCCCGAATTGAGCAAAATAAAACCAAACTTCAACTCAATAGACAAACTGTGTTACCACCGCTACCATGACCATCAGTTCGTTCCCCAGAGTGTGGGTTGGAACATGCCTCAAACGACTAAATAACCATGGATCCAGCAACTGTATCCACAGACTGTAAGTTTCCTCAACATAAATATGACCCACCAAGTATTTGGTCAGGCTAAGCCGCAGCCATATTCACGTCAATAAACCTTCGTCTATTTGCATCAAAGTTCAAATTGAATTCCACAAACACTTTATTTAAAACACAAAAAAAAATTGGTTGTAAAAACAACAACAAAAACAAAAATTATTTTCTTTATAAATATTCTGGAGGCAGATTTTGGCCTACACTTGGTTTCACCTGTGGACTCCAATAACCCCAAATTTTACCACATATACACCAACGCCATCCATTCCCTTTGGGAAGAGCTCGATTGTGCGGATAAAATTTGTATTTTATTAGAGTAGACCCGTCTAAATTTCCATGCTCATTGAGCAGACCAGGCCGGGTCAATCTCTCACAGGACAACAACTCACCGGTTGTTGTGCTCCGTTTCGCGTTTCGGTAATATCCACTGACTATCGGTACCACCACACCTGAATTCCATACCCGTCCGTGGCAGATCAAAGGCATGATAGATAGTCAGGGATATACCCTGGACGTAACTAAAATTAAATTGCGGACTACTGAGTAGCGACCCATCCCGAAAGATGAAAAATTATAAATTGATAACGAGGTGAAAAAAACAACGCGAAACTTAAATATAAACTCATACGAAACGGACCTTTTTTTTTTGTTTTAAACTTTGAATATCCTTTAAAAAAAAACTAAATATTGAAATGAATTGAAGCATAGCATCAACGGAAAGTTTTTAGAATATTTTCGGTGAATATTCACCAAATATTTTTGGGCCAACTCGGCCCGCTTTTGGGCGCCACTTGAAACAGTGAAGTTGAAAGGCAAAGCCGTACACTTCACAGTTTCATAGATTTTTGTCGTGTTAGGTAATCCACCGCGGCTTTCAACTCCTGCTAGCTCAGGAGGATGGCGTGGGGTTTTGTGGAACCTAACACAACCTTGCATTAGCCGCATGGTTGGGGAGGGGCAATTGGTCACAAAATGGACCGAAAACGATGGGACTCAATCAAATTACAAAAAAAAAAAAAAATGCGAACCTACATCACAGTAGGTAAAACCCAGAGACACAGAAGGAGCACTAACGAGGGGTAACTAGTGGGCCTAGCCCATGGTCGTATTTATTAATTTTATGATTTTTAATTTCCACATACCTGATACCGGTACTTACCTATGAATCTGGTTGAATACGAAATAATCCAACTGTCCTCGCTTGAGGGACAATTTCACGATACACTTCCCAAGAAAAGAAAAACGAATAAAATCAAAAAAAAAATTGTCTTAACCAATATTGGGTTTATTAACTTTTGTATACAGCTTTAATTATAAATTTTATCAATACACTATCAAAATAATAATTCTTCTCCTTTTCTATCCAAAGTAGAATTATTTATAACAAAAACAACACTAATTACAATTATCAAAATTACATTTTTTTTTATATAAAGCAACAATAAAAAAATCTGAATGATTCACAATACACATTTATAATTTCTTTCACTGCTAAAACCACTATCAAATCCAGTTTTATTTTTCTTAAAACAACACACACAGCTTATTATGTAAATTTCTTAAGAAAAAAAAAAACTTTACATCCCCCTATTTTAAAAAAACTCGCGTGACGAAGAGGTCTCGGCGCGTCCGCACTCTTCGAAAATTCATAATCAACTCCTCGTCTTTTTTTTTCAAAACTCCATAAAAAAAATTTTAAAATTGAAAAATCAAGTTCATACACTTGATTTTGAAAATATGCAAGAATGCATAATCAACCAAAAAAAATTGTAACACGAATGTCGCAACTACAATAATTTGTAGTTGTTGAAAAACGTGTATGAATAGGCACGGGTATTGCATCGTTTTACCAAACAGAAATTTGGAAATTATTTTCTGTTGTAAGACGACTACTTGGAATTTGCCTTGTGTGGCATATACATATTGCAATTAACAATAGAAATTCAATTATATTGCTATATGTACGAAGGGAAATGACCTGATTGTGATTATTAATCCGGCCTTGGGTGTATGGGTATTTGTAACGATGGCATGAGAAAATAGCCATCCGTTACATTGTCTATAATAAATGCCGAAAAATCAACTGATTACAGACAGACAAATTAAATTCTTAATAAATATTCGTGTGGGCTTAATACACACACAAATGAAGTTTCTCCATGGATTTTTGATATTTGATGTAGTGAATAATAATTCGCTATGTCAGTGCGTTCTGGTCAAATACTTAATGTATGTGGCTGGCGTTGACAGTTTCGATCGAAAAATTTCAAACACCAACGGTTTTGCTCTTACAACACGTGGAAACATTCAATTACTTTGAAGTAAACATCGAACATCAGTTATTAGACTTACCTTTATGCCACTCAAGTCAAACATCATCTTTGCTAATTCAGCTTTCGGTTTTTAGAAACTTCTTGTAAAATAAATCTTTCATCCGATGAAGTAATCTTTTGCCGCCCTTTTATCCTATGCAATGTTTCTATTCTTTCTTGTTTGTAATATATCAAACAAATTTTGAATTAGCTTTTGGACAGCTTAACTAGATGTATTTTTCCGATTTCCCATAAATTAAACCTTACCCCGTTTATTTATTGTATCTATAAGCTTTTGAGCAAAATCGCTAATCTTCTTCACAGAGCAAAGTAAACGATCAATTTGGGAAAAAGTCATTTTGTTTTGAGACAATTAAAATATTTGGGTTATATTGTAGGAAATGGTGTCTAAAAGCCGGATTTAAATAAAGTAGGTGCAATCACGGAATATTCCGCCCCGAAAACCATTCGTCAACTTCGGAGATTTTTAGACATGCCCGGCTGGTACAGACGCTTCATTCGCAACTATTCAGATGTAACTGCTGCACTTACTGACTTATTAAAAAAATCGAAAAAATTTATATGGAATTCCGCCGCTCAAAAATCGTTTGAAACACTTATAAGGTAGCATTATCCTCTGCACCATTATTGTGTCATCCCAATTTTTTCTCTCCCTTTCTTCATACAATGTGATGCTTCCAAAACAGGAATAGGGGGAGTATTATTCCAGAAATCTGAATCAAATGAAGAAAGACCAATAGCTTATGTTTCAGCTAAACTCAATTCCGCCCAACGGAATTATAGTACGACTGAATTAGAATGCTACGCCGCTCTAGTTAGTATAAAAAAGTTCAGGCACTATACCGAAGGGTTTGAGTTTACTGTGATAACAGACCATGCCAGTTTGACCTGGTTAATGAGTCAAAAGGAGCTAACAGAACGACTGGCGAGGTGGTGTTTAAAATTGCAAGGTTTCAATTTTAAGATAGAGTATCGGAAGGGAACGGAAAATGTAGTACCTGTACGTCGATTTTGGTCGCAAAACGAGGATTGAGGATTGAGAATTTTGTGTATAAACACGGCGTATAATATACATTTTTTTATTGTGTGCCGTCAAATATTTTTATTGTATTAGTGTGTTTTCTCATGATGGTAAGTATCAAAAATAAGCTAAGCGGGTGAAATTGGTTCAACTTTTTGTTGCTTCCGCTCGCCTTCAGTTATCTTTCCCTATCTTCTAATATGAGGAATTCATGTTTTTCTATCTATTGTTGTTGTAATCGAGACATTCCGGCTGTTCACAAGCAGTTAACACTGCAACACATCATTTCCTCGTTTCTTACCTCTTTGCCTATAAACTACCTTCCCCCTCCAGTTAGTTTATAGGCAAAGAGGTAAGAAACGAGGAAATGATGTGTTGCAGTGTTAACTGCGTGTGAACAGCCGGATTCATTGTACTTCGTTAACAAAAATCCAAAGCAATATACGCAATCAATTGCTCGTGATCTTCAATATAAAAAACAAAAAGCAGCATAATATTCACACACATTCATAATATTTTTTTTTTTTTTTTTTGAATTACGTGAGAATAAACATTTGAAAAATAAAAAACTATTCAGTGTTATCTTATGCGCACGAAAGGAATGTTGTACATATTTTTATTTCCAGTAATTTTCTGCAAAATTTAAAGCTAATAAAATTGTTAATTGAAGAATGATTTAAAGATAAATAAATGTTAACTAAAAATATTATTAATGATGGTTTAAAGATAAATAAATGTTAACTAAAATATTATATTATATACTAAAGTCAGAAAAATATTTACATATAAACTATAATTTTATTAATAATTTTAAATAATGAAAAATCACACGACGTGCATCCAACCTTTCCTATTGCTTGAATTAACACTAAGCCAAAATAACTAATTTACGTCTTATATTTTCCACATTATATTTTATATCCCTCTTTTTCGTGTCATTTTATCTCTCTTATTTGCATCATGTTAAACAAAAAACTTAAAAAAACGCCCATTAGAGGATTAGACACTGTCAAATGTGCATAACATGGCAAAAGGTTTTTTTTGTTTAACATCGTATAAGAGGGATAATGTGAAAAATATATGAAGTAAATTAGTGATTTTAACTTTTAGTCTTAATCCAAGCTCAGGAAAAGGAGTATGTAGGTACGTCGTGTAATTTCTCTAACTTAAAATTATTAATAAAATTATAGTTTATAAATATTTTTCTGACTTACTTTTTTTTTTTTAATTAATATTTATTTATCTTTAAATCATTATTCAAGTAACAATTTTATTAGTTTTAAATTTTGCAGAAAATTACTGGAAATAAAAATATGTACAACCTTTCATACGCATGAGATGACACTGAATTGTTTTTTTTTATATTTCAAATGTTTATTCTCTGTTTTTCTCTATTCTTTGGACACCAATACAATTTACCAATACTATTGCCTTCCGGTAATTCTCAACTCAATGAAATTTGATGTCCACATGTGGAAAATGGATGTGGAATTCGAGAATAGGCCCCATGGACAGTGAAAGCGAATTATCCTTATCTTGTACCCCGTCGGATATAGTGGAAGCAGCTAATTCAGCTACATGTGATTTACTCCCGCAAAAATCGAAGGAAAAATGCGAAAATGCTTATAAACGCTTTATGGATTATTATCAATCTAACACATCAAATCATTTTCGCAAAACGTCATTCTGGCGTATTTCGCTGATTTATCTACAAAATTGAAATCATCCACATTATGGTCAAACTACTCAATGATCAGGTCGATGCTAGTGGTTACAAATAATGTGGATATTGCAAAATACCAAAAATTACGTGTCTTCTTGAAACGCAAATCCGACGGATATAAAGCGAAAAAATCTAAAATATTAACTATGGAATATGTTCAACAATTCATTTTGGAAGCTTCAGATGATTCGTTCCTAGTTACTAAAGTAAGCATGTAGGTATTTAAAACGATTATTATTTGTATTTACACATTAAATTCAAATATGTTTTCGGATAAAATACAATTCACACTGCAATATTTTTTTGTATGTAATATTATGATTGTTTTTTGTAGGTTGCGTTAATTTTTGGAATCGCTGGTGCTTGTCGACGGGATGAACTAGTCCGCATGGAAATTACTGACATTAGTGATTTGGGATCTAAACTTTTAGTTAAAATCCCGAATAACAAGACAAATAAACCACGATCATTTATCGTAAATGAAACTTATTTAGAATATTACAGAAAATATATGGCTTCGCGTCCAAAAGATTTCAATTCTTTGCGTTTTTTTTTTAAATACACAAATAGGAAAGGTTTCAAACAAGCAGTTGGCATACATCAGTTTGGTAAAATGCCACAAATTGTTGCTACTTTTTTAAAATTGATAGACGCAAAACAATACACAGGGCACTGTTTCCGCCGTTCATCTGCGACAATTTTAGTTGATAATGGCGCAGATTTAACATGCTTAAAAAGATTTGGAGGATGGAAGTCATCGACTGTTGCTGAAGGGTACATCGATGAATCCATTATCAATAAAATTGAAGTTGCTCATAAGATTTTCGATACAACGGATAATGAAACAGCCGATGCAAATAATGTTAATGATTTTAATAGCAATATATCAACAACAATGCTGGGATGCGATTCTACTAATCCACCAATGTTCAATAATTGTACTAATTGTACGATAACCGTTAATATTACAAATAAGTAAAATTAAACTCCTATACCTAACACATAATTAGTTTGGCATAGATTTATCAAATAAAAATTGATTATTATGTATACTTTTAAACTAAAATAAATAAATGCGTTTGACCTTTTAAGTGTACTTTTATTTCTTCTAAACAATTAAAAATCCATACGGGAATATATTCCCAGCCTAGGCCAGAAAAAATATTCTCGTACTACTATTACTTGTTGCTTAGCAACAAATACAACATACTGGAATCATGAGCTTTTCGTTTCGAAAAAACAACGGAATAGTTATTTGTGTATCAAGAGCGCAAAGTGCCAGTTTGTCACGCGAGAAAGGAAATTGCTGGCCGACGGGACGGAGGCCAACAACCTTTCGAGCGTGACAAACAACTTTGCGGACGTGTTTCACACTTTATTTTTCCTACAATCATTTTAAAAAATATAATAAAAAGATAATTTTGTAGTAAAATTTACTATACTGACAATACGATTTTATTTTAGGACCGACATTTTGTTCAATCGAGTAGTCAAAGATTTTTTTTATTTTTCATAAAGAAAAACAAAAATTTGGTTTGATGTTTTATACAAACATTAGTCTTTCTTTAAACATGCGTGCGGTTTCAAGTTTTGTCACACGTTTCTAAGAGAAACGTGTGACAAAGTAATTTGTTTATTAACTGTCAAAAAAACAGACACTTTGGGCTTTGAAAACAGAAAAAAAAAGCCTGCTTTTCACGGCGATTGTAGGAAAAGATATATTTTATCCTACGATCGGAGAAAAAAATTATTTCATTCATTTTTTTTCGCATTTCATTAATTTACCTAATAAAATATTTAAGAAAAATTTAAAATAACAACACATATTTTCTTATTCATGGTCCTTTTATACTTAATTAAATAATTATTACTTACTATTACTTACTGTAACACGAATTAATATAAACAATAAACCATTTAAACATAAAATTTAACTTAAATCTAATCATCAATTTCCTACCAATCCAGAAAATAAAATATATAATTATAGATTCAATAATTTTATAAAATTTATATGATTTATTTTACAACAAAATTAATATAAAATACAGCACCACAACACCTAGACTTATCAATAATTCAATTAGGTACTATAAGTATATCAAGAATCAACAAATAAAATTAATATAAAAATTCCCAGGCAACTCTGAAAACTAAATTTAATTAATACATCACCATAATACCAAATTTTATTACTAAACTGAATAATTATTATAATAGGATTTTCAGTATTCCCGGAAACACATCGAACAACCATTTATACATCCCCAAACATATGAATAAGATATGATTATTAGTTGGGACATATTCAACCCGTTTGCAGTCTCATGATTAGATGCTCGTTCCTCTGGAATCCAATGCCAGAACTCAGGATTCTTTGATTCTGAATCAGGACATCAAAAATTATTATTATTATTAACGAATTAATTTTACTAATCTTAATGACATAATTAAGATAAACAAAAATCAATATCTACGAAATTTATTACTTATTTACTACATAAAATTTCAACTCCTTTTATAGACATATTACCCTGCAAAATCCAGCCCGGATAGTAAGTAAAATAATAAAATAATGAATTTATTAAGAGTTTAATATTTGTGTTTGCGTAAAATTCGCTAATACTTAACTACACGGTTGTTTTCTATATATAGAAAGTAATGTAAAGTGTAATTAGCATTTTCAGTCGCTATAGCCTAATGAGATTGACTGGTAAAAAATTAAATTTTTCGTTAATCTCACTCAGATCGAAATTGAAAACTTGCAAAATTTCTCGATAATTTCTCCCTCCGTAAAAAATAATTATTTGGTCAAGTACCGATAAAACCTAACATTTCAAAACTGAAATCGTATTTATGCGCCAAATAAGATTAAATTGAAATTCATTAAGAGTTTAATATTTGTGTTTGCGTAAAATTCGCTAATACTTAACTACACTGATTGATTGATTTGATTGATTTGAATGTACGATCAAGCATTAAGAAAGTCTCCCGTGTTATAAATGCGAATACCACACCACTATACTCACCCACTCCCTCACCAAGAAAATATGTACCATCATATTCAGCTTTTCATGAAGCCAAACATAACAATATTCACCTAGTAAAGAAAGGCGCCACATCGATAACCACATAGGTCTAATAGTGTGATATCCGCCCCTGGCCAGGCAGCCATCGTACACCTTTTTACATATAACAAAACCGAAGGATTGGATAGGATTATTAGTAGGGACAGACTCGACCCGGTTACAGACACCAAGCGATCGATAGTTAGTAAATTATTAGTATTATATATAATAAATAGGTTAGCACAATATAACTACATTATTAGACGATTATTTCTCTGGAATCCAGGGCCGGATACTCAGGACTCCCAAAATCTAAATCAGGACTTAAAAAGTTATTAATGTTGTAATGTCCCCCAGTCCGCCTTTCATTAATTTACTTTATAAAATTTTGAAGAAAATTTAAAATTACTAAGCTAATATTACATAAACAGTGCTTTTTTTATTTTTCATGGTTCTTCTATATCTAATTAATTAATTATTACATACTGCAACAAGAAATAAAATAAACGGTAATAACCATTTTAAACATAAAACTTTACTTAAAACTAATCATAAATTTCCTACCGATCAAAAAAAAGAGAATAAAAAATTAAAAATTCAATGAGTTTATAAAATGTATAATAAATAATTTAAAAATGATAATGTTCCAGCACCACAACAGCCTAAAATCATCAATAATTCAGTTAGTACTATAAGTATATCAAGAATCAACAAATAAAATCAATTTATAATTTACCAGTCAACTCTGAAAACTAATTTTAATTAATAAATCACTATAGTACCAAAGTAAAATCCAATTCTGAAATTCAGGATTAATTTAATCCCCATATTAAAGATTGATTCTGGAACTATGTTACATTCTGAAAATTGAATTGTTTATTAGCAAATTAAGGAAGAGAAACCTTTAAATATTTTTAAACTAAATTAATTAATCTTCTATTCTTCTATATTATTAAACGAGCAATAATTGCGGGTATGTATATATGTCCGCACGAAAAACTACTTCGAGACCGATTTCGTTGACGTAAAATGGCTATATGATGTCTTTTTGCATGAAAATGCGATTGAGTCTGGTCTCAAGTCTGGGAAAACTCTGTAAAGCCTTCAAATCTGGAAAAATTATCCAAATTTTACAGCGCCATCTCTAAAATGGTCAATTGTATATCGCTCATTTGCTACCACAATGGCATAACTCAAAATCGGTCGTTTTTGACTTATTTATAGAGAAATATCGGCTTTTTAATATAGTTAAAACTGATATAACGACACACCTAAAGCTATAAAGCTCACTACAAGACAAACGGAAATGTCTCTCAAATTATAACATTTGTTATTTTTAAATTGTGTCATTGTTGCAGCAAATGAGCGATATGTATTGTGTATTTTTTTTTATAGAAAAGAATGTTTGATGATTTTTTTAAATAGTACAGCTGCGTAGTTAGCAGCATACGGAGTTGTGATATATTTAATTTTTTTTTTTATGAGTTTTTTTTTCATGGACGTCCATTTTTCAAAAATCACGACAAAAAAAAAAAAAAATTTAAATTAATGTTGGATGATCAGCATATTTTTTTTAGTCTTTTCCCGACGAATTTTCCGAGTGGAAATTCGCGATTTTCTCGCATTTTCCGTGATTTTTCCGATATGATGTAAAAGGAAATTATTCTTAGAATATTTTTCTTCATCTGTGTACCAAATTACAGAAAGATCTGACAAATTTTATCTTTCTCTATGTTGATACGTCACATAATTCACATTGTGTAAATCTATCTACATATTATATAATTTAGTAGAATGCTCAAAACTTTTTATAAAACCAAGTAATTTTTCGGCAAATTCCCATGCCGCAGTAGTCTAGGTGTTAGCGTTGTGGATTTTAAAATTTTAGATCGTAGTTCGAACCTCGAAAATTACATTCTTGAGATATTTTTTTTTTTCGTTTTTTTTTCAAATTTATATGGCATGTATGATTGAATAATAATAAAAGATGAATGTAAAAGTAGTAAGCTACATTTAGGCTATTAATTATTTGTGTTGCAAAGGCACAATTATGACATTTACGTTCACAAAAATCAAGAATTAACTACAAAAACTACATTTACATTTAAGTTACGGTAAATGTATGTATATCAGTACACGTAGGTATAATTTGGGAAACTACATATATATATGTATTTAGGTGAAGGATCATTAATTCGAGCGAGAATCTTGAAAATTTATATGAAATCGATATTGAAATAATTTTCTGGAAATATTGGATTCAATTTTCAATTGTAGGATTTAATTATTCCAGTGATTTTCTTGACCAAAAAATCACGAAAATGAGTGGAATAGAATAAATATATAAAAATAAAATATCACATAAAAAATCGTTCTTAAATCAAAATAAGGTACGAGTATCAAAACCAACGCGGCATAATCGATGGGATGTAACTCCTCAAATAAAATGCGATACTAATCCTTCGCTTGTGGATGCACAAAATTATGATAAATATCTGTTAGATATTGTGTTATTGAAAATTATAGAAACTATTTATGACCCTGAACTTAAGGAATATAAAGATTACGAGATAATCTCAAAAATAGTAAATTCGACCGGTATAACAGCAATGATTTCTGCAATGCGTCCCGATATCGATAATATAGAGGCGTATATACGAAATACCATTGCACATGCTTTTGTGGTGGTCGCAATTGTTTTTGGCATTCCAACATTATTATCGTTCCTCAAGGTGGTCTGCCAGAGTACCAAATGGCAAGATCGTTATACTGGCATAAAAATCGTACAACAAATCGCTGTTCGAATAAACGCGATTTCATCTTGTATTATCAAGCTATTGATCGAAGTGATAATAAATGGTTTAATTGATGAACACCGAAATGTACGAAGTATTACCGCTTTAGCCATGTTAGCGTTGGCTGAAACAGCAACACGACATGATGATACAATAAATTGATTAATAAAAATAGTTTAAGTTTTGAAAATTATTTTAGTTTTTTCTTTTCAAGTGCCCATTGTCAACAGTATAAATGTTTGGATCAATGACTACCCCATAGGATACGTTGGATGGTACTTTCACTTTTTTACTAAAGCGTTTTTCACGCAACTATAAAAAGAAGTTTTATTAAAACACCGTTGACTGGTGGATGCTTTTGGTTTCAAGCGTCATCGGTGGTTTAGTAGAGCAAATAAAATAATTGTCGTAATACTTCAAATGGTGGTAGCGTTAGGAGTGATGAAGCTAGCGACAGACTATAAATTTTATTCCTCCACCATCTCCGGTAAACAAGGTAAGAGTAGTAAGCATTGTGCTTTTATTTTAGCGCGCAATAGCACATCTGAATATGCAGGCAGTTTCAAGAATTATCCAATTGTGGCTAAAGAATGCGGTGGTACTGAAACAATATTTGATATTTTATCCGATATTTCCATCAAGGTACCATCAACGTCCTCGTATAAATCATAATTTGGTTCAACTTTAACCAATTCCCCGATTATTGAACTTCCCTTTTGATTTTTCCTCTTCTGAATCACCAATAATTATCTTAGCACTCTCGGTATATACTATCGGAAGGAAATGTGCTAATAGAGATAATGCACCTCGACTCGAAAATATCTGTAGCGGGCTAGCGGTCATGATAATAGTACAAAATCATTTGTGAAAAATAATACAAATAAAAAATTTATTTATACAACTACTGTTGTTTATTTAAAAAACACTAGTTTTTTATTTTAATACAAAATCAGATGCTTGGAACGTCATTTCTTCGTTAAGATTGCACCAGGACGTGCAGGAACGGTTAATTGGAAACAGTTAGAAAATTGAGGCATAGTAGTATCTCATCGAGTTTTATACAAAATTTTGATATCATGAATTTTGTCTTAATAGCGGTTTGATTTTTTTAACCTCTTTGAAACGTTTATTTTTAGCCGGAACATCAGTTGCTACGCTGAGAATTTCCATACTGAAACCCATTCCAGCTCATATATCAAGGAGTTCGGAACTTATATCACAATTTGTTTGCCCGTTTGGTAATAAATTATTTGCTATCTATATTATCATATTGAGTGGCGACCGGTAAAATATTCATATAAGCTAAAAAGAAAATTAATTAGGATATAGTATAAATAACATAAAATAATAAAACTTACACGACACACAATTTTCAAGAATATTTTGACATGTAGTACTGTAACATGTTCCACTTCGGATTTTGGTTGTAGCAGCGAATGTTCAACGTTCCATGATTGTTGGGTGGACTCGGTACCAAAACCAGTACCTTTAGCCCAATATGCATGACTTTTATTATCCAATATTTTTTGCTCACTAGTGTTACAAGTGGTAGTTTTTAATTATGATGAAATTTCCGTTTGCAAACCACTCAATTGTGAATGATGCGTTAATACGCTCAAAAATTCAGAACTAATTGTACCGCGTCAACTTCGATCAACAAACGCCATCATCCGTTGTCAGCGATGAACAATCCAATAATTATCGGAATACTTAATAGGGTAGCGTTGGTAAGTGATGAGGTTAGCAACAGACTTAAATTTCACTTCTTCATAATTTCCGGTAACACCAAGTACTAAGCGTAGTAAGCATTGTGCTTTTATTTTAGCGCGCAATAGCACATCTAAATATGCAGACCGTCTCACGAATAATCCAAATGTGGCTAAAGAATGTGGTGGTACTGAAGAAATATTTGATATTTTATCCGATGTTTCTGTCAAGGTATCATTCACGTCCTCGTATCTTTCATAATTTGGTTCAACTTTTTTAGTCAATTTTAGCCAACAAACTTCCCTTTAGATCTTTCCTATTCTGAATTATCAATAATTATCTTAGCACTCTCGGTATATACTATCGGAAGGAAATGCGCTAATAGAGATAATACATCTCGACTAGATATATCTATAGTGGCGGTGATAATGGTACAAAATCAGATGCCTGGAACGTCATTTTTTCGTTAGGTTTGCACCAGTACGTGCAGGAACGGTTGTAGTAAACAGTCAGAAAATTGTGGCATAGTATGTATCTCATCGTGTTTCATACGAAATTTTGATATTATGGCTTTAGTCTTTATAGCGGCTTGATTTGTTAACCTCTTTGAAACGTTTATTTTTAACAACAGCATCAGCTGCTACGCTTAGAAATTCCATGCCGAAACCCTTTCCAACTCATATATCGAGGAGTTCGGAACTTAGATCACGATTTGTTTGCCCGCTTGATAATAAATTACTTGCTACCTATATTTTCAGATTGAGTGGCGGCCGGTAAAATATTCATATAAGCTAAAACGAAAACTAATTAGAATATGGAATAAATAACTTAAAATAATAAAACTTACACGACACACAATTTTAAAGAATATTCTGACATATAGTATTGTAACATGTTCTTCTTCGGTTTTTGGTTGTAGCAGCGCCTGTTCAACGTTCCATGATTATTGGGTGGATCCGGTAACAAAACCAGTAAGCCCTTTAGCCCAATATACATGACTTTAATGCACAATATTATTTGCGCACCAGTGCTACAAGTGGTAGTTTTTAATTATGATGAAATTTCCGTTTGCAAACCACTCAATTGTGAATGCGTGAATACGTTCAAATAATTCAGAACTAAATGTACCGCGTCAACTTCAATCAACAACACCATCATCGGTTGTCAGCGATGAACAATCCAATAATTATCGGAATACTTAAAATGGTAGCGTTGGGAGTGATGAGGCTAGCAACAGACTATAAATTTCATTTTTTCGCCATCTCTCAGCATTGTGCTTTTATTTTATTGCGCAATAGCACATCTCAATATGCAGGCAGCCTCAAGAATAATCCAAATGTGCCTAAAGAATGTGGTGGTACTGAAGAAGTATTTAACATTTTACGGAATTTTGATATTAAGTATAACTTTAGTCTTAATGATTTTTAACCTCTTTGAAATGTTTATCTTTAGCCGTAACACCAGCTACTACGCTTAGAAACTCCATACCGAAGTATATTCCAGCACCCATTTCGAGAAGTTCGGAATATGTATCAAAATTTGTTTGCCCGCTTGGTAATAAATCCCTTGCTAATTATGATTGAGTGGCGTATGGTGAAATATAAAATATAAGCTAAAAATAAAACTAATATTATATTATATTCTAATAAATAAACTATAAAAAGTAAAACTTACACAACACAAAATTTTCAAGGATATTCTAACATTTTGTATGAGTTTTCAAATAGAATTCGTTGCTTCTAATATCTACATACATTGTGTAATTGCTAATGTCTGTAAGTATGTACATAACATAAAACGAAGTACTAAACCAAAATCTATTTTAACTGTACACCGTACGTACAATAAAAAAAACAATTGAGAGAATGCAAAACAATATATGTATGTATATGTGTTAGTGTTTTGGTTATATGATGATGATGATGATGATAGAACGACAACGATTGACGATTGTAGGGTGTGCTCTAGCGGAGAAAAAATAAATTAACTCACCCACAAACTTTTGAAATTTACTATGGAAAAGCAGAAGAATTTTCATTAAAATATTAATAAAAGTGGTAAAAGACTAATTATTAGAACGAAAATGATGCTTGTTGTTTTAATAAACCTTATTAGTATTAGTATAATGGTTTATATTACTATTACATGTTAAAAAAAACTTATATTTAAAATTTTATTACTATTTTTTTTTAATGGTTATATAAAATAAATAATACATGACTATAATAAAATATGGTATTTAAAATAAAAACTTATTTCATATATCAATTTATAGAGAAATTCATTTTTAAACTTG
This sequence comes from Tipula vernalis, assembly GCA_958295665.1. Classification (NCBI taxonomy): domain Eukaryota; kingdom Metazoa; phylum Arthropoda; class Insecta; order Diptera; family Tipulidae; genus Tipula; species Tipula vernalis. The sequence continues at coordinate 248,942,748 of OY282558.1, forward strand.
TATTCTGTTACTCTAATTTACAACAAATATATGCAATATTCAGCAATATATTTCCCCTATTTCAAATGACAAAGTATGGGATATTCCGTTCGGTATACAAAAATCATACTTCAAACTATATATTAGATGCGCTATATTATCAAAATATTACGATTTTAATTTAGAAATATTAAATTCAAATCATGAATTTTTCCATATAACGCCATATAAACAAAAATCGGCTTATGGGTGAACAGCTTCATTTTTTTCCGATAGGTAGTGCTTTCTCAACTTATCCAATCGTCAATTGCGGAATAATGTTGATAGAGCAAGGATGTCATAAAACGCACTCTGCTTCGTATTTGATGATTATTTCAAATATTATAATTTCAGATGTTCGTTAGATTTCAAATGTTTTGTCATCGTCAGTTTAATTTTCAATATTCTTTAATATTGAGATGTGTTATTATTATTCTTATTCTTATACAAATATAAATGAAAAAATTTAATTAAATATATTGTTAAATTATAAAATAAAATACAAAACTTTAAATAAATTGAATAATTAATATTTAACATATTATATAATAGTGACAGTGATAGCTAAACATTTTATTTATTAAAAATAAGCTCGCAGTCAGTTTGTGTAAAAGCTTTCATATAGCTATAATAGTGACAATTATATACAAACAATATTTTTAACAGTAGTTCATATTTATTTTATGTGAATTTTTTTATTTATAAAGTGTATTAAAATTAAGTAAGTAAAAGTTTTTTCAAATAAATTTAATTTGTTTGAAGCAATAAGATTATTCATTATGTAGCTATTTTAGTATTAATTTAATTTAAAGATTCTGAAATGTGTAATGTTTATTTATACTTTGCATTAAAACATTATATTTTAATGACACTTTATTAATATGTAAATATAAGTTACGACATGTAACTAACTTTTTATATGGAAAGATTTTGACTAATTTATTTTTGCCTTAAAATTCGACTTTTATAGCGAGAATTATTATAGTGTTAAATCGTTGTGAAACTAGTTAAGAAGTGTATAAATAATTATTTTTAAATTAATTTATATATTTTTTTTCCGCTGGCGCTACATCCCATATATGGATTTGGCCGCCTCAAATGAGGATACGTAATCAGAATTTTCATGCGGATGATAATGATTGATTAATTCATTGACCTTAACCAGCCGTGAACATTTTTCACCCACCGAGAATCGAGCCCGGGACCTCCGGAGGTTAAAACAAGTATGCTAACCACTGTACCACCGGGGCGGCAATGAATTTAAATGTGTAACTGAAAAATGTGTTTATTATTTAAATACATAGATTATCTAAATAATTAATTCTGTTAAACTTGATGATTAACCATACTAAATGGATAATATATGTACAATATAATTATAAACATCACAATTTAATGGATAATTTTGAAATTTGCTCAGTTTTCAATAAATCGCATATTGTGTCGCTCAATCGCATATTGTAAGTTGAATTGTGGTTTTAAAAGTATATTTCTTAAATTATTGGTCAGGAAAATTAAGATATTCAATATCTTTAAAATCCATTAGGTACAAAGAATTTAATTTCCTCCTGTTTTTAAATTCATTTTGTAAATGTACACTTTGACTAAGTCCGTTATATGAAAATTATTACTTCTAATACTATACAATATAATAATATTTAATTATAAATAGCATACTGTTAATATTTAAATACAGCATTACAAACAAACGCCGCCCCGGTGGCACAGTGGTTAGAATGCCTGCATTAAGCTCCGGAGGTCCCGGGTTCGATTCCCGGTGGGTGATACAGCTATACATCCTCCGGATGGTCGAGGTCCATTTTTTAAGTTCAACGATTTTTGTAATAATTGGTGAGCAGGGATTTTCTAGTGTTAGGAAACATTTGCAGTGGACTTTGATTTCGGGAAATGTTGTTTAGTGGGTCCTCTAATAGGCCTTGGGGTTCGTTTTTTTGAATATTTTTTTATTGATCATAATTGGTGAAAGAGAGTTTTCGAGTGCCAAAACGCGATAACACCGGGTATTGATTCTTCAAAAAAACGTTAAGGAAGTTCTCGTCCGGTGAGCCCCTGTTTGCTTGGTTTTATCTTACTTTTTAACTTACTACCGGTTTCTGAAACGGTTATTTGATTTTTATTAATGTTGGTTGGGGTGGTTTTATTTCAGTAAAATTCGTTTAAGAGGATCCTCCTATGGGAATTCATATTTTTATTATTTTCTTTTGTTAATAGTAATTGGTTAGATGGAAATTTTCTGGTGAAAGGAAGCAATTGTAATGGGTTTTGATTTCTTGGAAAAATATTTTAGTAGGCTTTCTGGAGAGGTTCGGGTTTCATTTTTATTTTATTTTCTAACAAAGGAAATCTAATTGTTGTTATTGCTATTGATATTGCATTGTGTTTTGTTTTTTTTATTTGTTCAATTGTGATTTTTGAGAATTATATAGAGATCATAAATTAGTTCCAAATATGGATCGTATAGGTTCTGTAAAATGGCCAATTCCAATGGACCAAAGCCATTTCTCAACCGATTTCGATAGAACTCGGTATGTACCATGAAAATGGGATTGTAAAATGGGAATATGAATATTATTCTAGTTTCAATAGAATTAAACCATTTCCTTTCAATTGGGATGAATTGTATAGAATGGGATTTGTTTAGTATAGAATGGGATTCAAACATGAGTGTCGGAAATTTTTCTGGAAAATCGACAGTCTAAATGGAACTAACATATTGCTCAATTGAATGAGGTGAAACTCAGTGACATGAACGTGTAACAAACGCTAATGTAATTCGGAACGAGCGTAGCTCGGTGCTCCTGGGACTATATATTAATGAGCAAAACACAATACTACCTTGATCAACAAGTTCCCGGAATAACTACCGTGTGTCGCTCCCATCGTTCCGATTTGAGTTCTGTTTTTTTAAGTTGGTACATCTGTTGTTGATATTCCCTCTAAATCTTAGCGTCATAGCTTGACATTTGCAAAAGTTACGTAGTCAAGAGTACATCTATCTCTGTATGTGTTGGCGATTTTTCCATTATTTCCTCTCGGCTGCTGAAACGCGTTCCCCGTAATGGTTTTTTAACTCGATTGAACAGAAAGAAGTCACAGGGAGCCAAATAAGGTAAATTCGTTGGCTGTTGGATGATATTTGTTGCATTTTTCGTCAAAAAATTACGAATAATGATGGCACTATGCGACGGTGCGTTATCATGGTGCAAAATCCACGAGTTTTCTGCCCACAATTCTGGTCTCTTTCGGCGAATTGCTTCACGCAAACGTCTCATAACGCCCAAATAATACTCTTTGTTTACGGTTTGGCCTTCTGGGAAAAATTCATGATGCACTACACCATTGTAATCCATGAAAACCGTGAGCATTGCCTTCTTTTTTGACTGAAAACGACGTGGTTTTTTTTTTGGTGAACGCCATTCACTTGCCTGATGTCTGGATTGCGTGTCGTACTCATAAACCCACGTCTCGTCTCCAGTAATGATCCTTTTGATGAATGTGGGATCGGATTCAGCCTCGCAAATCATGCCTAAAATTGTAAATAATTTCTAAAATTGTAAATAATCGCCAACACACACAGAGATAGATGTACTCTTGACTACGTAACTTTTGCAAATGTCAAGCTATGACGCTAAGATTTAGAGGGAATATCAACAATAGATGTACCAACTTAACAAAAAAAACAGAACTCAAATCGGAACGATGGGAGCGCCACACGGTGGTTATTCCGGGAACTTGTTGATCAAGGTAGTATTACAAAAATAAACATTTTATGAAATTGCCTATGTAAACTCTCCCACTTCTAAGCTAAAATTCTAAAAGAATGTATAAAAATTTTAAATTATTAAGCTATAATTTAAATTCATAGCACTTGTTCCATTAGCTACCATTCTCCTGCAAATAGTTAATTAATTGTTTACCTACTGAAACTAGATTTAAAAATAAAAATTGAAAATATATATTTAACCATACTATTAAATTTAAACTAATCGGCAATTTCCTATAGACCTAGAAAAAAGGAAATTAATAATGTTGAAATTAATTATTTATTTATAAAAGTAAATAATATAATTTAAACATTGATCATAATACTACGCAGAAAAGTCTAGAATATCAATAATTTAGTTAAGTACTACATGTACCTACAATATGATATTTACTAATAAAACTCAAATAGAGTTTCCCAAGTATCACTGAAAACTAAATTGCTTTAATACTTAATTAATAGAAATTTACTTATATAAATTAGTTAGAGATAAATAAAATAAAATAGATATCACAAGAATAATACATTTCTACGCTACATAACTGCTGGATGCTTGGAGTTTCTGGATGTTGAGCGAGAATTCACCAATATTTCTGTAGCTTGGAGACAATCTAACAATTATATATAATTAAATATACTTTATATCAACTACACCATCAGATAAAAATACCCGAACAAACTATGACACTTTGATATAATTAAATTAAAATAAACAGACAAAAAGTGTTGAAACATTTTCATCAATACCTCAAATATCTTTGCAATGCAATTTAGTTTACAAGGGAATTTCCCTTATCCTAGATAACGTACGATGCTATTCATTTAATTAGTAGCATATTTCAATCTACATACATAAATAATTAACGAAACAGCAACATTAATATAAATTACAATTTAATACCAATAAAGTGATTGATTTTAGCAGAAGATATTTTTGATATTTTATAATAAAAGTTTTAACTATGTATTCAAAAATTTAATTTAGGGGTTGAAAAATGAGCCTCTCCAAAGAAATAGATGAAAGCGTTAAAAAATTGATAATAAAAGCATTGCAACGACAAGAAACTTTTCAAAATAAATCCCTACAATATGTAATATCAAACGGTAGCATCGGTTTCATAAAAAGAAATTTATTTGGAACCGGATCAACAAAAATAAGCAACATTGTAGACGCCCACGACTTTATCTAAGCCGACTGAGCGGTAATTTGCACGAGTAGCAAAATCAGCTACCCCAAAATCAGCTCCAGTGATTAATCCCGGACGTCGTCCAAATATTTATGTTTGATAGTGTACATATTCAAATGATTTCCTTCACCTTAGTTATTTTCGCAACTCAAAAATAAAACTTATAAAATATTAGACTACCTAAATAAAAATCTAATTAGCATCATTCACCTATTGAAGAGATCTCCTCCACCAAAATCCTGCACCTTATCAATAATTCAGAAATTTGATCTCTTAATTTTAATTAATAAATAAATATAAATATATCCAAAATTTTAACTCAGTTCACGGACCTCATTCCCTGCCAAATCAAGCATGCAAAGTAAATAAAACAATAAATAAATGCAATGAAAAGGAACCCTTACTTTCTTAAAAATGTATCGATGTGTCATATACGTAATTTTGACGATTGTGTGTACATCCCACCATCTAAATTTCAATAATAAATCCATTAAGACAACCATTAAACTCAAAAACATTTAGCCTTCCAAAATGATTTAACATAATTCCACTTTTTCACATAAATGAACTCATCATTTTGTGTTAAAAATCAAGTCTTAACTTAATTTAAACCAACATTTCTAAATTCGCATTTCTTTATCTATTTATTTATTTATTTAGACAATTTATAATTTATAATATTAATTAAATTAATTAGAAAACAATTTGATTCAGTATGTAATACCTTGTAAAAAAATGTATTAATCCTGCCTAAATAAACCGTTCAAATGAATTTTTTTTAACAGCTCCCACTTCCAATTCGACTCAAACCAATTCGATTTTGAGTCGAATATACAAAATCTTATTGTGTTCAAATAATGCATGGTATCATGCATAATGATAATATCATAGTTGTTTCGTGAATACACAAAAACACAAAGAGATCAACACACCTGCATTCAAGTAACAAAATCTTATATACTAAAACCAAAAACATACTAAAACCACCAACACACATTGACGGTAAATATTTTCTACCATCTTTCATGTGCGTATCAGTAGACCTTATAGTAAATGTACGGACATGTTCTCCAAATATAAACAAAACAGAATTGTTTATATAACGTAACAATTGTAATCAACAAAAATGATTTATTATTTTTAATTTTAATTTCCAATATTTAATTGTTGCGATGTTTACAGCTCTCTTGTCGAATAAAAAATGACCGAGCTAAGAATAATTTTTATTTTATTAAACTAAAGTGCGCCAAATACTTAAAAAAACCGAATTCACCATTATTTCGAAATGCTGAATGAGTTTAAGGTATTTAATTTAAGCAAGTCATCGAGGTTCAACCGTAGATGACAGTGCGATCAGAACGTAGAACTTCTATAATATTGTCGATAGTTTAGATTGACTTCTTATCGACTATATAAAAAAAACAATAAACAGCTGTCATATTCTAATGACAATAATGGTAAATTTTTGGTCGCTTTAATTTAACTTTTACAATATTTCAATTATTTTAATTTGTAATTAATTCAATTTCAGAAAATGGAAAATCAATTCAAGAAGAAAAATAGAAGTAAAATAGTAAAAAAAAAATATAAGTATAAGATAAGTATAAATTATCAAATAATTCAGTGTTTACATTTTTATATTTTTGTTTTCAGCTCCTGGTGATCCTGAACATCCCACACCCATTGACTCTACCGAGTCAGAAGGTAACAAACAAATTTTTGAGATTGGCCGAACAATTTCACCAAGTTTGGTTTTAACTCGCAAAACTCGTACTAATCCATCTGGACCTGGAATAATCTTAATAATGCGACCCATTAGCCATCTGGCAGGTGGAACATCTTTTTCAATGACAACTACTAGATCATCTATGGCTGGATTTTCTGTTGGTGTTGTCCATTTCTGGCGTTGTTGTAGCGACAGTAAATATTCTTTATTCCACCTCTGCCAGAAATGTTGGACCATTTGCTGTATATGTTGCCACCTTGACAGCCGGTTTTTCTTAACATGTAGCAGATTTTGATCCGGTAACAACGTAATAGGCTGCCCGATTAGAAAATGTCCAGGAGTTAGAGGAGCCATGTCGTCCGGTGTCATTCCGCATAGTGGTCGTGAATTAAGGATGACCTCTATTTCAATCAGCAATGTTGCCATCTCCTCATAAGTAAGACGTAGGAGAGTCACGTCTTACTTATGAGGAGATGGCAACGTTGCTGATTGAAATAGAGGCCATCCTTAATTCACGACCACTATGCGGAATGACACCGGACGACATGGCTCCTCTAACTCCTGGACATTTTCTAATCGGGCACCCGTTTTAAATAAAATTTTGTAGATTTTATGGCTGCCTCCCATAAACCTCCAAAATTGGGAGCAGCTGGTGGTATAAAATGCCATTCTATACTGTGAGTTGTGCAATACTTCATTATAGCTGTGTTTTTTGATACTATTGCTAGACTGGATTGCAGTTCTCTTTCCGCGCCGATAAAACTGGAACCATTGTCACTATATATTACGCCGCATATTCCTCGTCGACCATGGAATCGTCGCAGAGCTGCTAAGAACGCCTCAGTGGTCATATCACACACCAACTCTAGGTGTACAGCCTTTGTAACCATGCATAAGAAAAGCGCCAAATAAGCCTTTATGGTTTTCGCACCTCGAAGTCTCGAAGACTTGATGTATAGTGGCCCTGCGTAATCCACTCCCGTGGTAAAGAATGGCCTTTGGTAAATTACTCGAGCTTGTGGCAATTGTCCCAAGAGTTGCTGTTGTTGTTGTGCCTTCGCGAACACACTTGACACATCTCCGAATCACTGCGCGCACTTCATCCTTGCCCCGTAAAATGTGGTAATTTTGTTTTAATGTGGTCATCAAAACCTTTGGACCAGCATATAATTGCTTGATGTGTTCGTCTCTGACTATTAATGTTGTTAAATGATGCCTAGCTGGAAGAATAATAGGGTGCTTCATTGCGTAAGGAACATCTGCGTTACTTAATCTGCCACCAACTCGTAATAAACCAACTTCGTCTATAAAGGGAAAAAGACTCGTTAATTTAGAACTTTTACAAATATGTTTATTTTTAGTGAGGTCATTGATCTCCGAAGCAAACTGCAAAGTTGAACTCGTCGCATCACCAAATTAAATGCATCTTGGTTAGCCTCATTGTATTGTGGTGAGAATTCTAGACTCTCTGCTATTCTGGATTCACCTTTCTCCCGAAATAATAATAACATTCGAACAAAAACAGCTATCACCTTCGAAAATTTTGAACATCTTGCGATGAGACTCCAAAGCCGGTCGTCAATGTCTTCATTATTGACTAACACCACCGTATTTAGCTTCTGTTCTTTTCAAACTTCTTCTGGACATAAATTTTGGTCGTCTCATGAGTCGGTGAGGCGAGAATTACCGGATCGCAATGGTATTAGTTATTGTAATTGTGTTCGAATGCTCTTTTATTATTCATGCTCTTCATGCTCTTTTTAGTTTTTCGTATAGTTATTTTGTGTTCTTTGTTGAGATTAGGGTTTCGTATACGAATGAAATTTTTAAAGGGACGCGAAGATGACGATGTTTGAAAAAAAAAAAAAATCAATCGACTAAAATGCAAAATTGTGTATTAAAATTTTATTAATTTCAATTAAAATTGTGTATAACCTGCAATTCGATATATTTAATTTCAAATTATTTATATTTATAAACAAAAATTTTCTTTTGAATTGATAATAAAGACGAAGTAAAATAATGCATTTGAAAATCCAATATGATTTTGTTTACGTTTCGTTCCATATGGCATTGGGACAATGTATAAAATGCATGTGGTAGTTAGCAAGATAAACAGAAAATAAAGGAATAAGAAAATAGATTTTTAATAATAGGTACATATGTATGTATGTTCAAAATATTATATTTTGTTGGTAAACAAGAGCAATTACATTTAAAAATTCAAATATTTTACGTTATGTACTTATGTATAATTTTTTCTACCTTTTTTTATCTTGGATATTAGCTATATTAAAAAAAAAATATAATGGGCAAAAAAGATTTCGTAAAACATCATTATCAATTTCAAATACAGTTTGTAAAAAAAATTTGCGATTATTCTCGATTTGTTGAAATTTATAAAATTTTCAACAGAATTTTTTGATGGCTTAAATATTAAAATAAATTAAATCAATCAAATATTGTGAAAGTATAGTTTACATTATGTATTTTGAATGTATTTGAGTGTAAGTATTTTTAGTAACCCTTACATAATGTAAACTGTACTTACACAATATTTGATTGATTTAATTAAGTTTTTAATAAAAAATTAATCTGCTTTTGCAACACGAAACCTAAAAAATTAATAAACAAACATGTTAAAACTAAAGAAATACATTTTTTTATTATACAATAATAGAACTTTACTAAAAGTAGAATATTCAAAAAATATTTACAACGAACAACACAGTATGTATTGTTAATTCTCCTGCTTCATAGCAAGTGAAATATTCTCACACGTGAGCATAAGCATCAAAAAATTTTCCCGATTTCAACGGATTTCAACCGATTGGCTTATTTTTGATACTTACCGTCACAAAACGATACACTAATACAAACAACGAAAATGACAGAACACAATAACCAAATGTATCTTATACTCCTTGTACGTATACAAAATTCTCATGAGGCAGTGAGGAAATTTGGGACCAAAATTTATATACTGGTATTTCTGTCGTAATTTTATGTTGGTTTGGCCATTCTACCTCTGCTTTCATTAACCAATGCGGGCCATTCCACCATAAGCTGTGCTCCACCAACTCCTCCGGAAACAGGCCTCTCGACGAGCAATCAGCTGGATTGTCCATTGATGGTACGTGGCGCGGTAAAAAATACTGGTCGGCACCAGCATCTCGTGATATTTTCATGTGTCCTAGTTTAAAGAACTTGTAACGATCTGCATTTGCATATCGACTCAAACAGCGTAAAAACAAAGAGAGAAGGTACTATTTTTTCTTTGATTTCATGTCAGCAGATGCAGATGGCAGAGTCGTTAACAGAAAGGAAAAACAAACAAAAAAAACTACGATGCGACATTGACAGCGACGAAAACAGAACGAGGGAAGAGACAAGGTCTTTTTGGTTTTGGCATTGCACAACGACGGTCGTGTATACATAAAAAAGTAAAGCCGGAATTTATTAATGTCCGCCAGGGATGAAAAATCAAATTTTGTGTGTACCATAATTGTATAACCAACAGAATATAATAATTTTAAAAGGTGTGTGGAACAAAAATAAAAAAAAGTATAAATATATAAGTGATAATACCCTACATAATATCTAATTTGGGGAACAAAGAAACAAAATAAATTAACTCATACGAAGTGATCTAATACATATTTGGTTATTTGTGAAATTTGCCTAAATAAATATCTGAGTGCAAATTTTTCGGTGTTACAATACCGACGAGAAAAACTGAAAGCGTGCCATTGCAAATACAACATTAATTATTTTTGTTGTGCTATTCGTTTCGTGGTGGACCCGCGACGAACGTTTGTTAATAAAAAAATTACAAAAAAAACAACATATCCAGAACACCAATTCCACGCGCTCCTATAGAGAAGTCAACATTACTGTCGTAACTGTGTTCGGGTAGAAAAGCCGCGTGTGTGAAGAAAAATCAAGCAACCACATCAGCTGTTTGTGGATTTCCATAGTCGTCGGTCGCAAGCACATTCCGGTTGGGGGTAAACCAGCGTATCCTTTCAAATAGAATTAAAAAGCCAATTTATTGTTAATTTATAAATATTTTTTTATTAATTTCTTTCTTATTATTTTTTTTTTTGTTTACTTAATTTATTGTTAATATTTTCTTATTTCATTTACATTAAAAAAAAAAACAAAGGAATATTTTTTTCCACTCACAGTTTTTTCCACTCAAATTCGCCCATTCTCCCTTTTTAAACCAAGTCGTTGGAAACATTCCTCTGTTATAAATGAGCTTTACGAGCCAAAATCAAGCAGCGCGCCTTATCAATAGTGGGATAATCAACGTCTGATGTGCCTAGTTTCTGCGTCCATCTTTTGGGTAGCAATATATATAAGCCAGGGATCCCGACTCTCCGCTTGTGGCCCAAGTGCCTTGAGTCCACGTACGACTTCATCGCAAGTATTATGCAAACGTGCAATAGATTTGGAAGTAGCGTTTGTTACTATCGGTTGGTCAAAGTACGTTTGAATAAATGAATCGACGATGTATCGTTTCCTGTCGTATCTCTTGCAAAGCTTATGGTATGCTTCGATATAATTCGCGTCATTAACTGGAAAATGTTGAACTAACGCAAATGCTTCGCCTCTTAAAAGTCCCTTGAGGTATTGAATCTTTTGGGCAGGAGAAAGATTTACATTCTCGTGCACTGTCGACCCAAATAAATCAAAAAATGATTGCCATTCCTTAAAGTTCCCATCGAATGGGGGAATGGTAATACGCGGCAATCGAAAATCACTAGACGGTGTATGCGACATATTCAACGTTTGATCCAAATTTACTGCCGGTGGATCCGTTGCCTTCATCTTGCGTATAGCGCCTTGTAACGTAGAAACGATGGAATAATACTGAGCATCTACGGTTTCGATGTCAGTTTGAACGACATCAGATAATGCGAGCATTTGGTATTCAACATCCACAAAATCTTTGTAAAACTGTTGTATTTTTCCAATCTAACACTATCGGTTAGGTCTTCAATATTCGTGTCATTCTTAATATTACTAACAATGACACGAATTGTTGGTCTTCAATATTCGTGTCATTCTTAATATTACTAACAAAATTTTCTATTCGCGTAATCTGACCTTTAATATATGATCGCTTTCCTTTTAGCACATCCATTATCGACTACTGATGTAAAATTATAAAAGTTGGACTCACTACGTTATATCACAAGTTACAACACGTGGGAAGAAGAAAAAACATTCAAAGTACCGAAATACGAGTATAAATTGGATTCAAGTCTATAGTAAACGATTTTAAACTATGTATACTGTCTGATAAAACACTTAACACTCCTTAATATAATTCACTGAATACACTTCGATGCACTTATGAAATTTTCACACAAAAAAATCGAACGTTCTAAATATAGTTTTTATTGAATACTTATTAGTTTAATATAAATAATTAACAAAATAAAATTAATTTTCAAATAAAGTTTATTCAATAAAGGTTTTATGCGTGTTATTTATTTATAGTAAATATAGTAAAATAAATGTATACACAATGCGTTTATTCTTCGGTTTCCCGCTCGATGTGGCTTCCTTAATTCTGTTTTCCAAAACTGCTACTGAACACAATCCGGCTCGAAGGACCAAAAAATGTATGGACATGTTCTCCAAATATAAATAAAACAGAATTGTTTATATAACGTTACAATTGTAATCAACAAAAATGATTTATTATTTTTAATTTTAATTTAATTGTTGCGATGTTTACAGACCTCTTGTCGAATAAAAAGTGACAGAGCGAAGAATAATTTTTATTTTACTAAACTAAGTGCGCCAAATACTTAAAGAAACCGAATTCACCATTATTTCGAAATGCCGAATGAGTTTAAGGTATTTAATTTAAGCAAGTCATCGAGGTTCAACCGTAGATGGCAGTGCGATCAGAACGTAGAACTTCTATAATATTGTCGATAGTCTAGATTGACTTCTTATCGACTATATAAAAAACAATAAACAGCTGTCATATTCTAATAACAATAATGGTAAGTTTTTGGTCGCTTTAATTTAACTTTTACAATATTTCAATTATTTTAATTTATAATTAATTCAATTTCAGAAAATGGAAAATCAATTAAAGAAGAAAAATAGAAGTAAAATAGTATAAAAAAAATATAAGTATAAGATAAGTATAAATTATCAAATAATTCAGTGTTTACATTTTTATATTTTTGTTTTCAGCTCCTGGTGATGCTGAACAGTACATATAAACACACCTAAACTATGTATCAATATAATACAGTAAAATATTGTGACAACTGTATCAACAGCAACGCAAAAAATTCTCTTTTTGTTGCTGTTTGTGCATTATAATACATAAACCAACAAAATATATTACATTTCCTTAACAGAATCCGTGTAAAGAGCGAACAAGCAGCTGTACAACCATATTGTTGATCCTGCCATATATAAATCAAGTTGTATGCATGTATTAGTGCCCATTTTACACAATAGTACAATACTTGTGACAGCTGTATCAAAACCAATGCAAAGATTCTCTTTCTCGTTATTGTTTGTACTTAATAATACAAAAACCAACAAAACCACGCACACTTTCTTCACAGAAACCGTGCAAAGAGAAAACGACGCAGCTACATAATACATAAACATATTTATGGCCCTTTTATATACCAAATTATAAGTATGTATTAGTGTCGATTGTTAAGTGTACAAAAAATCACACATAAGAATACAAATAAGTGTGCGTAAAAATAAAATCTAATACCAAATTTATTGCGACGACTTATTTTATAAAAATTAAAATTTATTTCAATACTATCCCGGCTGTTCACACGCAGTCAACACACCACCTCCCCGCTTCCCACCTCTCCGCCTATAAACTACCTTCCCCCTCCAGTTAGTTTATAGGCAAAGACTATTAGACTTTAGTAATTAAAAATTGAAATTTGATTTTATGTACAATCCACAAAATATCAAATCATGCACTTTTAAATTTTCTATCTACAAAAATAAAAAAACATTGCCTGACAAATGCATCCCGGTGGATTGCATTTTCCAAAATTACACATTAGTTTAATTATTTTCACTACACTTGGATTATAATTACACTAAAATTAATTTAATTAGAATTTAATTTAAAATTAAACTGTATATACTTATGTATATAAAGTATATACATAAGAAACAAAAATAAAAATAAAATAAAATTAAATTAAATTTTTGAAGAGGATAGAAAAAACACGTCTATCGACGAACTGTCGCCAACCCCCGCTATAGCCTGATGAGATTGACTGGTAAAAAATTAAATTTTTCGTTATTCTCACTCAGACCTAAACTGAAAACTTGCAAAATTTCTCGATAATTTCTCCCTCCGTACAAAATAATTATTTGGTCAAGTACCGATAAAACCTAACATTTCAAAACAGAAATCGTATTTATGCGCCAAATAAGATTAAATTGAAATTTATTAAGAGTTTAATATTTGTGTTTGCGTAAAATTCGCTAATACTTAACTACACGGTCGTTTTCTACATATGTATAGAAAGTAATGTAAAGTGTAATTAGCATTTTCAGTCGCTATAGCCTGATGAGATTGACTGGTAAAAAATTAAATTTTTCGTTATTCTCACTCAGATCGAAACTGAAAACTTGCAAAATTTCTCGATAATTTCTCCCTCCGTAAAAAATAGTTATTTGGTCAAGTACCGATAAAACCTAACATTTCAATACCTGATCTATGTATCAAGATACAAGAAAATATTTGTGACGACTTTACCAAAACCAACGAAAAAGTCTCTCTTATTTTGTTGTTGTTTGTATATTACAATACAAAAACCAACAAAGCATAGTACATTTCCTTAATAGAATCTGTGTAAAGAGCGAATGAGACAGCTGCATAAACATATTGTTGGCCCTGTTATATATAATGTTTCAAGTATATATTTCTGTCGATTGTTCATAAAATCAAACATAAGAACATATATAAGTGTGGGTAAAAATAAAATCTAATATGACATTAAATACGGCGTATGTCTATTTAAGTTAAAATCTATTTCAATACTATCCAATTATTAGACTTTAGTAATTAAAATTGAAATTGATTTTTATGTACAAACACCAAATCATGCACTTAAGAAACAAATCAATAGTTTTGATTTCTCTATTTGACAAATGCATCCCGGTGGATTGCATTTTGCAAAATTACACTTTAATTATTATTTCACTATACTTTAATTATTATTACACTAAAATTGAATTTAATTAGAATTAAATTTTTGAAGAGGATAGGAAAAAAACACGTCTATCCTCTTTTAAGAACATTTGCTCACCCCGTGAATCATACAACAGATCATATAACTAAATTAAATAATTTGCTCTTTATTTGTGTTGTGTGTGTTGTGTCACACAACACTATTTTCCCGGCAAAGCCAATATTAAATGCTTACTAGACGTTATACTTTTATTGTTTCTGTATATAATAGTTGTACTGCTTTCACCAAAAATAAAAAAATTACAACAACAATCGTACTAGATAGACCAAAAAATAGTTTAGCTAACCCAAAAAAAAATTAGTGGTTAAACAAACTTGCTACAAGAGTCGAATTAACAAGAAAATACACGAGAAAAATTAGACCAAAATTTGGTTAATTTTTGCTATTGCTTTGACCAGCCGTTAACCAAATAAAATACCTAACTCATTTTGGTTGAAAGCAATACACTTAATGTAATAAATTTTGTATAAAAAGTCAAGCAAATGAAATATAAAAATCAGAATAAATTTACCTTCAATCGTGTGTTTATTTCATTCTCAAGATTATTAAAACCTCACCAGTGGTAATCTTAATAATCATCAAATATACAAGTTCTGAGCAGAAGCGAGAACTTTACTTGGTCCTTCGAGCTTATTGAGCATAACCAAACAACAACCAACATCAGGGAGCTCAAAATGGATCAACTACTACAAAAAAAAAAATTACCACAAAGATGGAGATAGCAGAAAAACAATAAGCTATCTCGAAAACAGTATCGCTAAACTAAAAACACTATATAGCAAATACTTAACCATCGATGAGGCTATCCGAAAGATTTTTTTTTTTCCTTTATTTAATATTGCAACTGATTTACAAATCATTTAGTAATTTATCTTTCTTAAATGAAGATTCACATTTGACGGGCAGTAGCCCAATGGTTACTCCCGTTTGAATTTACATAGTAATTATTTTTCTCTATCCTAATGAAACACAACTGCCTAATTCCAAAGGTTTCTGCCTTTGAAGTCTTCTTACTGCATTGGTGGTATCCAACAAACTTCGTATGTCTGCATTTTGGTGCCGAGATATCCGCTGAATGTGTTTCTTCGCATGATTTTGTATTTCTTCACTTACATATTCCATGTTTAAGTCCCTATGAAGGTTATCATTTCTAATGTACCATGGTGCGTTTATAATGCCACGCAGCACTTTGTTTTGAAAACATTGAATCATTTGTACATTTGTCTTCTTGGTACAACCCCAAAGTTGAATACCGTAGGTCCATACTGGTTTAAGTATTTGCTGATATAATAGTAATTTGTTATGTATTGTAAGCTCAGAGTTTCTACCTATTAGCCAATACATTTTCCTATATTTAATGTTCAATTCTTCTTTTTTCTTTTTAACATGCTCTTTCCATCTGAGCTTGCAATCGAGAGTCATGCCGAGGTATTTGGCTGTATTTGCATTTGGAACCGGCCTTGAATTTAGTTTCACTGGAATCCAGTTAACTTTCTGGTTTGTGAAGTTTACGTGAACCGATTTTGCTTCATTTAGGCTAATGCGCCATTTCTTTGTCCAGCTACTCACTGTGTCGGTTGCTTTTTGAAGTTTGGTCGTTGCTTCTGATATACACTTTCCAGTCGCCAGAATAGCTGTATCGTCTGCAAATGTTGCTATGGTGGCACCTTCTGTATTTGGCATATCTCTGGTGTACATGATGTACAATATAGGACCCAGTACGCTACCCTTTGGTATGCCTGCTGATATTCTCTTTAGTTCAGAGTACTCTCGGTTATATTTTACACGGAAATGTCGGTCTGCGATATAAGATTTAAGAATTTGATAGAATTGCTTTGGTAGATCTTGATGCAATTTAAATTCAAGTCCTTTATGCCAAAACTTGTCGAATGCTTGTGCTACATCTAAGAAGATGCTGGAGCATATCTTCTTATTCTCTAGTGAGTCTTCTATTATATCCGTTATTCTGTGAACTTGTTCTATCGTAGAGTGATTTTCTCTAAATCCAAATTGGTGTGGTGGAATCAAATTTCTCTCTTCTATTATTGGCTTGAGTCTCTTGAGCAGTAATTTTTCAAATAATTTTGAAATTACAGGAAGTAGTGAAATCGGTCTGTACGACTTTTATCGTTCGCTCGTTTGCCTGGTTTGGGGATCATAATTACTTCAGCAACCTTCCATTGCCGTGGGACATATTTTAGTCTGAAGACAGCATTGATAATTTGAACCAATTTTCGTAGTCCATTCTCGGGAATGGCTTTTACGACTTGTCCAGTATTTAAATCATATCCTGGAGCTTTTTTTGCGTTCAAATTACACTTGATCTCATTTTTTAATTCCTGTAATGTTACACATCGAATATTATATTCATCAATTATGCTAACTGTTTTAATGTTTTCATCTGCTGTTTGCCTAGGTAACGGTTGAAAGGTGTCTTCCAAGTGAGCTGCAAATAAAATAGCTTTTTGCTTGTCGCTTTTGGCCCAGGTTCCTTCCCCATTTTTAATAGGCGGCACATGCGTTTTGGTTCTTTTTAATCCCTTTGTTGCTTTCCAAAGAGAGTAATCAGTATCTTTATGTTCGGTGAGACCATTTAAGTACTTGTTAATAGTTTCATTCTTAATTTCTTTTATAAGTTGTTTTAGTTTATTGCATAGAAAATTGAGGATTTTTTTGTTTTCCGGGGCGCGTGTCCTTTGCCAGGTTTTTCTTGCCTTCCGTTTCTCTCTAACTAACTCCCTGACCTCAATAGGATAAGTTTGATTCCTACGGGATTCGGTGTGACTAGCAGGAGAACTTTCCCATGCTGCTTGTTGAATAGTACTGTTAAATACCTCTAGTTCGTCTTCCAACTGTACCGGTGTTTTAATCGGCACTCGTAGATTTATTTGCATTTCAATTAGTTCTTGGAATAGGTCCCAATTAGTTCTAGTATTTGTTAATTTAGGCAGGTTATCCTTATTAATTATCATTGTGCTGAGTGTCATGATAACAGGTGTATGATCGGAATATATCCCTTCGCTGTTTTCGATGCACATGTAATCCTCGGAGATCCCTTTCGTTACATAAAAATCAATGAGATCTGGTATTTTATTTATATTAGCAGGCCAGTATGTTGGTTTACCTCCAGAGTGGAACTCGCAGTTATTTATTCGTCCGGCTTCGAATAGCTCTTTTCCTTTATGGGTTGTAAGTCTTGATCCCCAATAGGTGTTTTTTTTTTTGAAGTCACCACCAATAATAAAATTGGATCCTAGTGATCTAAAGAGTCTATTATAATCTTCTTTGTTTAGATTATAGCGTGGAGGGCAGTAGATAGAGGAAATACTGTATTCATTATTATTGTTAGTTTCAACTTTTATGGTTTTAACTTGCATACTTTCCTCTTCTATACTAGGTTCTTCATAGTGTTTGAGATTCTTTTTCACTATTACTGTTGATCCTCCTCTGGGTTTTCCTCCTGGGTGAACAGCATGGTAACATTCATAATCACGTATTTTAATAAATGATGTTTTTGTCAAATGGCTCTCCGATATAAGGCAGATATCTATTTTTTCTAAATTTAGAAAAATTTCTAGCTCTGGAACATGTTGCGCTAGTCTGTTCGCGTTCCAGGTGACAATTCTTAATAATCTGCTCATTTTAGTATATGAGGGCTGTTGCCTCGTTCAAGGTTTGATGCATATCTAGACGCTTATATAAAGCTTCTAGACCACGTTCTTGCTTTGCTAGCCTTATATTTATGGCTTCTATGCTTCGACAAATCCTTTCAAGGGGGTTATCATTCGTAGCATTAGATGATTGCTGTACAATTTGTGAATAACTTTTCCGCTCTGTACCAATACCTGGTGGTTTTGGCTCCGCTTGGGTTTTAGTTGGTTTCTCTTCTCTCGTAACCCTAGGGTTTTGAGGAAACTGATGCGTTTTGTTTCTAAGTCATTGAAGTTCTTTGGCTACTTCACAGCCTCTATAATTTGCAGGATGATGCCCTTTACAGTTTATACATTTTGCAGGGGTGTTTCTACTTTCTGTACACTCTTTCGCGTTGTGTTTTCCAGCACATTTTACGCATCTTGGCTCCCGTCTGCAATATTTTTGCGTGTGATTGAAACCTTGGCATTTTTTGCATTGAGGTATTAGCCTCGTGTTTTTCTTAAGCGGTTCTATTTTAACCCTCATATTGAGAATTGCTTTGATGTTGAAGATGTTTTCAACTTTCTCCTTTTTGTTAAACGTAAGCATGAAGAGTGGAAGCCCCCTTTTTTGACTTGATTGTTCTCACCTCTCTATCGTTTTAGGATATTTACTGCATCTTCTATTTGCAGATCTCTTTCCATTAGGTCCTCAATTATGTCCTCCTTCTTACACGTTGGATAAAGGCCTCTGGCCATAACCTTAATTGCGCGTTCGTTTTTATCTTCGTATGTGAACCATTCTTTACCTTCCGCATTGAGCTTTGTTGCTAGAGCTCTATATGTATCGGAATCTGGTGTATTGATTTTCCACACGTTATTGTTTAGTGACACTACTCTATGTTCCTTAGCTGTCACTGATTTCATTATAGATTGTATACTAGCAAATTCTGTTATGCCGATTACATTAATTAGCGCCTCCCTTTTCTTTCGGTACAACCTTTTGTTGCCGATTTTGTTGCTGTTGCTGGTGAGCTCGTATGGTATTAGTATCACCAGTTACTAATACATTAGCTTGCGAATGATCTCCAACTTCAGGCGAGAATTCTGCTTTTCGTTTTTTGGTAGGTCTTTTCTTCCTTTTCAGTACCCAATCTGTTTCTCTCATGAGATCCTCTTCATCAGTATGGAACTCATTGTTATAACTGGTGTGAGTACTTGTTTCATTATAACAAGTTAGCGGGTTTTCAGAAATCTTCATTGGTTTGGGCTTCTTTAATTCTTCATTTTCTTTTTTTAGTTTTTCAATTTCGCTTCTTAGTTGGGTTAAAAGTACATCTACTTCACTGAGTTTTCGACAGAGTTCAGCGTTTTCGTCTTTCTGCTGATTTGCAAAGTTAGTATGATGGTTTGGTGATCTTAACAACATTGAACTTCTTTCGAATGGGTTTAGCAATGATTGGCTCACCCCAGAATCCATTGAGTCAGCCTCGTAAGAGGGTGGATTAGCCAACTGGGTAGTTGGTTTACCACCTGGGGTATTGTTTCCTTTTTGCGTTGTACTCATTGCTTTAAAACTGGTTATGTATCAACTACCAACCTAACCAGTACAAGTTGGCAGTGGGTCATTGAAGAGAACATCATTTGCTATGTTCTCGGTAGTCGGTTATTCCGCCGTATCTCGGTCGCCAAAGCCTCGTTAGTTAATTAGCAGGAAGTACCACGTGCAGGTGAGGTTGGCATTTGGGCTAGTATATTTAGACCATCTAAACCGGCGCCTCTTACCCCCCTATCCGAAAGATGAATCCACCTTTAGAACCGCAGCATCCATATCTTATAGTGAAAAAGTAAGTTGCTGACACTAGTATACGTAGCTGTTAAATGATATGCGGCTACGTATAAATAACGGGCCACCGAAAACACCGACAATAAACATACCAGAGAGCAACCTGCAACTTCCAACGCCCTCCAAACAACAACCAGCAACGGAAGAGACAACAACGCTACAGAACAACCAGAGGAATCAACAACCAGCCGAGGGAGCAAGAAGCGACCAAAACCCTCATCAGCCATCATACATTAGTAGCAGACCACCTCAAGTGCAAAAATGAAAAACAATAACAACAAAAGGTTGTTTAAGAGACAAGACGTTCTGATGCGACAAATTTATCAGAAGCTAGCCTCAATAGAGTACTCACTGGATACCAACGAAAACCAGAACGCCTACTTCCAATTAAAAACGAATCAACTGACCAAGGAGATGGAAGAGATTGATTCACTATGCATAACGATCCTCGTCGAAACAGAAGAAAAGGAGCAGGCATCGGATTATTTCCGTGAAAACTACTACAGTACACTCAAGGATAGGGTGGACTTCATGATAGTGCGATTGCAAGAAAGACAGACCGAACCAACAACCTCGATCAGAATAACAACAGTGCAGCTGCCTAAAGTCGAACTACCAACATTTCATGGGGATTATGAGCAATGGAGCTCTTTCAACGATATCTTCACAGAGCTGACCCACGGAAAGAACCAGCTATCAGATACGGTAAAAATGACGTATTTAAAATCGCACATTCAGAAAGGGGCAGCAAAACTAATCAGTCATCTAGTAACAACGGGTGACAACTATGAGAAAGCTTGGAAAATATTACAAGCCAGATACAACAACCCTAGACTTCTGGCAACCAAATATTTCAATTCATTGCTATTATTATCAGCGGTGCACACATAATCGGCGGGAGCAATTCGAGCCCTGCACGATACAGCAAGGGAAATGCTCCACAATATCAACCACCTCAATATAAGCGCCCCATTTGATGCATTCATAGCTTTCATCTTAATTTCATTAACACAACAACTACCCGAGACAAATGTCGATACCAGTAAATGAACCTATCTGCAGAATATACAATTAGCAGATCCATCTTACTACCAAGCTCAATCAATCGATCTTGTGCTAGGGGCAGACTACTTACTATCCATCGATAATACAAAAGAACTTGATAAACGCGGGTATCCGGAGCCCATGGCACAACACATGGAATTCGGATGGATCA
Organism: Tipula vernalis; assembly: GCA_958295665.1. Lineage (NCBI taxonomy): Eukaryota > Metazoa > Arthropoda > Insecta > Diptera > Tipulidae > Tipula > Tipula vernalis. The sequence continues at coordinate 248,964,427 of OY282558.1, forward strand.
TAATTGGAAGCATGGGTAATTTAGAAAAGCAAACCAGAACAACCATGGTGTCAACCAAATCAATCGAAGAACAATTGAGATTGTTCGTGGAAAACGACAACATTCCTGAGCAACGAAGTCCCACTGAGGAAGAAGATAAGGTTGAGGAGCTGTTTCAGAGAACAGTAGAACGATGTCATGATAAGCGATATATAGTACAAATTCCGTTCAAGGATAACCACGGTAAATTGGGAGAATCAGGGAGAAAGGCCGTCGCAAGGTTATTACAAATCGAAAGAAGATTTATGAAAGATTCCGTACACAAACAGATTTATCATAAATTTATGCAGAAATACATCGAGTTAAACCACATGGAGTTGATCCAGGAAAGACCGGAAGGCGAATTAGCTGAAAACATATATTACATACCTCATCATGGTGTGATCAAAGAAGACAGCACAACAACCAAGCTCCGAGTATTGTTTGATGCATCCTCCAAAACAACTAGTGGACTATCCCTAAATGACATCATGATGACCAGTCCCAAACTTCAGGAAGAGCTGGCCGATACATTACTGCATTGGCGAAAACATAAAGTTGTGATGACTGCCGACATTGAAAAAATGTATCGCCAAGCGTGGATTAATAAAAAAGACCGAGACTACCAACGAATATTATGGAGAAGTAATCCTGCCCAGCCAATAAAAGCATATAGATTAAACACGGTAGCATACGGAACTACTGCAGGCAGCTATCTAGCAGTAAGAGCTTCAATAGCTAATTCAGCTAACATTATTATGACAGACTTCTACGCAGATGACCTGCTCACAGGGGCAGACAGTGTCGAGGAAGCACTAACAGCGCTACAAAAACTAAGAGAGCTCAGAGCCCAAGGTAGATTTCAGTTAAGAAAATGGACATCCAACACGCCCGAAATAATAAGTCAATTCCCCCAAGAACAACGAGCCGACGGGAACATTCAAACCAAACTAAACGATTGCATTAGAACTCTGGGGATTTTATACAACCCCCAAACAGATTTTTTTGAATTCAATATAGCCCGCTTGGAGTTCACTAACCAGCCCACAAAACGCTCAATGCTGTCTGAATCATAAAAGTTATTCGACCCTGTAGGATTTCTGTCACCAATAACAATTATGGCCAAAATTATGATGCAAGAAGTATGGATAACCGGAATAAACTGGGATGAACAATTACCAGAGAAGATGCGGACTAAATGGCTAAGTTACAAAGATGAACTAAGTGAAATTTCAAATACAAGAATACCGAGATGGATGATCACAAGAACAATAGGACGAAAGGAACTGCAGGGATTTGCTGATGCCTCAGAATACACTTACGCTGCGTCTGTCTATTGCCGTACCATAGACGCCTTCGGCGAAGTAACAACTCAGCTGCTAATATCCAAAACACGAGTTGCTCCAATCAAGACAAAGCTATCAATCCCGCGCCTCGAACTAAAGCAGCTGTATTATTAGCAAAGTTAATAAAACATGTACAAAATATCATGCAACTTCAGGACAACAAAACATACGCATGGTCCGATTCAACTATCACACCTGCTGGATCAAGGGCGACCCAAGCCGGTTTAAAACATTCGTTGCAAATAGAATATCAACCATCAAGGAAACATTACCGTCAACGACATGGCAACACGTGAAATCTCAAGACAACCCGGCGGATATTGCTTCACGTGGCATAACAACTAAGGAACTCATCAACAACAAATTATGGTGGTACGGACCAGAGTTCCTGGGAACAACCACATCGCACTCGAGATAGCCCTGGCCCACAATTCGGAAGACAACCTACCAGAAGTACAGCGGCAGGTGCAACCAGAACTGGAAGAGAAAGTAGCGCTAGTGACCGTTATAAAGGAAATACACCCTCTCTCAGAAGTATTTAACAAGGTCTCAGCGTACAACAAAATAAGGCGCATAGCCGCGTATTGTTTGCGATTTATCGACAACAGCATGCACAAAAATATCAACAAAGGTTCGCTAACAGCGCAAGAACTGCAGCGAGCAGAGACATTAATTTTAAATTTAAGCCAAGAGCAAGATTTCGGCCAAGATATTGCATACATAAAAAAATTTAAGAAGCTACACAAGAGTAGTAAACTATCATCACTAAACCCACTGTATGATGACAAAGGGCTATTACGCGTAATAGGGCGTTTGCAAAACTCAAACCTGTCCATCGACAGCAAACAACCCATAATTCTAAGCAAAAGCAACATAATCACGCAAAGGATCATCGAGGACGCCCACAACAAGACGTTGCATGACGGCACACAATTGACGCTAGCACTCCTGAGAAATAAGTACATACTGGATCCTTGGCGGTAGGTGCACCGTGAGATAAGTAATTAAAAAATGTATAACTTGTTTTCGGCACAAACAAGCCAACATGGAACCATTGATGGGCAGATTACCACCATCAAGAGTGAGGCCGGGAAGACCGTTTGCAAAAACGGGAATTGACTACGCGGGCACAACCCAACTAAGAACTACCCAGGGCCGCGGACATAAGGCATATAAGGGATACGTCGCACTATTTGTATGCATGGTGACAAAGGCTATCCATATTGAATTAGTGAGCAATTTAACAACAGAAGGATTCATTGCTGCGGTTCATATCCAGACGAGGATTATGCACAGATACATATTCCGATAATGGGACATATTTTATTGGAGCTAACGCCAAGATCAAAAAATGTTAATATACGGCCATGACGTCACTACCAGGCGACATAGCAGCCATGCTGGTCAGTGAGGGAACAAACTGGCACTTTATACCACCTCATACCCCTCACTTCGGAAGACTATGGGAAGCCGGAATAAAATCGATGAAATTTCGCCTTAAAAGAGTGATAGGGGAAACAACCCTCACGTTTGAAGAACTATACATCGTCGTCACTCAAATCGAAGCACTGCTCAATTCTTGACCTTTAACTCCGCTCACCAACGATGCCTCGGACTTAACAGCACTGACACCAGGCCACTTTTTTATCGGGGACTCCCTCAAGGTGTTACCAAGCGCCGACATCGATGAAATAATACTAAGAACCAGATGTCAGATAGTAGAAAAATGGTACAAGATTTCTGGAAATGGTGGTCATCAGAATATCTACACTAACTGCATCAACGGAACAAGTGGACATCCATTCAACCCAATTTAATGACAAATGATCTAGTTCTATTAAAAGATGAGCAACAACCTGCCACGCGATGGAAGTTGGGACGGTTATCCAGACTCACGCCGGAACAGATGATTTAGTGCGAGCAGCCACAGTCAAATGTAAGGACGCAATATACAAGCGACCAATAACGAAGCTATGCAAACTACCAATTGAAGATCGATCTGAGCAAACACTGCCAATACAACCAACTCAACTGGCGACAGATGTAACACTCAAGAATAACACGCCGAGCTCCAATCCGAACCATAGCGCCACATCTAGACAACCACCAAGCAGGTGAGCCAATAACATTCACCAATTCATTAAATAACGCGAATCATACAACAGGTCATTGATTGATTGATTGATTGATTGATTAAGAATGTACGGCCAAGCATTATAGCAAGACTCCCGGACTCCTGGGTACATACCGTACCCCCTTTCACATATAACAAAACCGAAGGATTGGATAGGATTATTAGTAGGGACAGACTCGACCCGGTTACTGACACCAAAGCGATCGATAGTTAATAAATTATTAGTACAATATATAGTAAATAGGTTAGCACAAGACAGCACAATCTAACTACATTATTAATGTTGTAATTTCCCCTGTCCGCTTTCATTAATTTACCTGATAAAATATTTAAGAAAAATTTAAAATTACTAAGCTAAGATTACAAAAGCAACGCTTATTTCGATATTCATGGTCGTTCTATATATAATTAATTAATTAATACATACCGCAACAAGAATTAAAAAAAAAACGTTAAAAACCATTATAAACATAAAATTTTACTTAAAACTAATCATAAATTTCCTACTGATCAAGAAAAGAAGATAAATAATTAAAAATTCAATTCTTTTATAAAATTTATAATAAATAATATTATTATTATTATTGATTGAAGGGCCATGTGGGCGATAAGCCACCTCGCACCGCGACCTAAAAGATTTATTGTGCTGGACCCTACTTAATTATCCGTCCAGTGAATATTCAGAAGCCATACCCCTTAATACCATTTTTATTTTAATCCGCATTCAACTTCCACCAAAAACTCTCCATTTCAATTTGTTTTGTACCTTTTCTTTATGTGTTCTCAATAAGACGACGAACATATCTTTTTCCACTCTTCGTCATGCTCATGCTGCGTACACAAACATTATTACCCCCTCCCTATTCCCTCCTCCCCCCTCCCCCCCCCCCCACACAATCAGAGCAATTTCAACAAAACACACCAACGAAACAACAATACACAAGCAAAAGGAATATTCCAGACGGAAATCACAGAAAAAAATCAAATAAGTTCGCAATACACGATCTATACAAAGACATAAAATTATTTCACACTGTACGTATAATTCGATACAATGAACGTGGAGAAGTACAAATTTTTATTTATCTCTTTCCAGTATGCATAGAAAATACAAAATATGTTTTTCGACAAAACAGATGGAACACCACCTTTAAATTTAAAAACATAACTAACCCTTCAAAGCGTGAATTGTTATAGAAAGGAATATTAATTTGTTTATGCGCTTTGATTTCTACAAATTGTGTTTCACATGGTGGAGATGTAACACTCATAAATAACACGCCGAGCTCCAATCCGAACCATACCGCCACATCTAGACAACCACCAAGCAGGTGAGCCAATAACATTCACCAATTTATTAAATAACGCGAATCATACAACAGGTCATTGATTGATTGATTGATTAAGAATGTACGGCCAAGCATTATAGCAAGACTCCCGGACTCCTGGGTACATACCGTACCCCCTTTCACATATAACAAAACCGAAGGATTGGATAGGATTATTAGTAGGGACAGACTCGACCCGGTTACTGACACCAAAGCGATCGATAGTTAATAAATTATTAGTACAATATATAGTAAATAGGTTAGCACAAGACAGCACAATCTAACTACATTATTAATGTTGTAATTTCCCCTGTCCGCTTTCATTAATTTACCTGATAAAATATTTAAGAAAAATTTAAAATTACTAAGCTAAGATTACAAAAGCAACGCTTATTTCGATATTCATGGTCGTTCTATATATAATTAATTAATTAATACATACCGCAACAAGAATTAAAAAAAAAACGTTAAAAACCATTATAAACATAAAATTTTACTTAAAACTAATCATAAATTTCCTACTGATCAAGAAAAGAAGATAAATAATTAAAAATTCAATTCTTTTATAAAATTTATAATAAATAATATTATTATTATTATTGATTGAAGGGCCATGTGGGCGATAAGCCACCTCGCACCGCGACCTAAAAGATTTATTGTGCTGGACCCTACTTAATTATCCGTCCAGTGAATATTCAGAAGCCATACCCCTTAATACCATTTTTATTTTAATTCGCATTCAACTTCCACCAAAAACTCTCCATTTCAATTTGTTTTGTACCTTTTCTTTATGTGTTCTCAATAAGACGACGAACATATCTTTTTCCACTCTTCGTTATGCTCATGCTGCATATACAAACATTATTACCCCCTCCCTATTCCCCCCTCCCCCCACACAATCAGAGCAATTTCAACAAAACACACCAACGAAACAACAATACACAAGCAAAAGGAATATTCCAGACGGAAATCACAGAAAAAAATCAAATAAGTTCGCAATACACGATCTATACAAAGACATGAAATTATTTCACACTGTACGTATAATTCGATACAATGAACGTGGAGAAGTACAAATTTGTATTTATCTCTTTCCAGTATGCATAGAAAATACAAAATATGTTTTTCGACAAAACAGATGGAACACCACCTTTAAATTTAAAAACATAACGAACCCTTCAAAGCGTGAATTGTTATAGAAAGGAATATTAATTTGTTTATGCGCTTTGATTTCTACAAATTGTGTTTCACATGGTGGAGACGGATGACGGTCGTAACATACTTAATATACTGATATTTTCAGAGGTATTTAAAATTTAATTTTATTTAATTTAATTTTTTGATCTTATTTAATTTAATAAAAATGGGATTGAAATTCAACAACATTGCTTTAAATGTGACCATTTTAAAATTATGATTGATGCAGCTTAATCAGAGGAAACAAAACAAAGCCTTATTCTTCAAGCCAAACACCAGCTGATACTGATTTAGCATATTCAATGAAGATGCTGATGAAAAAAGGGGAAAATAAATTTGCAACTTAAGGTTTATTCATTTGATTTGCAGCAGTGCCTTTCCACCCCGCTTCTACGAAAGAACGTTAGCTTTTCTAGAAGTTAGCTCTGGACGTACAACCTAACTATACACAACTGTGCGAACAGTAACCCATTTTGCTACATGTTGTTATAAATTGTTTTGTTTTTTAGTGTTAAAGTTGAGTAAATGTTATAATTTGTTATATGGTAATGTTATGTTGTAAATTAATGCATTGCGATATGACGAACGTCTCATTTAACTTACTAAAAATGTGTAAAGTAGATGCAAATAATTCATCTAACTTATTGTATACGCGTGGAATGGTTCTTCACAATTTTAACGTTAACCATTCAATCTTCAAATTATAAGTAAATATTGCATTAGTTAATTAATCCTGTTCACTTAATGTAAGTAACTTTAGTTTGAGTTGCGTATCACTAATTTTATTTGGTCAAGGGTTTTGTCTGTCGTATGAATCTTGATCAATTAACTAGCTCTGAGGTTACCACGAGTGGGGGATATTTCCAGAGCTATTAATTGTCAGAGAATGCTGTTATAGTCTATTATATGAGTGGTGCTAATGATGCACGATTTGTTAATAAAGTAAGGATACCGTAATTGACGGCCGACGCTAAGGAAACCTGAGCTAATGCCCTTATTTATTTCCTTCTCTGCTTTGCCATGCAAAGATTCACTCTTCACCGTCAAAAGAGTCTGTTGCTGTAGTGTTAGTCCTTGTTATATTTATACTTATAATCGCTTCTGGATTCAGGAACAACAATTATAAAGCGCTTGGTTATTTATGTATAATTTGTATTTTTGATTTATTAATTAAGATAAAAATGATTTGAGTTTGGAAATTAGTTACTTGAAATTTATCATAAGATTTTAAACTGTATAAAATTTAATTGTTTACTGAATGACTACTGAGTGACTGAATGATAATTGAATTAGGTAGACTGAACATTTTAATTCAAAAGTTTTTAGTTTATATACAATTTTACTTTTACAAATTCTACCAACAATTTTAGTCTTAGTTTTATTCTCAAATTCTAATTTTTATTCTGTTACAAAAAAAATCGATTTATCGGCATTTCCTGTGTATTGGCATGTGTAATTTTTTTATTTTATGCCCAAATGGTAATTTTTATTTAAATCAATCGATAAGTAATTTCTATTTAAATCGCCTAGCTGTAATTTTCTTTAAACATAGAAAATAATATTCGCCTAAATGTTTGTTTGTGAATTCACTAACGGTAACTTTTTATTATATGAAAAACAATTTTATTAAGTCACATTATGCCTTCGTTAAATAATGTTATCTCATTTTCTTCTTTCTCTTTTCATGAAAAATCAAAACATAAATAAACGAAAACGGCTTCACAACAAAAATTGTTTTGTTCTATCTATAGTTAATCTAAGCCTCAGACGAATAAACACAAAAAAAAAACAATTTTGTACACACACGTATGTGATAAGGAAGAAAAAATGTTTTTATGTTTTTTTACTGAAACTTGAGTAGAGACAGTTTGGTAAATAAATATAAATGAAAATATTAGCTGTATGAGCACGCGCCACTAGAATTAATAGGATTTTACACTAATTCATTTGTTGTTTGTGAAGCTTGTTTATGTGCATAGTTCCGCTATGTACAAACAAGTTTGATACAACACAAACTAGCGCAATTAGAATTATAACTGGATCCGGGAATTGTCATTATAATTTCTAGTCGTTTGAAGAAGAAAATATCTTCAAAGGTGGGATACAGTTTTCTTAGTTTTTTTTGGGAATTAGGTATATTTTGTAACGGGGATGACAAGCGCCCGTTACAGCGTGGGGAAAACCCAATCCCTGAGATGAAATGAGATCTCACGTTCTATTTAGGTAGGGATGGATGTTTATGATTGAGCTTCGATGTTTATTGATCCAACGTGGGGACGCCTCACAACCTGAGATAGTCTCAAGCCAGGCCAACAATAGTTTTACAAATTTTTCCTATGCTAATGATTGCTAATACTAAGTTCCTAATGATATATTTTGCTTCTTCATTTTTTATTTTTTTTCTCTTTTCATATTTTTTTCTATATATCTATATATATATAACTTTTTATAGTCTACATTACTATTTTTTATATTTTATTATTTCTATAGTGAACGTATATTTTTTACTTGAACTTTTAATTCTTAATCTAAATTACTATGACTATACTTAACCTAAGGCAACTAGTAAAGTTATGATATACGAGTATGTACCAAATTTTTGAAGAAAAACAAAAAGCAATTATCTTTTTATTCAGATTAATTGGTTTATTATTACTATTAACAATTATTATCATTCTTCGAATAAAACAATTGGTTGTAACCAGATTCTAAATTTAACTCTAAGTTCTTTGTTGCCTTCATTTTAATCCTAATTTATTATTATTTAACGAAACCCAACTAAATCCCTACTTGTTACTATTTTCTAATGGACCTTCTAGATTGGTACCTTATTACTTTATTTTAGGGGTGGCGCCAACTCAAACTTGTTTTACCAATGTTGGGATTAAGTCAACCGCACTCTCTACCAATTCTTTACGAGAAAATATTTGTATGGCCTACTCCAAGTTTTAACATTTTATTTTTATTTTTTTCATATTCCTAACATTTTTCCTTTTCTAATTTCTAACTATTAAAACTTCCACAGCGAGATCTTTGTGGTCGCTGAACCATGACGAAATTGGCTGGTCGGTTCTGGATACACTGGATAAGATTGTAGAACAATTGCACCGGCTGTTATCGCTTCCGCCAAGCAACGAATAAGATCAAGATTGAGATGATGACACCGTTGAATAAGTGTAGTGTTGAACAAGTAGTGTTCAGACCGTTTCGAACATGTTGTGCACTTCTAGCTCCAGGTTGATAGCATCTAGTTTTATTGATAGTGTGGCGGATTGCTCAGGTTAAATTGATAAAAAGAAAAAACATAATGATCAACCGTACTGCTGTGACGTACTGGGGTTAATACTCTGGTGTATTTATTCCTTATTTCCAAACAAAAAAAAACACTTGCGGTTCTACGTTCAATAACACACTTCCCGGTAAAGTGAGGTGTTGTAACATATTGCTCAGCTGGTCGTAAAATTCGCCCACCACGATTTAGCACTTCTTCGGTTATCCTCTTCTGATAATAACATATTTCTTTGAGATATACTCGTGTTATATCTGAAGTAGATTGTAGCATTTCATCTTGGAGTATTGTTGGGATGGAATGGTTTGTATACATCTGTTTGTCACCAATGGCATCTTTGATTCGAAGCTTAAGTATTTGTTCACTAGACGTGTCCCGCCCGCAGGATTTGAACTAGTTGTACTCATTCGAAGTACCTATTAATTGTACCCAAAATTGCGTTTGCTGCGAATAAATTGGAACTAACAGCTTTTGCCTTGTCCTTATGTATGTCCACCTTTATATCGATATTCGCCTGTCGTATTTCTTCGGACATCATGATTTAAGAGGTTGGTTAGAGTTCAATGGCGTGATTAGTTCGTGATCTTATCATTGTTTGGGATTTGAAACACTGCTGTTGCCTCTGCTCTTGTTGCTTCCAAGCCAGGTTGGTTCTCATCTCAGCAGGTACACATGTAGTGATTTGGTTTGTATTTCTTCAATCTGCTGATACCACATCTAACAAACAGCGCCACAAAGATATTATCCCTACTTCATCTTGATTTTCTAAACAAAACAATGGTGTAGGACCAATCCTAGTTATTAAAAGAGGCCTAAATTATTATTTAAAATAGTATCCCCACCCTTTTTTCTATGTAATGTTATTATTTTTTTTTCTACTCCCTATCTAAACTAAACTAATTCCTAATACTAACAAACTCTTAACACTAAATACTGGTGTTTCTTGGTTTATGGCGATAAACCACAAACATACCAGCCTTCATTTTCCATTTACATTACCTACTTTTAACATCATTTATAAACTTGTAGGCATTGTAAATGAAAAATGGTAACCGCAGAGAGTTATATAATCTCGCTGAAACCAGTCGCCGATTGGACCTGGCCAGCACCTCGTCCTCTAATGAATAGTGTTACTGCGAATGTCTTTTGCATGGAAAATTCCCAAGACTTTCCCTTTATGATCTTCTAGCGCATATGCCACCTGGCCTACGCGCTACGGACCTTGGCTGGTATAACCTTCGTGTCCAATTTTGCTGAGTAATGATTTGCTGCATTACATTGTGTAAAATTGCGCACTAGTATATCCTGCCCCTCCGTTAGTTGGCGGTTTGCTGACCGTAGGTTGTAACGCTGAGCTCCTTGGGAATGAGCTTGTTGTAACTGTCTTGTTACAAGTTCTTTAGCTAACGCGAGCCAATCATTCTTGGTAGCTACCGTGTAGGTGCTAAGAGCCTGGTCTTCTAACAAACGGAGTAACTCATAATGGGATCCATGTGTGATACAATGTTGCCCGAAAACCAAGTATGAAGGATCGAACCCCGTTGAGGAATGAGACGTATTTCGCAAAGCGCTTGCGATGTGCGGAAGATGTTCATCCCATGTTCGTTGATCTTTTCCACATAAGACCGTATTGCTGCCAACACGGTTCTATTGACGCATTCTGAAGCACTGGCATGTGGAGAGTAAACGGGTGTGAACATATGATTGACTCCCCATCTAACTAACCAATTCTTAAGCTGTAAGCCTTGAACTGCTTGTTATTATTGGTCAAGATCACTTCTGGAACGGAGCATGTGAGAAATAAGTCTTTCTCCAAATATTCGATGACTCGGTTAGCGGTGGCTTCACGCATTGTCTTAAGGAAAATGAACTTATAGTAATGTTCTATTGCTATAAAGATGTGGCTGTTCCCTAATCTAGATCGCAGGTAAGGTCCCATGAAGTCGGGATATAACTTCTGGAAAGGCCGTTCATATTCCTTATACTGGCCCATCTTTGGCCTCAATATCGTGTTAGTTGCCCTTGTCATCTTACATATCTGGCACTGGCGCACATAATCCTTGACGTGTGCTGACGTGGGTGGTTCATGCGCTTTCCCTAGCATCTCGGGAATTAAGCCGCTTGGCAACCAGAGTTTCCAAGTCGGGATGTCCGTTTGACTGTCAGGGTCGTGTACGGGTTGTTGTATTAGTATTTTCTATTTGTCTGGTTTGGGACTCATTTCTTTGAAGGTTTTAATCAAACTAAACTACTCGACGGCAGAAAACTCAGACGCTTGCAAATGCGGGTATTTCCTCTGATGGTATTCGGGACAACGTGTCAGGCACCACGTTCTGCGTTCCTTTTCGATATTCTATCCAGAAATTAAAACCCTGAAACTTTAAACTCCAGCGTGCCAACCTACCGGATAAATCCGTCTGGCGTCCGTAATGATTACAAATTCGTATCCTTTGTAGCGGCTCACGCATTGCAAGCAACAAATTAATAATTTGTTTATATAAATTTTCAATACATTCACCACCACAGACACATAGGGTTTACGCATAAGATATCTCTTTGCGTAACGTATTTTCTTTCGCCATCTAACGAGATGACATGTACACAAAATATAATCGAACACTAAGTTATATTTTGTGACGTTTGCCCCATCTCGTTAACATTATTTTCCTCAGCCTAAACTTGAGTGATATTTCTCTATGGCTCCATCTCGTGTTCAATAGAACATCAAATTTTGACATTATGATTTTTCTCGTGTGTCAACACGAGTTGTATTCATGTCGCAGCAACACAGAAAATAAAACGATTTCGCGGGAACGATATTCATCGCCGGATTATTGTTTTATTTGTTTTTTTATCTACTTTTTCTCTTGTCGTGGTATAAGTCGCAAGACAATTTTTGCTAAAAATTAAAAATAAAAATTAAAATCGGAATATTAAAATTAATGATAATTATTTTTTTGCGGTAACAGTGGTGGACAATAATTTTATTTTGGGTTCGTCCAATTGTGTAATTAATTATAAGATATACAAGATACAGAATAATAATTATAAAGTAAAATTAATTTGAGTGCGTATTTTATTCTACGATTCACTGGGTGTTACAATCCATACCTTGGCGTCCATATTTGGGCATATTAACTTTAAAATAACGTGTATCGTGGGACGATACAACATTATTGGTGACCTTCGACGCCCGTTTTTACGGGAAATTTAAAATATCTAATATTTAAATTTATAATATACTTGGTGCGGTATATAAACCCACACCAAGTACAGGGTATGTAAAATATTTTTTCTTGTGAACACATACGTAGAACAGAGAAATTAATAAATTTTCGTACTTCATTTTTTTTTATTATTATTCAACACACGCGTACGCGAGAGCAAGGGACACAAATCGGCGTAACAATTCACATATACACACACAGAGGATTAATCAACGCGGTATAATCGTGAATACCTGGCACAAATACGTGTCAGGTAAGTGGGTACGTATCTTTTAATAATAAATTTCACAAAATCATTTGTGATTTAAAAAAAAACAAAGCATCCACCTATCTAATTATTTTTATGTTTTTCGTGTATGTTAATCCATTTTTCGGTCGGGGAGCATGCATTGTAAATTGGCAATTCATGATAACTGTAATTGAATACAGAGCTAACACAGGGTTACAAATCCACTCCCATACGAGGTGATACATCATAACGAGGACACACAATAAAATAACAAGTGAAATAATAAGCTGAAATACCATCAATTTTCATCTTGCCACAACAACAACAAAAAAAAATAAATAAAAATATCACTACAATTAAACGTGGAATTCATAACAATCCAATGACATAACATCGGAAATTGGAATTTAAGCAGCAATAAAACAAAGGAGAGTGCAACTTCACATACAGTGCGACTCATAAAGAAGACAACACCAAACCAACGACAACAGCAGCAGCAACAACAACGAGAGCAACAGCTAAGTGTTTTATATTTTTTTCTTTTGGTTCTTCAAACATATATAAGTTTTGAAATATTTAAGACTTTTTTTACACTATTTCATTAAATTAACACTTAAATTCAAATTTTTTTTTGACGATTCATTTTTTGCTTAAAATATCTAAATGTAAATTGTTCACCATTTGCATGGGATAATTTCGTTATTATTTTCAAAAAAAAATTGTTTGTCTCGTAGTCGTTTTGTTTTTTGGTTGTGGTAAACTTTCCTCACACGTAAAAGGAAATTTTCGCTAGTAACGTTTTATGGTGATTATTCAATCATTTACGTTCTACTCTTTTGACTAATTATATTTTTATTATTTTCATTTATTTTATTAAAACCATTTCAACGAGCCCCTCCAATACGTTGGTGACATTCTCGTCCCGTAATTCGGGGGTATCTCGTCGGCCAATACGTGCCACCTTTATTTTTTTTCCTCCTCACACAAGGTACCCATCCCTTTATTTAATATTTTTTTTTTTTTTTTTTGTTCTCATTGTTCATTGGAAATATCATTTTTATATTTCATTAATTTTTTTCGTCTTGATTGGGGAGTAAAATATTTGATAGTGTCATAAAATTATAAACACTCTGTATATATTTTTTTTTGTTGTTTCCATCAACAATCTTTTGGGTATTGGAGGTTCATTACACATTCGGTCATTGGTTTCAAATAAATAATTGATTCTAAAATTGCTAAGATGGGCAACGATGACAATAAAACCGAACTTAATACTCCACAAACCCAACATATGGATACACAAGATCAAGCATCCTTGGAGGTATCAGCCACTAATACAGTGAAACTACAACCATTCTGGCCACGGAAGGCACAGAAGTGGTTCCTCTTGGCTGAAATTCAATTCGACCTTCAAGGGGTCAAAACTGAAAAATCTAAATAATTGCACACTCTGTCGTCACTAGCGCCAGAGACATGCGATTGTATCTCAGATTTTTTGGTAAACCCACCAAACTCAGATCAATATACAAACCTTAAGCAAATTTTGTTGGACCGACTAGCGCCGTCATCCGAAAGGCAATTAGAGGCTCTGATCTCGGGCCAAGATATTGGTGACCGTAGGCCATCTGACGCGCTACGACACATACGTACACTAGCGGGAAAAAATTTTAACGAGCAGACCATTAAATCGCTCTGGATTAGGCGAATGCCAGAAATAATCAAAATTGCTTTAATTGCGCAGCCAGATACAATGGTCATCGAAACGTTAGCAAAAACTGCTGGCCGCATGTACGATGTGATCAACCTCGGACAACAACAACAACACCCTCATGTTACACAAATCAATTATAGACAATCCCGTCCCACTGTGCGCGGTGATCACGTCCCATCGACGAGCCAAAATACTGGTTCGTTCGAAGCCCGACTTGCTCGGCTTGAAGCCAAATTAGACGGCTTGTTTCGGGACAAATCAAAAGGACCACGCGAATCGTCGCGATCAAGGTCAAGATCCCGCAGCTCAGCAAATTACTCGCGTAGACACGGCAGATGCTGGTACCACACCAAGTTTGGCCCAGCTGCAAAAAAGTGCATGCCGCCATGCGATTTCGATAAGTCGCGACCATCGACGTCGCAACACGTCAATAAAATTGATGTTAACGAGGGTAGTTCAAAAAACTACCAGAACACAGGGGCGAGATCCGATTAATAAAGAATCACTCGATTTCGTCACGTTTATTCACATATGATCGGATAAACAAAATTACTTACTTAGTCGACACTGGCGCTGACCTTTCGGTTATTCCAGTCTATAATTATAAATCTGAATTTAATATTTTAAAACGAAATTCAAATCTAGTTCTGTCGGCCGCCAATGGCACTAACATCCACACTTACGGCACAAAGTTGCTTCAGTTGGATTTGGGACTAAAACGAACCTTCACGCATGCTTTCATATTAGCTGCTGTGAATCGTCCCATCATTGGCGCCGAGTTCTTGTGTAAATTCGGACTATTGGTTGATCTAAAGAATAAACGGCTGGTTGATTCAGCGACAAAGCTGTCAATCAATGCCAACATGGTTCACGTCGACACACCGACTCCGATCCATTATTCTATCACCAACGGCTATGGCACTCTGCTTAAAAAGTTTCCTCAACTTACAGCAGAGCCAAATTATAAAGTGCCAGTCCGACACAATGTGGTCCATCACATTGTTACAGCAGGACATCTGCCTGTATCAAGACCAAGAAGACTAGATCAAGTCCGCCATAAAGCCGCATTTACGGAATTTCAGCATATGGTGGAATTAGGGATTTGCAGGCCGTCTGCATCTCCTGTCGCTTGTCCATTACACATGGTTAAGAAAAAAGATTTCGATTGGAGACCATGTGGGGATTATAGACAGTTAAACACTGTGACTATACCGGATCGTTATCCGATTCCTCACATTCAAAATTTCTCTATGCACTTGCATGGATGTAAAATTTTTTCGAAAATCGATCTCGTCAGAGCTTATCATTTGATTCCCGTTTCACCTGAAGATGTTTTTAAAACGGCAATAACAACTCCTTTTGGCCTGTTCGAATTTACTCGAATGCCGTTTGGATTACGTAATGCCGCTCAAACGTTTCAGCGATTTATGAACGAAGTTGTTCGAAACTTAGACTTTGTTTTCGTCTACATTGACGATATTCTTGTGGCATCGCAAAGTGAGGAACAGCACAAACTCCACCTGGAACAACTCTTCCAAAGGTTAACTGAGTTTGATGTTCACATCAATAGTTCAAAATGCGTCTTTGGCACATCCACTCTTGATTTCCTCAGCCACAAAATAACCCCTAATGGTATTCTGCCGTCTGAAGAACGAATTAATGCCATTAGGGAATTTCCAGTTCCAAGCTCAATTAAGCACATTCAGCGGTTCATCGGTATGGTAAATTACTATCACCGATTCATACCAAAACTTGCTGAAATACTCGCACCAGTTCACAGCCATTTGGTCTTACTTCTACGTAAACCCAAAACACCAAAGAATTTTTCTTGGACTGACGAATGTCAACAGGCATTTACGTCACTTAAGGCTGAACTTGCGAAAATAACACTGCTTGCACATCCACTGAGCGATTCAAAGCTTAGTTTAACTACTGACGCATCTAACACTGCCGTTGGGGCAGTGCTGCAACAGTATAACAATGAGTGTTGGGAGCCATTGGGATTTTTCTCAAGGAAACTTTCAGATGCTGAAAAGAAATATTCCGCATTTGATCGGGAATTACTCGCAATATATCTGGCAGTTAAACACTTCAGATATTTTGTCGAGGGTCGGGACTTCACCATTTTTACCGACCATACACCTCTGACTAGAGCAATTCAGTCTAAAACTGAACGTAATCCGAGGCAATCTCGCCACTTGGATTATATTAGTCAATTTACCACGGACATTCAGCATGTTCACGGACATGACAATGTTGTTGCAGATACACTCTCTCGCACAACAGACAATGAAACGGCCGCAGTCGAGACACAATTCGACTTAAAAAAAATCGCAATTGCTCAAAAAGCTGACCTAGAACTTCAGAATTTATTTTCTGGTTCCGAATGTCACTCTGGTTCATCAATGAAACTGGCGCTTTTCCAATTTCCTGGCCTCGACATTATCTGCGAAACATCAACTGGGTACAATCGCCCATTCATCGTACAATCACTGCGTCGAACCATCTTCGATACTTTACATAACATTTCGCATCCTGGTGTCCGTGCTACTCGTAAATTGATTACTGCTCGATATTTTTGGTCTAGTATGAACAAGGACGTAAGCCATTGGGCTCAGTCATGTTTATCCTGCCAACGTGCCAAAGTCCAACGGCATACCAAATCATCACATGGACAATTCCAAATACCATCAGGTCGTTTTGAACATATCCATATAGATATAGTAGGACCACTTCCTCCATCTAATGGATATACTTACCTGCTAACCTGTGTCGATCGATTTACTCGATGGCCCGAAGCCTACTGCATGACCAATATGTCAGCTGCAACCATTGCCTTGACTTTTGTCAACAATTACGTTTCACGATTCGGCGTGCCCCTTAATATCACTACTGATCAAGGAACGCAGTTTGAGTCAAAGCTTTTCAGCGAGTTAACAAAACTCCTTGGCTCACATCGGATTCGTACAACGGCTTATCATCCTCAAGCCAATGGCATGGTCGAACGCTTCCACCGGCAACTCAAAGCTGCGTTAATGGCCAGAGGAAACACATCAATTGGAGTTCGGAAATACCCATCGTATTACTGGGAATTCGAGCAACAGTAAAAGAAGATCTGAAGTGCTCACCAGCTGAAATGGTTTATGGACAAACCATCAAGCTACCAGGCGAGTTCTTCGTCGAAAATCCTCTTTCACCTTTACCAACCAGCGACACAGTTATCGATCAACTCCGTGACACAATGCAAAACCTTATCCCAAAATCAACACGGCAAGCCAAACAAGATGACGTTTTTGTTCCCAAGTCACTTGCTAACTGTGATTTTGTGTTCGTAAGAACGGACAAGGTTCGCACAGGCTTATCTCCTCCTTATGAAGGGCCGTTTAAAGTTATTCGACGCCTTCGGAAGCAATTCACCGTGTCAATTAATGGAAAAAAACAAACAATTTCAATTGACCGGCTTAAACCGGATTACGGCATACTATGTTCCACTGATGCGAAATCAGTTTCTCGACAACATAAATCAGTTCGTTTTCAGCCTAACACTGAACTTCCTTAAGGAGGGGAAGTCACTTGCGGGGGAGTCCTGTAGCGGCTCACGCATTTTAAGCAACAAATTAATAATTTGTTTATATAAATTTTCAATACATTCACCACCACAGACACATAGGGTTTACGCATAAGATATCTCTTTGCGTAACGTATTTTTTTTCGCCATCTAACGAGATGACATGTACACAAAATATAATCGAACACTAAGTTATATTTTGTGACGTTTGCCCCATCTCGTTAACATTATTTTCCTCAGTCTAAACTTGAGTGATATTTCTCTATGGCTCCATCTCGTGTTCAATAGAACATCAAATTTTGACATTATGATTTTTCTCGTGTGTCAACACGAGTTGTATTCATGTCGCAGCAACACAGAAAATAAAACGATTTCGCGGGAACGATATTCATCGCCGGATTATTGTTTTATTTGTTTTTTTATCTACTTTTTCTCTTGTCGTGGTATAAGTCGCAAGACAATTTTTGCTAAAAATTAAAAATAAAAATTAAAATCGGAATATTAAAATTAATGATAATTATTTTTTTGCGGTAACAGTGGTGGACAATAATTTTATTTTGGGTTCGTCCAATTGTGTAATTAATTATAAGATATACAAGATACAGAATAATAATTATAAAGTAAAATTAATTTGAGTGCGTATTTTATTCTACGATTCACTGGGTGTTACAATCCATACCTTGGCGTCCATATTTGGGCATGTTAACTTTAAAATAACGTGTATCGTGGGACGATACAACATTACCTTCCACATAAGCCCGGAATTTCTTTACGCTGAGTATAGCTGCTAGACACTCTAACTCTGTAACATTGTAGTTTTTCTGCGCACCGTTTAGCTTTTGTGAGTAAAAAGCAATAGGGCATTCTTCATTGGCGTCGTCCTTTTCAAATAAAACTCCAACTACGCCAGTCTTTGAGGCATCAACTTGAATAAAGAACGGCCGATTATAATTGGGATGAACCAATACTGGCGCTGATGACAGGTGTTCATTCAGCTGATCAAAAGCCCTTTCAGCTTCCTCATTCCAATTGATTTCTTTTTTCGACTTCAACAGATCTGTAAGTGGAGATGCAATGGCAAAAAAGTTGACGATAAACTTTCGGTATCACCCACTCAACCCAAGAAATTGTCGGATATGTTTGACCGTCTTTGGGGTAGGAAAGTCCCGGATCGCTTTCACCTTCTCTGGATCAACTTTGATATTACCTCAACCTACAATGTGACCAAGATACTTCAGTTGGGATAAAACAAACTTGGACTACTCCACATTGATAATAAAATTTGCCTGCCGTAGCTGTCTGGCGACTATTTCCAATAACTCCATATGTTCCGTGAAGGTTGCGGAGGTTATGAGTAAGTGATCCAGGTATACAAATACTGCGTCATGAAATTCATCCGGTATTACCTTACGCATAAGCCGGCACATAGTATGCGCAGCATTGCACAACCCAAAAGGCATTACCGTGAATTGGTACAATAGTCTAACTGGAACAATAAATGCGGTCTTGGGCCGAGACGCTACCTGTAATGGAATTTGCCAGAATGCATCCTTCGGATCTAGACTGGATATATACTTAGTTTTCTCCAGCCGACTGAGAAGACCATCTATAATTGGCAATGGGTATGCGTCTTTTACTGTGACACTGTTGATCTTTCAACCAACCAAGCACAGCCTCACTTTGCCATTACTTTTCGCCAATACTGTCACTGGCGAACTCCATGGGCTGAATGATTCTTCAGTGACTCCCTGCTTGATCGGTTTAGCGTCACTCGTATCGATCTCATGCTCTAGCAGGTGAGTTTTCCCTAAACCCAAGCTGACTGAAGACGGAAATCTGGCCTTAATCCCCTCCAGTTTATGTTTTTGGGAAAGATCAAATCGTGAGTATTTATTGTGTCTGTTTCCATCGTGAGGTCCCCTGGGGGTTCTGGTTTAGGTTCTACTAACTCAGATACTGAAATCTAAAGACCAAAAGCCCTCCAGAAATCTGTGCCTAAATATAGAGGTTGAGTCAATGATGGAGCAACGTACAAGCGTATGTTCTTGGTTTGCCCCTGAAACGACACCGGTATATAAATATATCCCACTATCTGTTCAGGTGGACCGCTAGCAGTATGTACCTGAGCCATAACTGATTGGTATTTTAAGCCATTGCGTTGCAAAAATTGCTCACTCCCATGTCCCAATATACTAATATTGGCTTCAGAATCCAGGAGTCCTCGTATTAAACTGTTCTCTATCATAATGTCAATTTATACCGCTGTTTTCGATTGTTTAACATATGGCGCACATCGTCATCTGTAATACTGGGAGCAAACCGCATTATTAAGCCCTGCTTTAATTGCTCCCAACTCACTTCCGGGTTACGGTCCACTGAACTCCAAAACCAGTCCAGCGCCTCATTTTCCAGACATAAGTCCAATGCTCCCACTATATGGTTACGCGGGATTTCAGCTCGCACAGCGTGCCACTCTACCCGAGATAAAAACCGTTGCAACGTCATCTCACTATGAACCCCTTGAAAACGGATCCTCCAGGTTTCGACTTCTTGCCTCAGTTTGACGTCACTCCACGTGCGTGAACTATGTATCTTTGTGGACTGTGTGAACTTTGGTCGAAGAGGTTCTCAACATCACCACCCAATGGATTGTCATCCAGTTGCAAAAGTTACAACCTGTACCAGAAATCCGTTTCATGCTCTGATCCCTGATTAGGAATTTTAACATGGGAGGGTTTATTCACCTTCTCCTCACTGCTAGTACAGGGTATCTGGGCACTCCCCTTGGGTAACTCTGAGCCTGATGGATCTGCTTCTGGCATTTCGACTATCAAGGCCTGGAGCTGCTCACCGGCCTGTTCTACCGTTAATTTACCTCTCTTAGGTTAGGTTGGGTTGGAGTGGCTGCTTACGCACACTTAGACCGGTGACGGTCCATTGTGATACCACTGGATGTATCCCCTTTTACCCCTATTGGAACCATTTCGAGCTACATATGTAGCGTAAGACGTCCCGCACTTTACTGTTTTCGAGATCCGAGAGGCAGTCCATCTTGAACTTACCTAAGTGTTTGTGCCTTCTGAGAGCCAATGCTGGACACGAGCAAAGGAAGTGGACCAACGTCTCTTCCTCCTCTTCGTCCAAGCAGCTTCTGCAGAAGTCATTAGCCTCCAGACCCAGCCTTCTTGCATGTTCTCCAAAAAGGCAGTGTCCCGTAAGAATTCCCACGACCGTTCATAATTCACGTCTGCGTAAGGATATTAATGCCCTAGTGCGCCCCAAGTCCAGCTTTGGCCAAACTTGGCTTGCAACTCTACAGGTGAGGGTGTTAGACCACCTTTCCCCCGCTGAGGATAGCGCCTGCTTTCCAAGTGCTTGTCTCAGCGCTGTAATAGGCCTCCCCAGACTTGCCCTTTCCGGTTGCAGCTGGAGAGTCGTACCATGCCTAGCAAGTTCATCTGCCCTGCAGTTTCCCATGACGCCCGAGTGACCTGGGACCCAGACTACCTGGATAATGAAATGCTCACACATCTCATTTAGAGATGAGTGACAACTCAACGCCACCCGTGACGCCAAAGACACCGATTCTAACGACCGGATCGCCGCTTGACTGTCCACATAGATTGTGATATCGCCTGAGGATAGCACATTATGTTTCAACTACGTCATGACCTCCTCAATCGCTACGACTTCAGCTTGGTACACGCTACAGTAATCAGGGAGACGAATAGAAATGTTTACATTTAATTTGTCACAGAATACTCCAGCTCCTACTTTGCCGTCTAGCTTGGAGCCATCTGTGAAAAATTGCAACGCTTTGGTTTAAGATAACGGTCTATCCCTCCAGGATTCCCTTTAAGGGAAGGATGTCCGAAATCGCTTCTCGAAGCGTAGAGTAGGTTTAATGTAGTCAAGATTCGCCAGCTCATCCTTCAACGATCTAACAATAGTGGAGTGTCCTATACTAAGACACCTCCACTGAGAGACGGCTGCAAGTCGTACAGCCGCATTTGCCGCCATCTGTTTGTCAAAAATGTCGACCGGAAGAAGGTGCAACATAACCTCTAAGGCACTTGTCGGTGTCGATCTCAATGCCCCGCTAACAAGCATACAGGCTGTTCTTTGCACTTTCTTAATCTTACTTTTATAAGTAACCTTGTCCAGAGCTGGCCACCAAACACCCACCCCGTACATGAGTACAGGTCTCACTACAGCGGTATAGAGCCAGTGTACCAGCTCTGGCTTCAGACCCCATCTATGACCAATGGCGTTCCTACAGGAGTACAAAGCAATAGTAGCTTTGTTTATTCTCTCCAACATGTTGGGCTTCCAACTAAGCTTACTGTCCAAGATAATGCCCAGATATCTAGCTCTGTCAGTAAAAGCAAGTCTCGTGCCATTTAAGGTAGGAGGGACAACTACCGGGATTTTGTATTTCTTAGTGAAGAGTACCAGCTCTGTCTTGGACGGGTTAATACCAAGTCCACATTTGCCAGCCCATTTCGTAACGATGGTATGCGCATTCTGCAATACGTCTACAATCGTGCCCAGGAATTTACCGGTAACAGCTAAAGCTACGTCATCTGCGTACGCGATAACTTCAATACCCTCTCTCTCCAATTCAAGTAGTAACCCGTTTACCACTATGTTCCAGAGAAGAGGAGACTGAACCTCCCCCCAAGGAGAAACCTTTTTCTCCCGGTCCATGTAGGCTGAAACTAGCCAGAATCTACAAGTGCCTACTTCCAGGCTAACTGCAGTAGTATCACCATTGCTGTATTGAGAGAGAAGGAAAAGATTAATATTATTTTTCCCAAGAATACAAGATCTGATCTTCCCAGACTTACTAGAGGATATAATTTTGTACCCTTTGGTTCTGAGGCCACAGATCCTGTTATTGTTAATCCAAGGTTCTTGGATTAGTATCACATCCTCACCCGAACTAGTCAGCCTGAGGAGTAGAGCTGCCGAAGCAGCCTTAGAATGGTGAAGGTTAATTTGAGTTATCTTAATCATAACCATTCCACCTCTACCTACCTCTATGATAAATTCCTGCTACCGCAGGAATATTAATTCTCGGTATTTTGGGATGCGCCGGATACGCCCGTCTCGCCACCCCTTATACCCTCTGTAGAGGACTTGTCAGTGCCCCCCGTCTGGCCGGGCTGCCGACATCCTCCTCGTCGCCGGATTCACTCTCCCCCCTACCCTCAGCTTCTTCCCCATGCTGCTGGTACCCCCTTCAGGCCTGGGCGGGTTGCCACCATCCTCCGGTTCCACCATCCATCTTTCCATTGGATTCCCACGAGTATCGGAGAAATAAAGGTCCGCCTGCGCAGAGATCCGTATACGCAGGTAAGGCTAATTACAACTGGAGGTCGCCAGGTATCCAGAGGGCTCCGTTAGCGACTGGGCTTTGTTAAATGGGCCCCCAGCCTAGTTGACCATCAGCACGGGTCGCTTAACACCTTAATCCAGCCCATTCGGCTCGCTAGCACCCCGGCCTCCCTGCACCCCCTTCCCTCCGCCCATTCTCTCCCCCATTCACCTAATCACATGGAGAGCCCAATCCAATGGGATCCATTCCATTCACCGGGTCACCCGTTTATAGGGTCCCCCACTCATCACCCGCGGAGACTCCGGAGGTGCAGAGAGGACGTGACGCCCAGTCCGCCGTGGTTATTGGTCGATGGTTTTCTGGCGCCATCTGTTTGCCTTTCCATGCTGGGCATCATAGGCACTCAGAATTTAATGAACTGAGGTTAACCACTCCCCAGTTCCCTGAGACTCTCCCACCAGCTGGACTGCGGTTGGGGGCGGCTTATTTAATTCACCACTAACCTACCTATCGATAGGTCGTCCACTATCCACCACCTGTGACCCCCCCGATAGCTGCAGTACGCCACGGGATTTACTTCTCTTATATTGGGATAAAATCAAACCAAAAGCCCCGACACCACTCCTTAGCTTGGCTGATATTTCCAAGAACTTAGGAGTCCTGCTTACTCGATTAACTCGTCCTTGGATATGTACTAGCTTAGCCGTTGCCTCCTGTACCCATTCCTTATTAGGCACCCGCATTACCAAGTTTTACTGTACCCACTGACGACACTGCATCAGCTTGGTCGTGCAACACTGTACCTCACGCTTAGGTTGCTTGCGTGCCGCTTCATGGGCCCGAGTTGGAATAAGGAATGAATCATCCCTTTCTCCCTCGAACTTTTTAAGATCCCAGTTACCCCTCTCCCTTATCACTCATCTCTCCAATCTCGGGTTTATTAAGATTGAACTCCATTTTATTTTGTGTTTATTGTAGAAAAACTTAAATTTACTGATGCCGAAGGAATATTTACCTTAAAAATAACTGGTTTTTCCTAAATGATTTCTCTGTTTTTTTCCTCTTAATAACCGTCGACTATCTAGACAGCTCTTCAGGTTGATTTAGTTTATTAAACGAAAACAAGAGAAAAGAACAATGAAATATTCTATGCTAAACGATCTATTATAAGATTTACTGTTTTCACTTCTCCTTCCATCATTGAGTACAACTGGACCCACAGTTTGGGTAGCAGAAAGGAAAGGATAAGGATTTGAAGAATGAATTACAAGAAATTTTGGACCCATGATCCAACCTTGCAATAGGCAGTCAAAACTTACACGCTGTAAGTGAACCTCATTGCTATGCTGTCATAGACCAAATCTTTATTTAATTTACCTGGTCGCCATGAATGACCCTTGCACTCCCGTTCCCACAATACTGGATTCGATTCGATATCAGAGAGAAACGGATTGTGCAGGAGGCAAGTCGTACACCATTCATGTAGACAATGATTTAAACTCAATACCATTCCCGGCAGAATAAATATTGTCTTCCCTACCACCAGGAAACAATAACACACAGGTCATTGCTTATTTTTGGTTCTCTTTGTGTTTCACGATGCATCGGAACTAACTGATGGGACAAAACGCATTCATGCTCATCTTAAACTAGACTAGAGACAATTTTGCCCATTAGTTCCGAACTACACCCAGGACGATCTTAAAACTAAAGCGGACTTGTAAACACATCCCGAGGGTTGAAAGATAAAACTGAAAAATCGAAGTGAAATTATGCGCAAACTTAATACGATACCACAAAGAGGATCCTTTAGACCCATTTAGTTAGGTCAATTTGTTGTAGCACTTACAACCAAATTGACACTAAAAACGGACCTTTCGAGAAATGAAACCAAGCTGCGCAAGCACCCTCATTTGATTCGCATCTCCAAAAGGTCTGGCAGTACTGGACGAAAACAGTATACCATGAGTTGGGATAAGATCTATTGTTTTGGATATTTATGGAGAATTCATGTTACTACCACTACCATGACCATCGGTTTGTTCCCCAGAGTGTGGGTTGGCACATGCCTTAAACAAAACGAGTAATCAAGGATCCAGCGACTGTACCCATAAATTGTAAAAAGATTCTTCAACATGAATATTACCCACCATGTATTTGGTTTCATGTCAAAAAACATTTGTCCAAAAATACGCAATAAAGAAAAATTGTCTGTAAGAACAGAAATAAGAAAAAATTGGATCGGATGTTTATCGACCAGTTTGGGCGCCACTTTGTAATGAGTAGCATTTCGCTGAAAGCCAGCTTCCACTCATTACATAGAATTTATATTACTTGGTTGGTGATACCGGCGGCATGATACCTGGCTAGCTCAGTCGGTAGAGCATGAGACTCTTAATCTCAGAGTCGTGAATTTGGGCCCCACGTTTTGCGCCACTTTGTAAAGAGTAGCAGTTTGGCTGAAAGCCAGCTTCCACTCATTACATAGAATTTATCTTACTTGCTTGGTGATACCGGCGGCATGATTCCTGCAGCTGAGATAGGTAGGAGATTTTGGTGTGGGTTAGGTATCACAAGTAAGGTCTAGTTCACCACCTAAGGAACATTGTGAGCACAATGCTCAATTTTGGATGATTTTGTTGATGGGCTAAAGCACCCAAAAAGTGAGCTGCTAATTGCAACTTGGAAAGAAAGGGGGTGAAAGCAGTAAAGAATTTTTTTGACTTAGGATAGCATGGCTACCCTATGATTGAATGAACGAAATACTAAAATTAAAATTTGAACAGTGAATGAACGGAAGACAAAAATTAAAATTTGATCACTGGCCGTGGTTATAATGACCATTGGTCCCTCCCTAACCGTGTGTTAGTATAATAGAGACCAGCGGACTTTGTCAACAGAAAGGCGGGTATGGTGGTTAACATCATATGTTCCCTTGCGGGGCTATCGACAGACCTCCAACCAATGGATGCCCTTGCGTTAGTAATTCATTGCGTTTTTTTTATATATAATTTCAAAAAAAAAAAAAAAATCCAGATAAATGCCCCTCCAATTAAAAGAAAACAAAAACGAATTCATTTAAAGTTTAAAAAAAAACTTATCAACAATTTATATTTATTTACGGGTAATAAGAATTATTACCCCCACGCGAACCAAACAAAAAAATTGACTGTCTCAATCTTAACACAAGAAACTGAATAATCCCTAATAAAACATTCGCGAAGTTTTTATACAATTTTTCTGGTGATTGACCAAAAAAAGAAAAATTATTTTCCACATCGATCCACAACCGAAAAACGCATTTTTACCCCCCTCCAATATTTCATTGGTTATTGTCAAAAATTTTACCATATGCAAGGAATTGCAAATATTCGGCACGTTTTCGTTTCATGTGTAAACACATGAATTGGCCAAATTGCAAAAAAAAACCGTGTTTTCACGTTTATTCACCTGATGGAATTCAACATAGTTGACAATGACCTCAGGCGAATAAACGCAAAAGAAAATAACAACAACACAAAAAAAACAATTTTGTACACACACGTGTATGTGATAAGGAAGAAGAAATGTTATTATGTTTGTTTACTGAAACTTGAGTAGAGACAGTTTTGTAAATAAACATAAATGAAAATATTAGCTGTATGGGCAAGCGCCACTAGAATTAATAGAATTTTACACTAATTTATTTGTTGCTTGTGAAGCTTGTTTATGTGCATAGTTCCGCTATGTACAAACAAGTTTGATACAACACAAACTAGCGTAATTAGAATTATAACTGGATCCGGGAATTGTCATTATAATTAGTAGTTGTTTTTAGAAGAAAACATCTTCAAAGATGGAATGCAGTTTTCTTAGTTTATTTTTTGGAATTAGCTTTTTGGCGAGACTTGCAGATTTATTTTTCAACAGGACTACGCTCCGTGCCGTACCGCCAAAGTTGTGACATATTAATTTTGAATTGTAGATAGAAAAATTGGCTTTCAGATAAACATAAATAATTTGTTAAAAACTTAATTTTTTTTATCTCTTCATTTAAAGGTAAAAAAGTACTTCGCAGAAAAAAATATCAATGTGTTGAGCTGGCCAGACTTAAATCCCACAGAAAATATTTGGTCTATAATGAAGCTAGAAGTAGCAAGAACGGGCCCAGAATCAATTCAAGCTTTAAAAAGTTTGTTGATGACGATTTGGGAATCCATCCTTCTACGACTTTAAAAAATTTATCAAATTCAATGAATCAGAGGTGTATCGCTGTAATAAAAGCAAATGGCGGTCCAACAAAATTTTAATATTAAAGATAGAATTCCTATAAATCAGTAAAAAACAAACGAAACATTAAAAAATAAGTGTTTAATTTATTCCATTACTTTAACTCCAATCAACGTATTTTGAATATTTTGGTATGTTTCGGGTTTATTACATCATACATGTATTTAAAATGAAACAATAAGCCAATTACTTTCAAAAGTTTTGTAATTTTAGCAAAAAAAGACTCCAATTTGTAATAAAATATGTTTGCCCGATCTTTTTTCCCGGCGCTGTATGTATATCATATTTCCGATTCGACTCAAACGACTCGATTTTATGAAGTATAACAACAACAATCATATTTGAATCGAATACATGTATATTTGCTCTGTGCCAAAACCAACAAAAATGTTTATACAAGCCAAACAGTACAAACACTTAAGATATAAAAAAGTACGTTAAGGCGTAGTATTAGTGATGCATATAAATAAATCAGAAAATATATATACACAAAACAAATAAGTATAGGTGATAAATTCATAATAAATATAGTGTACATTTTTTTGATAGGATCTGTGTAAGGAGCGAACGAGACAGCTTGTATAAACATTTTTGTTGGTTTTGCCTCGCCTCGTAATTTTTAGTTACCACAAATGCGAAGCTGAGACCTTTTCATAACGGTGGCGTCGGCTTTGAACATTCGATTGCTATCAAATATTTTATTCAGGCCTATTTTACACGTAAATTATAGCAACAACTGAGATATTCTTAATTTGTAACGTGATTTGTAGTTTATATTCACAAAGCACTTCGCTTCGTATTACTTTAAAATGTTGCAGTCGCGTATGGAACGCATTGCCTTTCCTTTATAGATAACTTCATTGCAATATATTTTGATTTTTTTTTAAATTATCACTGAAAAATGAATTATTTTTCAACAAATTGAATTTATTTCTATAAAATTAAACTTTGTCATTCAAATAAAACTAATTTGCATAATTCAAAAATTAAATAAAGAATTTTTGTTTTTGAAGTTCAAAACCGAGGCGCCTGGTATGAAAAGTACTTAAAGATATTTAAAAGGACACTATATTTGTAGATATCATATAGACACCAATATTTATCAAGACTCAGTAATACTTGTTTTACTAATCCATGCATACGCTCTATTGAATTTCAATGGAAAATGCAATGCCACTAAATTAAAAGCCGTGACAAAAAAATTTGTAGTGGTGTTAGTTAAGGGAATAAAGATTTTTATTTTCCTATGAAACGTAAAAAAATCATATGGGATTTTCTAATAAATTATTTTATATTGTCTTTATTTTCAATTTATATGAATATTTTTATTTACAAATATAAAAAATTTGATATTAAATATACCGAAATGTAATTTATGTGGGGGCGAGTAGCAGGGACAGCAGAGACGCAACGATTTCAACAACAACGTCAAGCAACACTAGCTACAGTTAGTATAAATTTGGGTGACCGCATGGGAACACAATGATGGAACGAAATCTCGCCCCCCCCCCCACAACCGCCGATGGATAAAATGGTGGAGGGAATAATAATAGTTGTTTTGAGCCTTTCAGGAAAAGAACTTGCGGCACCAGGAATTGTGTTGTGTCATTGTGCCTGTCATAAAAAAAAAAAAGAAACACTAACTATCGATCGCTTTGGTGTCTGTAACCGGGTCGAGTCCCTACTAATATAATCCTATCCCCATCCCTCGATGTTGTTATATGAAAAAGGGTGTACGATGGCTGCCTGGCCAGGGGCGGATATCACACTATTATGTGGTTAATCGATGTGGCGCTTTTCTTTACGGGGTTTGGTTTCATAAAGAATGGTGTCAACATGAGGTATAGTGGTGTGGTATTCGCATTTATAATACGGGGGGAGACTTGCGTAATGCTTCATCGTACATTTGAAATCAATCAATCAATCAAAATATACCGAAATGTAATTTGTCAACAATTTTGATTGAAATTAATAATCATTTAATAAGTAATTTTGCATTTTTATAAAGATGTTTTTTCTCAAAATATTGTCGTGCTTTCCTTCCAACATTTCTTTTTCATAATAAAACTAATTTAGTAATCTACGAAATGAAATTTTTGAAGAAACACGAAGCCTAACGATGTTTGAGAAAATAAATCAATTTACTAAAATCCAAAATTGTGTATTAAAATTTTAGTATTTTCAATTAAAATTGTTTACAAGCTGCAATTCAATTTATTTAATTTAAAATTATTTATACTTATAAATAAAAATTTTCATCTAAATTGAAAATAAAGTCCGCACAAAATAATGAATTTTAAAATCCCATAAGATTTTATTTTCACTTCATAGGAAAATAATAGTATATTATATACACCAAGGTTGAGAAGTATGCTATTATAGCCCGAGCGAGTTTATAGTAAGCGAGTGCTATAATAGCACTTCTCAAGCGTGGTGTATATACTATTTTTTTCCACTACTAGTCAAAAAAGGCACACCAACCATTAAGGTTTTTTGTTGATAAGAAAATTAATTTGATAAGGAAAACACTTGCTCTTAAATAATATTAACTATGTCGAAGTAGCCTGAATTTTTTACTGAATTGTAGTAAGAGTAAATTTAAAATAACACTACATTTTGTTTTGTTATTTGAAGTTTTAATTTTGTTGAGTCAAATTGGCATTCAACTAAAAAAAAAAATGGAGAATGATGATTTAATATTCAATTATAATGATATCAATTATTCACTGCTAGTTTATCTAGTAGCCCCTTCTTCCATTATTCACTACTACCAAATAAAAATTTCATTTTTGAAATTTTATCTAGTAGTCTCTTGCTATTTTCATTATTATTAAATTAAGACGTCAAAATGTCGACGTAAATTATTTTAGGTTTATTTAAAGGATTTGATATTAAAATAGAATTTTTTATCGGTCGTGGACAAAGTATCGTATTCTACTCGCATATAATGGCTGTTATTCACTCAGATGATTTGCGACACTCGCCTATCGGCTCGTGTCGGTAAACTTCATCTTCGTGAATAACAGCTATCATTATATGCTTGTTGAATAATATACTATTATTCCCCTCTTTATATTAGTGATTTGACTTTTTTAGACTGATGTCATTGCTATATATGTAGTGGCACTGGGAAAAAAGGGACAGCAGAGACGCAACTAACACTAGCTACAGTTAGTACAAATTTGGGTGACCGCATGGGAACATGATGATGGAACGAAATCTCGCCCCCCCTCCCTCACAACCGCCGATGGAAAAAATGGTGGAGGGAATAATAATAGATGTTTACAGCTTTTCAGAAGAAAGAGTTTGCGGCACCAGGAAAATTTGTGTTGTCAATTGTGCTGTCATAATTGGAGCAGTAGATGAACTTTAAAAATTGTATTGTCTTGTGCTAAATAAATTACTAAAAATATATTACTAACAAATTTACTAACAACTATCAACTACTTAGGTGTCTGGAACCGGGTTGAGTCTTTGTTGCTAACATTCCTTTCCCATCCCTCGATCTTGTTATATGTAAAAAGGTGTACGACGGCGGCCTGGCCAGGGGCGGGGATATCAAAACTATACCGGTGTATAGTTTTTTGACACTTTTTTGGACAAAAATTTATGCGAGTATACATTGTGAATTTTTTGGACAATAAAAAATTAGTTTTTGGACAAATGTTTATGCGAGTGTACATACTTCTTTTAACAATGTATTTAACAAAAATAAAATTATTCAAATAAAACAAGCCTCAAATAATTTCTAACATTCATTTCCAAAATGCTGTTGTAGGGCTCTTGCAAAAAAATTTAGAAAATTAACGAATTTCGTTTGGAATAAGGACGTTGTTCTCTATTATACCAAATAGCATAAATCTCAGAGATTGGCTCATATAGTGACTATATAGGTTGTAAAGGGCATACATTGCGGAATTGAAATCACTCAGGGTCATTTTGATATGAGCCGTAGGGCTCTTGCAAAAAAATTTTGAAAGTTGTTAATAAATCGCCGAATTTCGTTTGGAATAAGGACGTTGTTCTCTACTATACCAAATAGCATAAATCTCAGAGATTGGCTCATATAGTGACTATATAGGTTGTAAAGGGCATACATTGCGAAATTTAAGTCACTCAGTGCCATTTTGAGGTGAGCCGTAGGGCTCTTGCAAAAAAGTTTTGAAGTTAATAAATCGCCGAATTTCGTTTGGAACAAGGACGTTGTTCTCTATTATACCAAATAGCACGAATCTCAGAGATTGGTTCATATAGTGACTATATAGGTTGTAAAGGGCATACATTGCGGAATTTAAATCACTCATTGCCATTTTGATATGAGCCGTAGGGCTCTTGTAAAAAAAATTTTAAAGTTGTTAATAAATCGACGAATTTTGTTTGGAACAAGGACGTTGTTCTCTATTATACCAAATAGCATAAATCTCAGAGATTGGCTCATATAGTGACTATATAGGTTGTAAAGGGCATACATTGTGGAATTGAAATCACTCAGTGCCATTTTGATATGAGCCGTAGGGCTCTTGCAAAAAAATTTAGCAAAATTAACAAATCGACGAATTTCGTTTGGAACAAGGACGTTGTTCTCTATTATACCAAATAGCACGTATCTCAGAGATTGGCTCATATAGTGACTATATAGGTTGTAAAGGGCATACATTGCTAAATTGAAATCACTCAGTGCCATTTTGATATGAGCCGTAGGGCTCTTTCAAAAAAATTTTGAAAATTAACAAATCGACGATTTTTCCAACTCTACGGCCTTGTCAGTTTTTGGTCCGCCCCGAGTATTTGATTTCCCCGGTACCTGAAATACCTTTCGGGCATTCCCCGATCCGCCACCTGGGGAGGCGTCCGATAGGGGAACTGACAAAACCCCACACGGGAATTATTATTAATTAGTAATTAATATTCAGTAATTATTAATTATTAATAGTTATTATTAATTAGTAATCAATAATAAGTAACTAATTATTAATAATTAATAATTAGTAGTTAGTATTAACTAATTAGTAATTAATAGCTAGTTATTAGAAATTAGTTATTAATAATTAGTAATTAGTAAATAGTAGTTAGTAATTAGTAGTAAATAATTAATAATTGATTATTAATATATAATAATACATAGTTAACTATAATTAATAAATAATAAATAATTAATAACTAATTATAATTAATATTATTTCGTATAATCACAAAACACCAACAGTTTTCACTTACTTAAAAATAAAAAAACCAAACTTTTTATTTTTGAATTTATTTACTTTTATTTATTTAAAATTACAACTAGTTTCGATCTTGTAAAGATCATCTACAGGTAATTTTTTGCAATTAAAAAACTAAAGTAAAAACAACTCTTATACCGGGTGTTTCTTTTAAACTGAGACGATCAAATATCTCGAAAAATACCTACTCTACGGAAAAAATGTCCATAATCAAAATTTAATCATACCGCGGGGGAAATACATTAGTGCAAAAAAATAGTCCCCCACCAGCCGCTTTGTAGGTGGGGCGGGGGTAACTTTTAAACTAAGATAGGAAGCCATATTTTTTATTGCAGATACGGATTCTACGACTAAAAGTACGTATGATTTTAATGAAATATTTTGTTCGGTTCATGATAGATGGCGTTGTAATCGACGAAATTCAATTTTTTCAATTTCTTCTTCTTAGAACACACGCATTCGATTCTGCAATACGTTTGAAATAAAAAACATCACGTTTTCATTGGAAATACTCGAAATTCGTCATCAAAACAATTTATTAATGTAAATGGCAGGTGAATAAAATAATTTTAGCTTAAAATAAGTGTTCAAAATGATGGCCTGCGACTTCAATGCACTTATTAATACGCATTTCCAATGATTGTACACAACTGAGAAGTGTGTTTGGTTGAATTTCAGCACACGCATTTCTGATTCGCTCAATCATGTTCTCACGTGTTGTTGGTTCTTGTTTGTAAACTTTGTCTTTGAGATAGCCCCACAAAAAGAAATCTGGCGAAGTAAGATCTGGTGATCTGGCGGGCCAATTTATCGGACCAGCTCTACCGATCCAGCGACCATTGAAATCACGATCAAGTACCTCACGTGCTACCAACGAATAGTGTGCAGGACAACCATCATGTTGAAACCACATGTTCCGTCTCACTTCTAAGTTCAAATTTTCAAGTAATATTGGCAGTTCATTTTCCAAAAAGTTTCGGTACATTTGACCATTCAAGTTGCCTTCAATAATGTGGGGGCCGATGAGTTGGTTGCCAATTATTCCACACCACACGTTGACAGTCCAAGGGCGCTGATGTTCAACTTGGCGAAGCCAGTGTGGATTTTCAACACTCCAATAATACATGTTGTGTCGATTAACCGTTCCATGGTTTGTAAAAGACGATTCGTCAGAGAACATTACGCAACGAAAAAAATTGGGGTTTTGTTGTATTTGTTCACGTGCCCATTGACAAAAAGTTACCCGATTTTGGAAATCAGCGCCATGAAGATCTTGGTGTAAAGACACATGATATGGATGATACTTGTGCCGTTTTAATATTCTCCAAACACTGGTGAGGGACAATCCGGAATCGCGAACTATTTCTCGTGTACTAACATGAGGATTATGAGTCACTGCAGCCAATACAGCAATTTCATTATTTTCTCCAGTGACTGTTGCTCTACGGGTCCTCTTTTTCGGTTGAACATTTCCATCAGTAATAAATTGTTTGATAGTACGGCCAAATGAAGCACGTGAACGAATCCTATCCGGAAAACGTTGAGCGTAAATAGCAACAGCATTTTCAAGATTTCTGCCAGCTTCTCCATAAACCAGAACCATTTCAATTTTCTCTGGCACAGTTAAACGGTCCATTCTAAAGTATTTTATCGTTTATTTTGCAATTACGAAAAACATGAAGATAAGAAATAACACAAACGTTAAATGTGATTTACAAAACTGAATAAATTGTTTTGATGACGAATTTCGAGTATTTCCAATGAAAACGTGATGTTTTTTATTTCAAACGTATTGCAGAATCGAATGCGTGTGTTCTAAGAAGAAGAAATTGAAAAAATTGAATTTCGTCGATTACAACGCCATCTATCATGAACCGAACAAAATATTTCATTCAAATCATACGTACTTTTAGTCGTAGAATCCGTATCTGCAATAAAAAATATGGCTTCCTATCTTAGTTTAAAAGTTACCCCCGCCCCACCTACAAAGCGGGGGGTGGGGGACTATTTTTTTGCACTAATGTATTTCCCCCGCGGTATGATTAAATTTTGATTATGGACATTTTTTCCGTAGAGTGGCTAATTTTCGAGATATTTGATCGTCTCAGTTTAAAAGAAACACCCTGTATATACCAAAATTTTTGTTTAACAGGTAAAAAAAAAAAACAAAAAAAAAAAAATTATAAAAAGGACTTATATATAAAAATAATAAAAAAAATATAAAAGAAAAAAAAAAAAAACAAAAAAAACGGAGGCGGACAAACCCACAAATTTAATTAAAAATAAGGGGTGTTGCGCTTGTTATGGTTAATTTTTAAAAAGTTATTTTAAATAAGGGGGAATTAATTTTTGCATCATCTGTGTTCATGAGATTTGTGGTGTTGGCGATGTGGTATGACTCGTATGCGTCTAGTTTCCATTTTTGATGTACTGTTTTTATTATTTTTGAAATAGTGGTGTCTATTTTGTGGTTATGGTGGAACATATGATATGCAACACTAGATTTATTCCAGTTGGCTTTTTCATGTTCTTTAAGCCTGGTGCTGAAATCTCTCGAAGTCTGGCCGATGTAGGTGTCCTGGCAATCAGAACATTTAATTTGGTAAATTCCAGACCGTAAATCTTGTGTTACATTATCTTTAAAGTTGTTTAAATCCCTTTTGATGGTTGTTGATGGACGGGTGACAAGCTCTATGTTGTGTTTGTGGAAGACGCGCTGAAGTTTATTGGTGATATCCGGAAAGTATGGAACGCTGACTCTAGTAGTATTCACCGTTTCCATGGCTGGTTGTAATGTGGTGAGTGATGATTTGATGTGCTTGGCTTTGTGCTTGTTGATAATGTTATCAGCAAATTGAGTAGAATACCCATTGGCTACGGCCGCGTTCTGAATAAATTTAACCTCCTCATCAAATTCCGACTGCTCCATAGGTATATTAAATAATCTATGCGCCATAGAATGAAACGCTGCTTGCTTGTGCGTCACATGGTGAAATGAATCTACTGTTATGAATCTATTTGTATTTGTAGACTTTCTAAAAATTCCAAATTTTAATTTATTGTTATTATTTCGGATGATTTTTATATCCAGGAAGTTCAAAATGCCATTTTCCTCGGTTTCCATTGTAAACTTAATTGCTGGATCTATTGTATTAATATGGTTGAAAATAGCTGGCAAATGAGGTTGTCTCACTATTGCAAAAATGTCATCTACATATCTAAGCCAAATCCTCGGGATCCGCGGGGAACGCGGTCGTCATTTTGGATAAACGGGATTACGATGAACGAGTATTATCAACAATAGCCGAAGGTCCATA
This sequence comes from Tipula vernalis, assembly GCA_958295665.1. NCBI lineage: Eukaryota > Metazoa > Arthropoda > Insecta > Diptera > Tipulidae > Tipula > Tipula vernalis. Next base: position 249,000,620 of record OY282558.1, read on the forward strand.
CAAAGAACACACTTGGAGAAACAACAATCCAAGGGACCCTCTCAACAACATGGTCAAACAAGCCAAAAATGTAACAAAGGAAATAGCAGCTATATTGAATGATCGTCTATTAGAGTACAAATTTCACGTTACCAATCCGAAGGTATCGAAGCTTTATGCATTGCCGAAAATTCATAAGCCCGGAAACAAGATGAGACCAATTGCATCAAATATCTCGACACCTACAGAAAACATGGCTAAATGGTTGTTGAAAGAGCTGGAAATGATTCCACCACCAAAAGGATGCAGTATAATAAATTCAAAGGAGTTAGTGGAAAAACTAACAGATATAACATTAGCTCCTGATGAAATATTAGTATCATTTGATGTGACAGCATTGTTCCCGAGTATCCCAATAAAAACGGCAATAAACAATTTGGAGGATCATCTTTTAAAAAATCAAGTACAGGCAAGTCTAATACAAGCTTACATCAAAATTGTCGATACATGCATGGAGCAGAATTTTGTTCAATTTCGAGATAAATTTTACCAGCAAACATCCGGAACATCCATGGGAAGCAAATTGGCGCCATACCTAAGCAACGTATTCATGAGCAACATGGAGGAAAATCTAAAATAAAACTTCAACCTGTTCCCGAGGATTTGGCTTAGATATGTAGATGACATTTTTGCAATAGTGAGACAACCTCATTTGCCAGCTATTTTCAACCATATTAATACAATAGATCCAGCAATTAAGTTTACAATGGAAACCGAGGAAAATGGCATTTTGAACTTCCTGGATATAAAAATCATCCGAAATAATAACAATAAATTAAAATTTGGAATTTTTAGAAAGTCTACAAATACAAATAGATTCATAACAGTAGATTCATTTCACCATGTGACGCACAAGCAAGCAGCGTTTCATTCTATGGCGCATAGATTATTTAATATACCTATGGAGCAGTCGGAATTTGATGAGGAGGTTAAATTTATTCAGAACGCGGCCGTAGCCAATGGGTATTCTACTCAATTTGCTGATAACATTATCAACAAGCACAAAGCCAAGCACATCAAATCATCACTCACCACATTACAACCAGCCATGGAAACGGTGAATACTACTAGAGTCAGCGTTCCATACTTTCCGGATATCACCAATAAACTTCAGCGCGTCTTCCACAAACACAACATAGAACTTGTCACCCGTCCATCAACAACCATCAAAAGGGATTTAAACAACTTTAAAGATAATGTAACACAAGATTTACGGTCTGGAATTTACCAAATTAAATGTTCTGATTGCCAGGACACCTACATCGGCCAGACTTCGAGAGATTTCAGCACCAGGCTTAAAGAACATGAAAAAGCCAACTGGAATAAATCTAGTGTTGCATATCATATGTTCCACCATAACCACAAAATAGACACCACTATTTCAAAAATAATAAAAACAGTACATCAAAAATGGAAACTAGACGCATACGAGTCATACCACATCGCCAACACCACAAATCTCATGAACACAGATGATGCAAAAATTAATTCCCCCTTATTTAAAATAACTTTTTAAAAATTAACCATAACAAGCGCAACACCCCTTATTTTTAATTAAATTTGTGGGTTTGTCCGCCTCCGTTTTTTTTGTTTTTTTTTTTTCTTTTATATTTTTTTTATTATTTTTATATATAAGTCCTTTTTATAATTTTTTTTTTGTTTTTTTTTTTACCTGTTAAACAAAAATTTTGGTATATATAAGAGTTGTTTTTACTTTAGTTTTTTAATTGCAAAAAATTACCTGTAGATGATCTTTACAAGATCGAAACTAGTTGTAATTTTAAATAAATAAAAGTAAATAAATTCAAAAATAAAAAGTTTGGTTTTTTTATTTTTAAGTAAGTGAAAACTGTTGGTGTTTTGTGATTATACGAAATAATATTAATTATAAAAAGATCACTTACGTCACTCCGCTTCCAAAAAATTTTTTTTTTTTTTTTTTAAAAATGTTTAATATAATAACTAATTATTAGTAATTAATAATAAGTAATTAGTAATCCGTAATTAGTAATTGGTAATTAGCAGTTAATAATTAGTAATCATAATCAGTAATTAATAAATATTAATTGGTAATTTGTAATTAGTAATTAGTAATTTATAATTAATAATTAATAGTTGGTAGTTATTAATTAAAAATAAATAATTACTAATTAATAGTTAGTAATTATTAATAAGTAATCAGTAATAAGTAATTAATAATGAATAATTAATAGTTATTAATTAGTTTTTTTTTTTTTTTTTTTTTTTTTTTTTTTTTTTTTTTTTCCTTCTGTAGGTGCAAAAAAATCTTCAAAAGACTTTCGTCGAACGGCGATGGACGCCGCCCGACAGTGTGAGATTTGACAGCTGCTCCTGTCACCTACTCACTAAAAAATCACCTACAGCCCACGGGAAAACCGGACCGGAACCACTTTCGTATTACTTCAGTCTGTCCCGTGCTGCCAGCCCTGTCAGGGCCCCTCGATTACTTCTCGCCTAGGAATCCACTAAGCACCCCTCTTCCCTCTTTCTCCGTAGCGTAGATTCGACGTAGAGTGCTACTGCATCCCACGCCTCCTCCGACCGTAGCATCACCTCCACGATGGTGTCAGGTGTAACCACCCCCACCACTGAGGTGAGCCGGTTTCTTTCTTCATTGAATTTATTAATTAGTTATTAGAAATAGGTAATCACTAATTAATAGTTAGTAATTATTAATTAGTAATTGGTAATCAGTAATTAGTAATTAATAATTACCAGTTAATAATCAGTAATTAGAAATAGTTAATTAGTAATTAATAGTAAGTAATCATTAATCAGTAATCAGTAGTTATTAATTAGTAATTAATAATTGGTAATTAGTCATTAAAAATTAGTAATTAGTAATTAATAATTAGTAATTAGTAACTAATAATTAATAATTAATAGTTAGTAATTATTGATTAGAAATAAGTAATTAATAATTATTAGTTAGTAATTAGTAATTAGTTGTTAGTAATTATTAATTATTAATTAGTAATTAGTAATTAATAATTAATAATTAGTAATTAATAATTAATAATTAGTAATTAGTAATTAGTAATTAATAATTAGTAATTAGTAATTAGTAATTAATAATTATTAATTGATTATTAATATATACTAATAAATATTTAATAATTAATAACTAACAGCCAATAATTATAAATTATTAATTAATAATTGATTATTAATATTTAATAATTCATAATTATTAACTAATAATTAATAATCAATTATTAATTAATGACTAATCATAATTAATGAATTACAATTAAAAATTAGTAACCGGTAACTATTAAAATATAATAATTATTAGTTAATAATTAGTAATTAGTATTTATTAATTTGTAATTAATAATTGATAATTGATTAATTATAATTAATAATTATTAACTAATAAATTATAGATATTAATTAATAATTAATAATTAACAAATAATAATTAATAATTAATTATGAAACTACAGTTGCATTCGAGGCGACGGTTCAGATTTTTCTGTTTGCCTACAGATACAGAATTTTTTAAACAATTTTTTCACTATTAATTATTAATAATTAATAATTGGCTAATTTTTATACTTGGAATATATTAATATTGCCGGATTAACCCTTGTTGTCCTATTTATGGCCATTGGAAATTGCAACATGTCATCGTGTATCTCCCATGAATTTTCATTACGTTTTATGTAAGATCGAAAATGGCCAGGCACATTTTTTTACCCAATTGTTGGCACAGTTCCTTTAAGGTGGAACTCCTCCTCTTTAGTTAAATATATTGTTTGACAAATTTCCTTTATTTGTATATGATAGGTCTTATTAGTCGGATTTACATCAAATATTATAATACCATAATTACTAAAGAATTGTTTTATTTTATTTCCGTGACATTTTGCACAATTTGATGTTTCAAAATCCACACAGTCTTGAAGATTCATCATTGATAGTTGGTTAAGACTAAAGACCTCCTTAATAGGCATATAAAATGTGGGTCTTAAATTTGATATGTCATTACATTTTGTACATTTTCTCGTCTCAGTTAGTGTCGAGGGAAGCACTTTCTCTAAAATAAATGATATGGAACATGTACCATCTAAATTAATGGTAGTTTCTTTCGAAACAAGCTCCGGACGATCTTTGTAGATCTCTAAAAGCAGTCGAGATTTTTGATTGTAGATTGTTTCAATATCATCACTATTTGCTAGCTCCAGTATAAATTTAAAAAATGTGTTATTCGACGTGCGAAAAAATCTTTTAAAAAAATCTGTATCTGTAAACAAACATAGAAAAATCTGAGCAGTCGCATCGAATGCACATGTATTTTTAATTTTTATGGTAGATTTATCTTGTACAAAAGTATGACCATTTTTTAATATGTGCAAATTACCTTCCTCGCGATGACTTACATTGGTTATTCCATTTACCATCGACTGAGGAGTCATTTGAGCAAACCTAGTTAAAACACGTTTCCCGAAGCGTTTTGGAGAATTTTTAATTTTTTTTTTTTCCACGTTTCCTCATGCATATTGCTGTCTGGATCATCAGAAACCGAGTTCACTGGATACTTTCGCTTTGGGTAAATTGTTTCAGTATGTTCGGACATTTGAACAATTTTCTCTAACTTTGCCGTTTTTTCGCTTAATGTATTTATAAATCTACCAAGCCGTAGATTTTCATGTTTTGTATAGTGGTTTTTCACTATAGAAAACCAACTTTCGGCATTTGCGTTAGACAAACGTCCAGATATTCCAATTTTTTTTTAAAAGCATATTCCCCAGAGTGGTAGATAAGCCATATACCGTTTAACAGTAAAATTTAAGAAATCTTCATTATACAATTTATTTTGTTCACCATTGGTTTGTGCCTCGTTTGCTATTTTTAGTTTTATGTTCACAAATATTTCATTATACCTTGTATAATATGGGCTGGCACGGAATAAGGGCTTGTTAAAAAATGTGTCTCTTTGAATATGTCTCCAATCTGCCGAAATTGATGCAGATAGGTTTGAACCTTCTGACGTTCCATAGATTTCAGTGCAAGAATTTTTTATGTTTAAAATCGCCTTTAATAACTCTTCATTGGAAAATGTAGAACATAAAATCAAGCAAAAGTTTTCAAAAATAGTGTCAATTTTTTCTAAACGGGTGTTGGGTGCGTCTCAATAGGGTCGGGGTTGACCGTCTATAGCCATGTATCTCGTAGTCTATATTCCAACGCTGCAACTATGTAGAAACCACCAAATGTGTCTAGTATACCTCCACGTGGTAACACCCGGGCAATGCTGTGAAGCATCGGCGAAATACTAGAGGCGAGTGCGGTACACTATAAATGAGCAATGAGCAGAACAAATAAGGAAACTAATACCTCAGGTGGTACACCTGTTGCTCAGGTAAATCCACCCTCTTCGGAGGTCGGTCTCATGGATTCTGGGGGAGACCAGCCATTGCTACTCGTATACTACAATTATTTTAACCAATCCCAAGACATGTTGGTGAATAAACAGGCTCATTTGAGTGAAACAGAAAAGGATAATTCACATCCCTTCCAGAGGAGTAACAAAGTCGCGTATTATCCGATAAGAGGCGGTAGTCCCTCCATTGGGGCCAGCAGCCACAACACTCGATCTACAAACGAAGAAAAGCTTCACAATGAATTGTGTAAAGCTAATAATGCATTAGTTGAAGCCAACAATATAAATAAGCAACTGAATGTTACAATTGCATGGATGCAGGAGCGTATGAAGTCGCTTAAAAACGAAGTTAAAGCTCTTAAGCCAAAGGAGGACATCGGTCTTACTCCTAATCAGAATACAACTCCACAAAAGTATCATACGGATGAAGAAGAACTAGCTCGAGAAACTGAGTTGATTAGAGTTAGAGGTGGGACAAGAAAAAGGAGATGGAATAATACGCCCTCTCCACCTAAATTAAAGGATAATGTTCCAAATATTATCCAGAAACAACCAAAAAAAATACCTCCACCACCACCAATAGTAATAGATGAAGCCAAAGACTACGATGTACTCTATGAAAAAATAAAATCAATAACTGCTACTGATAAGTTTAATGCAAAGGTGATGAATGGAAACACCATCAAAATAAACTTAGAAGATGCTGAAACATACAGAAAAATGACAAAAATGTTAAATGAAGAAAAACGTGCTTGGCACACGTATAAAGATAAACAAACCAGACCAATTAGGGTCATGGCTAAAAACTTACACTCTACGTGTAAACCAGATAAAATAATTGATGGCCTGAAAGCAAAAGGATTTAAGGCAACTGAAGCATCGATTAAGCTAAAACGGAGAGGCAAAGCACCTCTCAACATGATTATGTTGACCTTCGATACTGATGAAGATATCGAAAAAATTTATCAAATTAAATACATCTTGGGGTGCAAAGTGGTTATTCAGCCTCTAAGAAGATCTAAGCTTATATCACAATGTAAACAATGTCAAGCCTATGGACATACACAAAAATATTGCAACAGGAAACCCAGGTGTGTCAAATGTTTAGGTAAACATCATACCAAAGATTGTGTAAAAGCCCAAAATGTTCAACCTAAATGCGTTCACTGTGGAGAAAACCATCTGGCTAACTGCAGAGGATGCAGCGTTGCTATTGAACTGAAACTGAAAATATCAAAAATAAGAACGTGATTGCTAAAAATCCAAGTTCATTCAGGAAACAAGCGGTTAAGATGAACCGACCCGAAGTAAATCGTAGAGTGTCGGAAACTACTCAAGGACAATTTGGTAAAATGACTTATGCTCAAGTAATGATAAGCAATGGAAATCCAGGAAAAACTGCTCAAAATAACAAACGATATAAGTCAAACACTTAAATTAATTTTAAGCAAACTAAATACATTTGATGAGCGATTACAGAAACTAGAGTACAGCATTAAGGGAGCCATCCCTAAACAGAAAAATGGCCAAAGAACTTAGAATCTTATGTTGGAATGCCAATGGACTGATGCAACATCAACAAGAACTGCAAGTGGTCCTGGACACAGAAAAAATCGACGTATGTCTCATCACGGAAACACACTTCACTAGACAATCAATCATTAAATTTAAAAATTATCAAATATATCACACTATTCACCCTGGAAACACTGCTAAAGGAGGTAGTGCTGTTATAATTAGAAATAGTATTCATCACTATGAGGAGTTAAAATATGAAACGGAAGAAATACAAGCAATTACTGTTATTGTCAAATCCAAAAGTAGTTCTATTTGTATTGCTAGTATTTACTGCCCACCGAAGCACTCAATGAAAGAAAAAGATTATCTCGAGTTCCTCAGTAAATTAGGAAAACGATTTGTACTTGGAGGAAACTTTAATGCAAAAAACGTTCACTGGAGATCCAGATTAACAACGACTAAGGGTAAAGAACTCCTAAAAGCTATCAGAAAATGCAGTTGTGAAGCCCTCTCAACTGAAAAACCAACCTACTGGCCAACTGATCCAAACAAAGTACCAGATCTGATTGATTTCTTTATAATAAAGAACATATCTGTAAATTATGTACAAGTAGATGAAAGCCACGACATAAACTCTGATCATTCACCAATACTTCTAACGTTAAGTGAAAAAATCATTCAGAAAGAAAGAAACCCATTCCTAGTAAATAATCACACTAATTGGGTATGCTTTAGACTATCGCTAGAACAAAAAATTAACTTAATGGTTCCATTAAAGACTGAAGAACAACTAGACAAAGAAGTTCACAAATTTGTAAACGATATACAGCAATCAGCTTGGGAAAATACTCCTGAAATTAAAACGAAAATCAAGGGAAACAACTACCCTATGGAAATTAGGGAACTCCTCGCAGAAAAAAGAAGAGCGGGAAGAGTATGGCAACAAACAGGGCCCCCAAGATAAAACTCATTTGAACAATCTCACTCAACAATTAAGAAGAGAGATCAAAGAATTGAAAGATGAATCAATCAGCAACTATTTAAGAAAATTAACTAATGATAACAGTACTGATTATTCTCTTTGGAAAGCAACCAAAAGAATCAAAAGACCAATAATGCAGATTCCCTCAATAAAAATAGCAGGTGAGAAATGGGCTAGAAATAATGAAGACAAAGCTCGAGAATTTGCCGAACACCTCGAAAAAATATTCCAGCCACATGAAGACCAAACGTTGGAAGCCGAGATAATAACTGAACCAGCTGTGCAAGAAAGTAAAGAAATCCTACCCACAACACCAAAAGAAGTCATGCGTGAGATAAAAGCTAATATGAATACGAAAAAAGCTCCTGGGTACGATCTTATTACTGCAGAAATCTTAAAAGAACTGCCAAGGAAAGCTCTGGCGAAACTCACTAATCTTATAAATGCAGCATTTAGAATCAAATGTGTACCAAGCTTATGGAAAATTGCAGAAGTAATTATGATCCAAAATCTGGGAAACCACCACACATAACATCGTCTTATAGGTCAATTTCGCTATTGCCAGTCATGTCCAAACTCTTTGAGAAGCTTCTGGTAAAAAGATTAAATCCGATAATCGAGAGTAAAAACTTGATCCCAAATCATCAGTTCGGTTTTCGCAACCAACACTCAACAATTGATCAAGTACACAGAATAACCAGTATAATTGAGAAAGCATTAGAGGAGAAAAAAGTCTGTTCAACAGTATTTCTAGACGTTGCACAAGCGTTTGATAGAGTGTGGCATGAAGGACTTAACCACAAGTTAAGGAATCTTCTACCAATGCAATTTGCTAAGATACTGGAATCTTACTTGAAAGATAGGTTCTTCAGGATTAAGTTAGATGATACATTTTCTGAATTGAAAGAAATCAATGCAGGAGTTCCGCAGGGCAGTGTATTAGGGCCGGTTTTATACCTACTATACACTTATGATCTTCCTACATTAGAAAACAACACAGTGGCAACTTTTGCAGATGATACGGCGATCTTAGCTGTTGGAAAAAGCAACGAAGAATCAACACAGAAGTTACAATCAGCTATAACTCAAATATATAAATGGACAAAAAGATGGAGAATAAAACTAAATGAAGCTAAATCAGTTCACATCAACTTTACAAACAGACGAATCGAACATATTCCGATTACCATAAATCGGGAAATAATACCACATGCGAACACAGCTAAGTATCTCGGCATGACCCTGGATGATAAACTACGATGGAAAGCACACGTCAAGAAGAAAAGTGAAGAATTAAGACTTAAATACAGAAAAATATATTGGCTGATGGGAAGGAACTCTTCTTTATCAACATACAACAAGCTTCTACTTTATAAGCAAATATTGAAACCGATTTGGACTTATGGTATTCAGCTTTGGGGTTGTACCAAACAGAGCAACGTAAATATCATCCAAAGATTTCAGAATATGGTATTAAGGAACATTTTTGATGCACCTTGGTATGTCAGGAACAATGACCTTCATAGGGACCTTAAAATGAACCTCATCTTAAATGAAATCCAGGAAAAAGCACGGAGACACGAATAAAGGCTCCGCCAACATGTGAACATTGAGGCAACTCAGCTCCTAAGCATCACGAATTTAGTTCGCAGACTTAAAAGAACCAAACCTTTTGAGCTGGTGTGATTGTCAGTTTAAGCAGCATTATGCTGATCTAAAATCCACAACAAAGATGTGGTTTACTTCAATTTACCAAACACTATGGAACGCCAATGGGAAGAATCCATAGATTAATTTAAGTTAGTAAATTAAGTCAGAAACAAATTGCTCATTAGTCCAGGAGACTAGATTGTAATTACATAAAATAAATAAATAAAATCTATTTTAAATAAAAAAAAAAAAAAAAAAAATTTTCTAAACTTCCCGTATTTAGAATTATACAAAATAAGTCTAAAATATAATTCCTTTCTTTCAACGATGCGTTTGGAAATTTTTCTTTAATTTGTGTGGATAATGGATATAATGTGTTTACAAAGTGGCTACAACATATGAATGCTCCTATTTTATTTGACGAAGGTTTTTGTTAATACAAGGACATCGTATGTATAATTTAAATATTGAGAAACATCCATTGAGTTGAAACTGTGCAGAGCAGACTTTATTAGAGCCCAAGACCAATCAGTCACGATGAATTTTGGAAAATATGATTTTGGCAAGTTATTTCTTAAAGCCTCTAAAAGCGATTTAATCGCTTCAGCGTTGTGGCTCGATGAAATTAATTCACCAATTGGTAAAATAGTTGAATTTACGTTTATGACACACGCATAATACAGTATTCTTTTATAGCTATGGTAATTATGACATATTGGGTGTTTTACGACCTTTCCCGTAGCATCGAAAAATATTCCTTCCACGTCATATCGGCCTAAAAAATTTAATGTAGACTGTCTAAAACATGTTACTTTCAACGCGTCTAATTGTATGTTTTGAATATACTTATTTTTTTTTTTGGCTCTACCATCAACATTTGACATGCATCGAATAAAACACAGTCTTGTACAAGATCGTTACGTTTGAGAAACTCCGATTTAATTTTTCTTATGGTAGTTGGTTTAATAAATCCTTGTGAGTTTCCTTTGCGAAACAATTCTAAATTAGTTTCAGCGGCCAAATCCAGAGCAACGTTGTGGCAAGAATTTCCCTCCAGTCTTTTTTCAACATTTCGCGTTTTGCTCCTCTTACTTGCCTATACATAGGGTTTCCTTTATGTGAACTACAGACTTCACCAATAACAAAAATATCAAGTACTGATTTTCTTATTTTAAACTTGTATTTGATGTCAGAGTTCTTTTTGCAGTGCCCGTAAATTATAATTTGATTTGCATTACGTTTCAATGTACGAATTTTTTGGTAAGATATAATGCAAGGATTACTAATACCTGCTAAATTATAATCAATCGTATAACGTAATGCTTCACGGCTTACAAGGTCCATTTTTATGCTTTCTGTCAGAAATACAGTTTTAACTAGCTTATAATGGGTCTCTTCACCATTAAATCTTCTTTCAATATTTGGTTTTACAATATTTGCAACATCTTCGGTTGGATAATTAAAAGCACTATCTCGATTCAAATCACTGCAATAAGTATAATTTAAGTTTTCTACGATATTCTCTACATCGTTTGAATTGACTAAATCGTGTTGAGAAACGTGATCAGTACCAACATTGTGCTCATGAATTTGGTCAATATCATCATCATCACTATCAGAATTATTCGACCCTGATCTTTTTGACGTACGAAGGTCTGAAACACTAAGCGCATTACTAATAAAATGTTTTTTCCTTCTTAAACAATTAATAATTTTACTGCGATTGTTATTATTATTTTTCATTTCCAATCCAGTTAAAATATTGATTACCAATTGGCAATTCGGACTTTTTCCAACTGCTAAATCGGTAATATCATTTACTCCAAGATCTGTTAAAATAACAACTAAACAATCCAAATCAATAGCATTACGATTAGATTTATAATTATATTTTGTTTCAGGGATAATTAGGAATAGTGTCTGCTTCCAAAACGCAATAAAAATAAAATTTGGAACAACAAAACTATAATCGTTACAAAAAGAAAGTCCAAAAGAATGCCGAGGTCAAAAACTGTTAGCGAAAATCACAAAAATTAAACCGAATCAAAAAAAATCAAATTTAGTTTAGACGAGGTCAATAGTTATAAAAAAATTAAAAAATCACAAAGCGAACACGAAAATAAATCACAAAATCACATGTGGCGATCTGAACAGTACAAAGTCTGCATAGCTAGTGAAACAAAATTTAAAAATAAAATTCTTTTTATACTTTTTTTTTTCGACGATTTTTTTCGACTTAAGTTCGTAGATTCGTTAATTTTCAATTTTTTTTTGCAAGAGCCCTACGGCTCATATCAAAATGGCACTGAGTGATTTTAATTCCGCAATGTATGCCCTTAACAACCTTTATAGTCACTATATGAGGTAATCTCTGAGATTCGTGCTATTTGGTATAATAGAGAACAACGTCCTTGTTCCAAACGAAATTCGTCGATTTATTAATATTCAAAATTTTTTTGAAAGAGCCCTACGGCTCATATCAAAATGGCACTGAGTGATTTTAATTTCGCAATGTATGCCCTTTATAACCTATATAGTCACTATATGAGCCAATCTCTGAGATTCGTGCTATTTGGTATAGTAGAGAACAACGTCCTTGTTCCAAACGAAATTCGTTGATTTTCTAAATTTTTTTGCAAGAGCTCTACGGCTCATATCAAAATGGCACTGAGCGATTTTAATTCCGCAATGTATGCCCTTTATAACCTATATAGTCACTATATGAGCCAATCTCTGAGATTCGTGCTATTTGGTATAATAGAGAACAACGTCCTTGTTCCAAACGAAATTCGTCGATTTATTAATATTCAAAATTTTTTTGAAAGAGCCCTACGGCTCATATCAAAATGGCACTGAGTGATTTCAATTTCGCAATGTATGCCATTTACAACCTATATAGTCACTATATGAGCCAATCTCTGAGATTCGTGCTATTTGGTATAATAAAGAACAACGTCCTTGTTCCAAACGAAATTCGTTGATTTTCTAAATTTTTTTGCAAGAGCTCTACGGCTCATATCAAAATGGCACTGAGTGATTTTAATTCCGCAATGTATGCCCTTTATAACCTATATAGTCACTATATGAGCCAATCTCTGAGATTCGTGCTATTTGGTATAATAGAGAACAACGTCCTTGTTCCAAACGAAATTCGTCGATTTATTAATATTCAAAATTTTTTTGAAAGAGCCCTACGGCTCATATCAAAATGGCACTGAGTGATTTTAATTTCGCAATGTATGCCCTTTATAACCTATATAGTCACTATATGAGCCAATCTCTGAGATTTGTACTATTTGGTATAGTAGAGAACAACGTCCTTGTTCCAAACGAAATTCGTTGATTTTCTAAATTTTTTTGCAAGAGCTCTACGGCTCATATCAAAATGGCACTGACTGATTTTAATTCCGCAATGTATGCCCTTTATAACCTATATAGTCACTATATGAGCCAATCTCTGAGATTCGTGCTATTTGGTATAATAGAGAACAACGTCCTTGTTCCAAACGAAATTCGTCGATTTATTAATATTCAAAATTTTTTTGAAAGAGCCCTACGGCTCATATCAAAATGGCACTGAGTGATTTCAATTTCGCAATGTATGCCCTTTACAACCTATATAGTCACTATATGAGCCAATCTCTGAGATTCCTGCTATTTGGTATAATAAAGAACAACGTCCTTGTTCCAAACGAAATTCGTTGATTTTCTAAATTTTTTTGCAAGAGCTCTACGGCTCATATCAAAATGGCACTGAGTGATTTTAATTCCGCAATGTATGCCCTTTACAACCTATATAGTCACTATATGAGGCAATCTCTGAGAATCCTGCTATTTGGTATAATAGAGAACAACGTCCTTGTTCCAAACGAAATTCGTCGATTTATTAATATTCAAAATTTTTTTGAAAGAGCCGATTTAAAAAAGAAAGAGTGATTTCAATTTCGCAATGTATGCCCTTTACAACCTATATAGTCACTATATGAGCCAATCTCTGAGATTTGTGCTATTTGGTATAATAAAGAGCAACGTCCTTGTTCCAAACGAAATTCGTTGATTTTCTAAATTTTTTTGCAAGAGCTCTACGGCTCATATCAAAATGGCACTGAGTGATTTTAATTCCGCAATGTATGCCCTTTACAACCTATATAGTCACTATATGAGGCAATCTCTGAGATTCCTGCTATTTTGTATAATAGAGAACAACGTCCTTGTTCCAAACGAAATTCGTCGATTTATTAATATTCAAAATTTTTTTGAAAGAGCCCTACGGCTCATATCAAAATGGCACTGAGTGATTTTAATTTCGCAATGTATACCCTTTATAACCTATATAGTCACTATATGAGCCAATCTCTGAGATTCGTGCTATTTGGTATAGTAGAGAACAACGTACTTGTTCCAAACGAAATTCGTTGATTTTCTAAATTTTTTTGCAAGAGCTCTACGGCTCATATCAAAATGGCACTGAGTGATTTCAATCCCGCAATGTATGCCCTTTACAACCTATATAGTCACTATATGAGCCGATCTCTGAGATTCGTGCTATTTGGTACAACGTCCTTGTTCCAAACGAAATTTGTCGATTTGTTAACTTTCAAAATTTTTTTGCAAAGGCCCTATGGGGCTTAATTCGTTGAATTGTTGAAAAGAAAATTAGAAATGATTGTTAGAAATTATTTGAGGCCTATTTTATTTGAATAGCGTTATTTTTGTTAAATACACTGTTAAAGGATGTACACCCGCATAAATATATGTCCAAAAACTTAATTTTTCTAAAATCTTAATTTTGCCCAAAAACTTCACAGTACACTCGCTTAAATTTTTGTCCCAAAAAAAAAGTGTCCAAAAACTTCACACCGGTCACAACTATTAGATGTGGTTATCGATGTGGCGCCCTTCTTTACGGAGTTTTGGGCTTCATGAAAAATGTGTGTTACAACATGGGTATATGTGGTATTCTCATTTATAATGACTTGCTTAATGCTTGATCGTACATCGCAATCAATCAATCAAATAGCTCGAATTATTCATACATTTATTTTTAACTCAAGTGTCAAATAATAATTGTACATTAATATTTGCTTAATTCAATAAATTCGATAAAACTAATCTAAAATATTAACACAGAAAATATTAACTACAATAATAATAATATAAGTACATCATTATATATAATTTATTAAAATTCATTTTTATATATTTAGGATAATATTATTTATCAGTTTATCACACATGTAGTTTCTTAAAAATCGTACTTAAAATCTATAAATAGTTAACTAACTTTCGTTTATTAAAATTTACTGTGGCATTATTGTGGTTCATTTGCTTACAATAATTCAAAATAATTATATTTGCCATCGGAGTAAGCAAGATTTTAAAAATATAAAGGTTGGTTTGTTCACATGAACACATTCTGTTGATACCGATTCAAAAATTTTTTGTTGTACACTATAAATTGTTAATTATGCAAAATCTTATTTTGGTTGCTTTTAGAGAAATACTTGGCTTTTAGGTCATCATGGCGAATAATTTCCTGGAATATGGCGCATATATGAAAGAATAATTGATAGACTACTTCTGTTGATTGGACTAAACCTCCCCTTTGCAAATAATCAAAACAAATATCGTCAGCTGTTGTTACAATTATAAAAATGTTTTGGCACTCGGAACACTGAACCTTTTTGCGGAATGGGCAGCGAAGCCACACACATAGTTATTAGATACTTCATCAAACCAAACGTTCGCCAAATATTCCGTTTCAAAAATTTTCTTATAGGCCTATTTGCCTGTTCAAGTTCTCGAGAATTTTTTAACTGTCTCAATGGCATTTGTCTTCTAAAAATTTGTCTAATCCGTAATTGGTTTTCCGATTCAGTTATACTTCGATAAGAAATATTGTAACAAAGCCCTGACAACAATTTATACTTACCCTTCAAATAAATTTGCGAGGTCTCACCTAGGCGTTACAAAAGCGAAGCATAACCGAAACCGTTTTTTTATGCACCACCACTTCCACACTGCATCATTACAGTATTTGTGTTTTATTTTTTTATATTTACGTGTATAAAATACAAAATATTTTCAGTCTTTATACAATTTTTTAATGACAGTAGCCATTTTGATGTTCTTCAGTTTATTTGTGTAATATGTGTATACCATATTCAGTAAATTTTGTGATGTAACATTAAGTGTTTATTTTTATTTATTTTTTAATTTTATTTGCGATTTCCTAATTTTACCAGATAATACAAAGAATTTCAAAGGTAAAATCATTTTATTTATTGAATTGAAATTATTTTAAGTTTATTCCACCCAGCTAAATCATTCCAGAAAGAAGCACAAGATTTACGGCAGCGAAGGATCGAAAATATAAATTAAATTATTATTATTTTAGTTTTAGTTTTTTTAAGTATGTACATCTACATAAAAATAAATTTTAATTAGCAAAATCAAAATTTTAGTTTCTTATTTGAACAATTTTATCATTTTAAATTATTCATTAAAATGAATTTAGTGCTTAATAAAAGTTATTCGCAAGTATTACGCTCCCATTGCGTTTGTATTTCGCCTTTAATACAAATTTATATAAAAACGGTTCGCTTTTATGACGCAAAGGGTACGCTTGTGAAGAGAATGCGAAGAAAAATGCTACGAAGAAAACTACCAATACATAAAGACATTTAAATTACTTCACCTTCATTTTAATTTTCATACGCCAGATGTAACAAACGTTACGCTTTTGCTTCGCCTAGGTGTTACGCTTGCGAAGAGTTTGATAAATAAATGCTTACGCCTGCGTTACGTTTCCGTTTAGCCATGTTTAGAGGGTACTAAACCTATTTTCTAAGCTATCACATACCAAGATGGTTAAATTAATATTTTGTGATATCTATTAAGCCGCAGCCAGAAGATTGCAAATGTTCAACAAATGTAACCTTACAAATATTTGACAAATACTGTTTAAGTAAATATTTCGGAAATTTGACTGTCCACACGATTTGTACAGCATTTATTTTGTCGATAAATACGAATCCAATACTAAAATAAATATTTTTATATTTGCCATTAGTTTATTTGTACCTAATTCGCTTTTTATTGTATCCCACACAACATATACGTGCAGCGTATTTGTATGTTTTGGATTTTTTAAATCTCAGACTTCCGGATATTTCACGTATATGGAAATAAATTCCATAATTAAAATGCATGACCAATCGCCGTCGCTTTCCATTTTTATTTATTTATTTCTGCTGTCAAATTATATTATTTGAATATTATAAACAATGAGATTAACATATAGAGCAGAAGTGGTTGGTTACAAATAATAAGTGGTTGGTCTTCCTTTTATGTAAATAGTAATTATCAAAATAATTTAAAAATAAAATAAATATAATTAATTATAATATTACACAACATATTATTGTAACCATACATATTATTGTTTATTTCTACTCTTTTGTATTTTAAAGTCTTTGATAATACATGTTTATTAGTGACACCTATTACTAATAGTAATAACTAAAACTAATAATAATTGTAGTGACGCCTGTCCGTAGAAAATATAATATACATATTTTATTTACAAATCGTGTGAACGATACCACCATGTTCTACCAATGTTGGTGAGATATTTTATTTTTGTCGCCTGTAGAGCGAATGGGTACGAATGTAACCTTGATTGCTTATTCGTCATTTGATTTGTGTCTACACGATTTGTTATTTTACAAATTTCGAACATTTGTTGAATATTTGCAATCGTCTGGCTGCGGCTTTAAAGCTTTTGTGGTTTTAGCTATTGTGGTGTGTGTTTCTCTTCACTTGTGCCAGTCTATCAGCCAATCGATAAATTTCTGCATAAATAGCAGTCTATCGTCATTAGGGAAGACCTTTGAATTTGGATTTTACATTTGCTAAAAAAAAATTTGTTGTGTGTAAATAATTATTATTTTGCAAAAGAGCTGCAATTGTGCTATTGTGGATAATATTATCAACCAATAAAACCTTTTACTTTTCTAAAATATTAGGATGCATGGATTTAAAGTTAAGCTTAAATTCGGTTTTAGAGAGTAAGTTTATTTCGTTTGTATATTGCTCTCGTAAGTGTGAAAAACGAGCATAATTGATTTCGCATGTTGTGAAGGGGATCATAGCAATAAAATATGGTCTTCGTGTTGTAACGACATCTTGCTATATCGTTAACAGACATTGAATCCGCGATCTGGCGTGGGGATTTCCAAACATGAAATTATGCTTGAATAACCGCATAGGGATCAACAAACACGAAGGGGAGAACTGGCTTCTATTGCCTTGTTTACAAGAATAACACACAAAACAAAAACGCAATTTAATTCAATTAACTATGGATGGATCAACCCAAATACGAAAGCCCTGCCCTCAAAACTCATTTCGACCTCTTTACCTACTCACTCATTTTCCCGCAAGAACAATCCCTAGCGAAAGATATAATGCCATAAAAAAGGAACAAAAAAAAGTAAAAAAAAATAATGAACACGGAAAGGAGGTGCCCAAAACGTGACCACAACGATGAGCAAAATGTAAAACAACGTTATATAATAAAAAAAATATATGTTTATGTAAATGTAATCTGTAAATCGGGTTTTTGTGCTGGGGAATTGATTTTATTGATGAGATGTGAAGAAGAAGAAGAAAAAAAAAGAATATTTGAGCTGGGTGAAATCGGGAGATGTTTTTTGGTTCATGAATGGAAGAAGCAGTGAACTAAATTAAGATTAAATTAAAAATATTATGTCGGAGTTTTTTTATTTTTTTGGGTACATATTTAAACGATAATATAGTATGTAGTGTGTATCGAAGCTTTTAGTTGAAAATGCGATTGTGATTTTTTTTTTGTTGTTCGATAATCTAAACGGAACGATTTAACAAAAAAAAAAAAAAAAAATTGGTGGTAGACGAAAATAAAACCATGTAGTTGTTAAATTTAGTTTAAGTAAACTATTGTGTTCAACAAGATTAACCATTACAATACATAAGTTCATTGTAAATCAATCTAACTGTGATTAGTGATATCAGTGGAAAAAAAAAATGAAAACGCTATCTAGCTAATTACTGTAATACAAAACGTGATGTTACAAAAGGGAAAAACCAAACTGTGTTTACTGAAAGGTGTTACGATTTTGAGTGGTATGTGCTTTGAGCTTTTGTATATTAGAAAAGATAATTAAATCTAAACGTTGAATTATTAATTATAATAAATAATAACTATTTAATGATTTAAATAATAATTTACTATGAATAGTTTGTGAGCAGTGACGTGTCGTTGGATGTTAATAAAATAAACTGTTAGAAAGTATATAACAACTCAAATTAAACGGTGAAAAATGGCAAGACCATGCTTTAATATAAAATATCAAACATAATAAAAATAATAAGTTAACGTTCAATACATAAACGTGCATCATATCTAACCCTATAAAGCGCACCAAGCACCACAGTCGAGACACGTTTCGACTTAACCAAAATCGCTAACACACAAAAGGCAGACTTAGATATTCAGAATCTATTTTCTGGTCACAATAGTTCATAAATGAAACTAGAACTTTTTAAAGTGCCTGGCCCTACTGAGTACAACCGCCCACAGAACCACCGCATACATCACAGAATCACTACGTCGAACCATTTTCGACACATTACATAACATTTCGCATCCTGGAGTCCGTCCCACTCTTAAATTGATTACTGCTCGCTACTTTTGGCCTAACATAAACAAAGACATAGGTAATTGGGCTCAGTCTTGTTTATCCTGCCAACGTGCTAAAGTCCAACGCCACACAAAATCACCTCATGGACAATTCGAAAGTCCACCTGTGGCCCTATTCTGGTAATTCGCGGGGAATAGAAATTTTAAATTTTGTTGCAGTATTATTCCCTGTTCCCCAAAGTGTATTCTGGTGGTCGGGAAAGATTTTTTATTGGGAAAAAATTATTCCCAATTACAGCAGTTTTGACGTTTGCTTTTCCACACCGATTTTATGAAAGAATTGATGGAGAATAGCTTTTTAACGAAAATGTTTGTTTATATATAGTTGATATTAATAATTAAGAATATTAATATTGTTTGTAAGGGTTAAATTACCTAATAATTTTAAAGATGGTATTGTAATAAATAAGAGTTATTATAATAATGTTGATGTAACTAAATGTATTTCCCCTATATCAACTTTTGGAAAATGGGAATAAAAACTTGGAAATATCTATCTGGGAATAACTGCTGTAAAAAAATTATTCCCCATTCCCCGGGAATTACCAGAATAGGGCCACTGGTCGATTCAAACATATATAACGGCTGGCAATTGCTCGTCGTTTCAAAATTGTGTGGGTTTGGTATCCCTGACATGATTATACTTTAATGTATTTATTACGTATGCCACAAAACGGAACAAGCAAGAAAAAATAAAACACGGGGAAAAATTTTGTTTTTGATTCTGTGGAATTAACCCATTTTCAGAAAAAAAAAAAATGTTTTTATTGGGTGTCATCATGAAACCATGATGATTTTTTGTTTTTTTTTTTTTTGATAAATATCGGTTTTTTTGGAAAGATCGGGAGTCGTTTGCTAATTTTTATTGAGTGTTCAACATTTTGACGGATATAAAAAAAAAAAAAGAAAAAAATTCGAAAATATTTTTTTGTTTGATTGATGGAGCTTCGATCCTTCTAGAAATTCTAGTCTAGATGGTGATTTTTTTTTTTATATAAAGATAACATTAGATACAAATGATGTATAGTCCATTATTAAGTAATGTTTGGGATTGTATAATCTATCCATTGTAAGATAATTAAGTTTAAACATTTAACATGCAAATCGCATAATTGTGAAAAATCCACAAAAATAATTACACATGTAAATTTAGTTTTAGTTTAAGTTGTGAAATTTAAATATTAAAATTACAAATAAAAATAACTCCAAACTAAATTAAAACAGGAAAAATATTGTGTTAGTGAAGTGGATAAAAAGGTGTATCTGGTCGCCTAAAAGAACCGATAAAACAATTATATGTATACTATATACCTATGTAACGTGTATAAAACATAAAATATAAAAAAAAAACATAAAATAATAATTAACTTGATATGTACATTATTAATAACGGGCCCAGTAAGACATTATACTGGTCAGGCGTTGTTACGGTGTTTATAGGTGTTGGCCCAAAATAAGTGACTTAAATTGATATTGAAAAAAAAAAAAAAAAAACTGTGAAATAGTGAACGTTTTTAAAATATTAAATGAAAATTAAAATATTAATTATTGAAAAAGTGCTAAGTGATACCGTAAACCGTTTTAGTTAGTAATTTGGACATTACATCGCAGTAGAATTACAGATAACTATTCCAAGACGAGCTAGGTTATTGAGACGGTTCAAATTATTCTGTGCGTTTACAAAACAAACAAAAACCTTTAATTACATAAACACAATTTGTGTCCCAAAATGGGGTTCACAATTTTCAACAAGTATGGCCATACGAACATCCAACATTACATAATCAGGTTTTTTTTATATTAAGTATTATTATATTAAGTTTATTGTATTTTCTAATTTAAGTCCAAACTTTTACCTTAAATATTTTCTAGTATATGTAGATTAAGTTTCTTGAAATTGCTTAGTAGATTATTTGAAATTTTCTTAATTTTTTTTTCTGTACTTTAATTTAAGATACTGTGACGTCATGGGGTTAGTTAGTACTTATTAAATAATTAAAATTTTGTGTCTTACTTTAAAAATTTTTTTTTTTTGTATTCTTATATTCTTTTCTTTTGGTTCTGATTTATTATCAGTCTTTAATAAATATTATTAAATTATTATAATAATTAGCTACACTTTATGGTTTCATTATTATTATTTTTTTTCGGTTCTCTCTCGGTTTTACAATTTTTATTTATAGTTCGCTTCATTGTTGTTTCTTTGTAGGATGAGAATTTAAAAGATTTTTATAAGATGAAGTGGTAAGTGTTGTCTCAGCATACTACGGTGAGTTGGTCCATGCCTTGTTTCCTATCCCTATCTCGTTTTTTTTGTTTCCTCTCTTAATTCCCTAGTCCTTTTTCCAGCGGTCTAACAAGACTCACTCAAGCTTTGGGAAATCCCACCCCAATCCACTGAGCTTAGCCGGCCTCAATATGACCGCCCAAAGCCTCTGAGTGAGTAACTCAATTTTTATGTTAACAGGCCGATACCCACCATCCGTGTCGGTCTCGTTACACATATCCACTTGGACATCGTAGGGCCACTTCCTCCGTCTAACGGATATACATGTTTACTCACCTATGTCGATCGCTTCACTCGCTGGCCCGAAGCATACTGCATGACCAATATGTCAGCTGCAACTATTGCCAGCACTTTCGTCAATAATTACGTATCACGATTCGGTGTACTCCTTCACTAACAATCGCTCATGGAACGCAATTCGAGTTATTTACCGAGTTAACGAAACTCCTCGGATCACATCGGATACGTACAACGGCTTATCATCAACACCATCGGCAACTCAAAGCCGCACTCATGGCCAGAAACAACACAATTCAATGGAGTTCGAAAATACCAATCGTTTTACTTGCAATCCGAGCAACGGTTAAAGAAGATCTGAAGCGCTCACCAGTGAAATGGTTTGTCAAATCATCAAGCTACCCGGTGTCTCCTTCATCGAAAATCTTCTTTCACCTATGCCAACTACCGACACAGTCATCGACCAACTGCGACAAACCAGCAAAACCTCGTACCCAAACCAACACTTCAATCCAAACAAGATGACGTTTTTGTTCCGAAATCGCTCCGGAACTGCGACTTTGTTTTCATTAGAACAGACAAGGATCGCACGTGATTATCTCCTCCCTACGAAGGTCCGTATAAAGTTATACGTCGACTGCGAAAACATTTCGTCGTATCGGTTAATGGTAAAAACCATAACTTATCAGTCGATCGGCTTGTCGACTTTGAAAACTGTCCGTATTGCCAATGCTCATTCAGTTATTCCCTAGCGAGTCCTGTAGCGGTTGATTCATTCACTATACATCTCGTATATTTCAACAGAAAATTCAAATTATTGTCTGTCTTACATTTTCGAACGAACCCGCCCTACTTTACCGATCTTCTCCAAATCCAGTTCAGTGTTATACAACAAAAACAAAAAAAAATTAAACGAAATGTATGTAATTCCAACAATAAAATCCATATTTTGAATTAATAAAATTGTTCAAGAAAAATAAAATAAAGGATGTTCTGAGTTATACGACATACATCAACCAACGGCCCCTTTAGTTTATTATTTAATTTAAATGAATTACTTACTTTTTGGTAGAATATCCATTTTTAAGGTGTAACCATACTTGGAATAAGCAAAATAAAAAAAATAAGATTTTGAGCTTTTCTTATTTCACTTTGACATTTCGACTATAGATAACTTAAAAATGTTTAAGTTCAAAGCGAAATATTTTTGTTTGATTTTTCAGTTATTTTAGGAAAAATTATACTAAATTCATTTATGTCGTAAAAAATTATTAATTTACATTTACTAGTTCTAATTAGTGATTCAGAAATACTATACAACATTTTTTTTTTTTTAAATTGTATATTTATCTCAATTTAATTTTTTTAGGTTATGTTTCAATTTTTGTTTGGGTTTTAAATGTATGTACAATAAAATTGCTCAATTATTTATTGTCTAATTTAATGCTCAAATATTCCCGTTCTGATTTATTTATTAATAATTAATCAAAATGTTATAATTTTTACCAAACCAGTTGTTTACTTTCTACAGTAAAAAGTTGTGCAACCTTTTTCAAATTTCATAAGCTGGAAAATCATATTAAATTCATTTATATCATAAAAAATTAATTAATTTACATTAACTGTTTCTAATTAGTGATACAGAAGCACTATGCAATGTTTTTTGTTTTAAAACATGTAATATCTCAATTAAATATTTTTAGGTTATGTTTCAGTTTTTGTTTGATGTTTTAAATGTATATACATTATAAATACTCAATTATTATAGTCTAATTTAATGTTCAAATACTCTCGTTTTAATTTATTTATTAATAATTAATGAAAATGTTATAATTTCTATTTACAAACTAGTTTTTTATTTCCCGCGTTAAAAATTTGTGCAACCTTTTTTAAGTTTCTTAAGTTTACACGAAAAATTTCGCTCCTTTTAAGTTTTTTAAGTGACAGCTGAAGTTTTCATTTCCCCTCCAAAAAAATTTTAAGTTTCTTATTTTAAGTATGGTCGAATACACATAAATCCCCTTTCTCGCTCTCTTACGTTATTTTTTTTATTTTTCTTATTCTAACTATGGTTCTCGCTTTAAACAATTTAAATTTTTATTTTCGTTGAGAACAATTAAAATGTCACCTAAGAACAATTAAAGGTTCACCTCTCTTTTAGTATGATTTTTAATATCGCGTATTCTCCTATGATTTAGGTACAGTGTTTTATTTTGTTAACGATATTTTGTCTCTTTTGTTTATGTTAAATTAGAAAGGCAAAGATGATTTATTGTTTTTATTTTTCAATATGCATATTTAATGGTTTGTTTGTGGTGGTAGAAAATAGAAAGGGTTTCTTTTTTCATTTTAATTGAAAATGGAGGAGTAATTTTTCTACGATTTTCAAACCTACATATATAAACTTAACATAAAAGTTTATTTCATTTTTTTTTTTTTTTTTTTTTTTTTTAAATGTTGCCAATGGCTTTATTCTTGGATCTTTCTACATAAGAAACTCACAAGAAGTAATCAAATCTTAAGCTAAAAATGATTGCATATTTTAAGTCTTAACCAATGTTAATACTTATTGTTAGTGCTCACAATTTATTTAATTTAGACTATACTTATATGTATATATCGAATTAAATTTACAGGTTCACAGGTTCATCAGTTCGAGTGGATCTGTTCTTCTCAGTCGTCTAAATCGCGGCTGTTTTAGTATCTCCCTGGCCAATTCGTTGGGATGTGCTTCTTGTTTTGAGTAATATTTCGAACTGAATTCTTTAATAGTTTCTTTAACGGGTTTAATCCCAAGATCGGGATGTATATTACTATTTCGAATGTACCAGGAGCATTGGTAATACTGCGAAGTATTTTCGCTTGGGTTCGTTACAGGAGTTCTCTGTTTGAAGCGCTGGTGGATCCCCATAACTGAATACCATATGTCCATATGGGTTTGATTATCGCTTTGTACAGTAAAACTTTATTGACTAATGACAACTGAGATTTTCTTCCCATCAGCCAATACATTTTGGAAAATGTAATTTTTATTTGGTTGCGCTTTGTTTCAATATGATTTCTCCACGTTAACCTTCTATCCAGATGTAAACCTAAGTATTTTACCTTCGTTTGTTGAGGAATATTTTTATCGTTTAATTTCACTGGTGGGCAGGTGCGTTTGTTTAGCGTGAATGTGATATGAGTTGATTTGATTTCGTTCACTTTTATTCGCCATGCCTTCAGCCAGTCCGCGACCTTGTTCAAATGATTCTGTAATTCATTTGAGGCAATTTCAGGATTAGTGTGAGACACCAGGATAGCCGTGTCATCGGCAAATGTTGATATTAATACTTTGTTGGTTACAGCTATATCAGCTGTGTACAACAAGTATAATATTGGTTCTAGAACGCTGCCTTGCGGGACACCTGCATTAATATCATTTAAGCAAGTAGTTGCGCTGTTTTGTTTGACCATGTATTGCCTTTGAAGAAGATAGTTTCCCAAAACTGAGTGAAATTTCTTCGGTAGAAGCTCTTTAATTTTGTAAATTAGTACATCGTGCCAAACTTTATCAAAACTTGAGCGATATCCAAAAAGGCAGCAGCACAATATTTCTTTTCCACGAAGGTGATTTTGATTGCATTTACAATTCTGTGTACTTGCTCTATAGTAACATGTTGGTTTCGGAAGCCAAATTGATGGTCTGGAATAACGCGCCGTTCTTCTGAGATTTGTTTCAATTTCGTTAGTAACATTTTTTCAAATAGCTTTGAGATTGTGGGTAGCATGCTTATTGGACGATATGATGAGATTTGAGTTTCATTTTTCCCTGGCTTATGAATCATTGTGATCAAAGATATCTTCCATTTCTGAGGAATATAACTGGTTCGCATGATCGCGTTGAATACAAATGTTATTAGTTTTATGCATTTATGTGGCAGTTCCCTTATCATTTTTCCAGTAATGAGATCATGTCCTGGTGCTTTTTTCGGGCTTATGCAAGTTTTAAGTTATACTTTATAGGTTTGTAGAATAAACCATCATCCGTTAGCTGGGGTAGCACGAAATAATTATCTTCTTCGTGCATTGGCTTTTTCTTCATCACTTCTCGCCCAATTTCCAGTGGGTAGTCTAATCGGTGGATTCGAATTTGTTGGCGTTTTTAAATTTTTTGTTGCCTTCCACAAAGAATAATCTGTCCTCTCGGTTGCCGAGAGATCAATTAAGTAGTTCTATATGCGCTGGTTTTCTTCTTCGCTCAAAGCAAATCTTAGGGCCTTAATAGCTCGATTTAATTTTCATTTCCTTAGTTACACAAAAGTCAATTAGATCAGGAATTTTCTTTTTATCTGTGGGCCAGTAAGCATCATAAAGTTGTTTGCCTTTCGGCGATGTTAATCTGGAACCCCAATGAGTATGTTTGGCGTTGTAATCACCGCCCGCAAGAAATTTATTACCCAGCTGGCTGAAATAATCCAAGAACTGGAGTTTTTTTTTAGCATGTTTTGGAGGGCAGTACACTGCCGATATGACGCAGTTTCCAGACCACCCCTGCAGACAGATGCTCGTTGATTGTATATGTTCTTTCTCATATTTCGTAAGCTCGTAGTGTTTTAATCTTCGCTTAATCAATACAGCAATGCCTCCGTGTGCTTTACCATCTGGGTGCTTGGTGTCATAAATAGAGTACCCATTAATTTTGAAATAGCTATTTTTGGTGAAGCGTGTTTCTGATATTAACATTATGTCAATGTTGTGCTCAGTGAGAAATGCGTGTACCTCCGCTTTATGTTGTGCTAGGCCGTTTGCATTCCATATGGCTATTTTGATGATGGTCATTTCTGGATTTTTACGACTATCTGCATCAGCGTGCTCATATTCTGCATCATTAGATCCATGGTTCTCTCCATCATCGCCATGAAGCTTTGCATCGTATTAGTCAATTTATTTAAAGCTGTTGAGATGTTTCCCTCTTCACTTGCTTGAACTTTAGGAGCGGTACCTTTAAGAACACTTGCATATGAAACCGCTTGGTGCACGCTGCCGTTTACATTTGCGTACTGTCTTCCATTTTGGGCGTTTGTGTTTAGAATTTCAGGTCGTGCTTCTTTTCTAGCTGAAGAATGAAGATTAAGGATTCGTTGTTCTGCTCGCTGTTTTGGATTGATTCTTCTTTTCAATTCTAGATAAATTGGGCACCCTCTATAATTAGCTGTGTAATTTCCATCGCAGTTGCTGCATTTTCTCACTGATGCTTCCTTTTTTGCTTTATTGCAAACCTTTGAACTATGGAGTTCACCACATATAACACACACGTCGTTCAAAGTGCAATCTGCTCTAGAGTGCCCATATTCTTGGCACTTAACGCACTGTACCGGCCCATTTCTTTTCCTGGGTTCCTCGATGGTAACCCTTCTGTGCAGTAGATATTTCAGGTCAAATATTGCATGGTTTCCTTTAACCTTTTTACTGTCTGGTTCTGATTCCAGACGAAACAATGGCTGAGGAACCTTCTCCCGATTAAAAATATTGGTAATAGTTTTGCACTGGAAACCTTTTTCAGCGAGAGCAGCTTGAATTTCGTTTGCATCCACGTAACTCTCTATTCCTTTTAATACAACAACCAATCCTTTTTGGCTTTTTAGTTGATACGTGTAGTAATGTTTACCAACTTGGTCAAAATATTTAATTAACGCTCTGTAAACATCAATATTGAGCGGTTGAATTTTTGTTTCTTTTATATCTCCTCTTTTGATCCCTAAATATAAAATACACCTTCAGTAATAAACTCTATCATTTTAGCAAATTCTCTATTTGATTCTTCCCTCAAATAGATTGGTGGCGGCTCCTCAGCTTTTGAAATTTTTTCGGGCGTCGGCTTGTCAACAACCAAGCAAGAATACCTATTACCATGCGTTAATTCAACGCTAGCTAGCTTAGTGAATTTATTCCCGCTTGCACTGGCCGCTGATCTAGGGCTTCTTCTTCGTTTTGGTCGGACAGTAATTTACCGGTCTATTCCCCTTTGCACTAAACACTGACCTACATCACCGTTTATTTTAATGTCATCTGATGTCGATGCATTGTCATTGTTTGTTTTATCGTCAATATTTGGCGACGATGCACTTTTAGTTTCGTTATGGTTCAACACACCAATGTTGTTTAAATTAATAATTTCACTTTGATTTAAATTGCCTGGTAAGGTAATTTTTTGAATATTTAAAATTTGTTGTCGCTTTGGACTATGCTGTACTTTTGTATTTTTATTAAAAATATCTGAGATCGTGAAGTTCGGTGGCAAATCGCTTGTAGACATCGCTGTCTGCAGATTTGGCCCAGCCTTTTTTACATCACGATTTCACTTATTTTTCACTTCACAATATTTAAAAAAAAAAATAAAAAAATATTTAAACTGCTGATTCAACTTTTCACACAAGCAATAAGTAAATTATTTAAATGTTTACTCGGTGGTAGCAAAATTGCAACTTTATTTCATTTGAATAAATTTTCATTAGTAAAATTGAAAATCAAAACTATCAATTTCACATTTTTAGTCTATAAGAATTATGAGAATAATATTCATAAAACATGTAATTTTATTTGATTGAAAAATCGAATTATGAAAATGTTTATTTATTAGTGGAAATCCTCTTGCAATATAAATTATTGCTAAACTTTTGTGGACTGTTGTTTTTGTAAAATACGGCATAACTTAACATTTATAAACAATTATACCCATCTCTTTTTAGTCTCTTTCTAAAAGCATTGCCATGTGACAACAATTTTCCCGAATACGACATTTTGTTTAAACCAAAGGTTAAAGGATTAAACCATAGATGTCGCCTACAATTAAAAACATATAAAAAAAAATCAAATAGGTGATCGAACCGGTCGGATTCTAAAAACAGTCTGATTTTTGATTCGGTTAAACATATTTTTGGTGGCTTTCCTCTATAGTAGTAACTAAATTGTAATAATAATTAATTTAATACAATTTTTTTTATAAATTTACTAAAATAAAAAAGTTAAAAAGTTTTTAAGCCCGAATCCCTGTTGTTTTTATTTGTGTGTTAAGTGACATCTAGGAATGGGAATAATTATTTTATTTTATACACCGCTCTCGAATGTTATGACAATTCAAATATTCTAAACAAAAACTTATTTTGAATGTCGTTAATTTTTGGGAATAAAAGTCGATGCGAATTATTAATCATGTTGTATTTATTTTCAGCTGTGACTTAATTTAAATAATATTTCTAATACATACTTGAGAAATAAATAAGGCATTTATATTACAGTTAATGTTTGTTGGTTATGTCGTTGATTTGTTATGCATAACAATCTGGGTTGATTTGATTTTTTTGTTTTCTTCTCGCTCAATGCATATTGTTATAATTTATTCTGTTTGACTCTCTTTGATTTATTTTAATTTTGGCTGTTCAGCGACGACGTATTGTCTTTTTTTACCATTGATTTTAGTTGTTGATAAGTGATGACGTCATTAAATAGAATATTATCTTTTTAATATTGTACACATTGTTGTTGTTGTAGAACTTTAATGTTAATTTATATTCTATTACATTTTACATCCGGACGAAGCAAAAGAACAAAAAAAATCAGAAAAATCTATTAAAAAAAACATTTTTTAATTTTTTTTTGGAATTTTACTCTCTCTCATAATTTCTGCATAAAAAACATTATTTCAGAAAGCGAAATTTTTTCATGAGCAGTTTTGGATTGAAATACCCTGTAACTGTAATATTGCGTTTTTATAAGAGACCTCGAATGTCCGGAAAATTCGGAAAGTGCTCATCTCCGAAGGTTCCGGATAAAAGAAGTTCGACACTTCAATTTACAAAATCATCCAAATCAATATAAATCATAGTTAGCAAACATTTTTATAGTATGCTTGTTTTATTTTGGTGATATCAACATAAATGATGTACTGCATCCAATATTAGATGAGGCTAAAATTCTAGAAATTACACGTATAATGGTTAAGGACTTAGCATATTTAAGTGGAGCAATTGCTTCATCCATGACAATCTGGCGGTAAATCATTTATTAGGTATGACATGACTAAAACTTTTGTGCCAATAATTTCTGCAGGATATGTAATATGGAGAAAAAAATACAAAAATTGCAACTAATGAAGCTACTTTCTTACTGAAGGATCAATCATTTTACGATATACTATATTACTACAACAACCCTCAGATAAAAAAATAAAACTTCCTGACACGCAAGTTATTTATAGACCATTATGGACCCATATGGAATTTACATAAGGAATTTTTATATGATTGGAATGGATTAAACATCTAAAAATAACTGCTTTGCAACGTCTCCTATCTTTTTTGCTTATCCTATTCTATGAAAGCATCTCTTGAATCAGAACAACCATCGATAAATTGCAGTAGTGTTTTTCTAGTATAGAATTTATTTTCGGCACAAACAGCTAAATATACTTTGTTGAAATAAGGGCTTATAAATTATTATTATTATTATTATTATTATTATTAAAGGGGCATTTAGGCGTTCAGTCGCCTGGCACTGCGACTTAAAAAATCGTTTGTCCTTGGACCCTGCTTAATTATCTGTCCAGTCAATATTCAGGCTCTTAATGAACCTGATAATACTGCCGGCCGGTACGTGGTACATACTATCTGGGCTTATTGCTCCCCCTTCTAGATGTTTACAACAGCATGTATTTCTACTAAAAAGACGGTAGCATTGGTATGCAAGAACTTAGAGAGGGTTCCCCCACTCCTTATATTCTTACCTCTGCCCCGTCCGTATTCCGTTTGATTTTACTCTTACGTCACCCAGCTTTTCTACAGGAAGGCTAAATAAAACTGGAAGGTGCCTGGTATCCAGAGTCCGCATATTTTGGACTGATTAACCTATCAGCCATTCATTCATCGGCATTTGCTGTTCCACCTTAGATTAGGGTTTTTTGTCAAGGATTTCTCCTTTAGCGCCGTACTTTAGCCTGTGCCAAATGGACACAGTGTGCCAAATTGTGAACAAGTTACCCCTTACACAATTGTACCCATCACGTAGCTGCCTAATACAGGACCAATACAACTCACGTGATTCGCATCCTACTGGAAGGTTACAGAGCTGGTAGATTAATCTAATCAACTTTATTCGCCCCTCCAATAGATGCCAAACCACCAATGTCTTATAAAATTTGTCTTATGCTATTTTGGTGCTAAATAATAAATATTAATAAAACAAACATAAAACATTTAAATTCAAAATGAAAACGTATACAATTTCCTACACATTTTAAAAACTGTGTAACTGCACATTTTATATGAAATTTCATAAACCTAGATGTTTCGCTCTACTTAGACAATATTTTAGCAATACTAAATATTTATGTAATTAAACTTATTGACGATTGTAAAAGTAGAGAAAGCGCCTCTGAAGGAGAAAAGTTAAAATGAGGCAACTGGCAGAATGAACATTTCTCATAAATGCGACGAAAGAAAATTTTGCAATCCGGTAATTAAAAATTGTTTTTATAATCCAAAATTGGAATTATTTACAATTATTAGCAATCTGTTAGGTAAAAATTGTGTTTACAGTTCAAAATTGGAATTGTTTACAACAATTTCGGACGTCAAATTAGCAGCTACCTCAGTTTAAAAATTTTCCACTAGGTGGAATCTGTGATGCTCCAATCGTCAATAAAACATATATTTTCTGAACTAATAAAACGGCTATATATTCGAAAATCATGTTACAAACAGTAAGTTTCAAGCAAAAATATAATTTAGTATTTATAATTTATTAGTTATTATTATTTATTAATTTTTGTTATTTATTTTATTCATAGGCTAAATATTAAAGCCTATGTTATTGAAGAAGACGCTGTATACACACGCCCGCTCAATTAAATCTGGTACTATTGAGCAGCATGCTTGGCCCGTTGTTTTATCTACTATAAAGCGCAGATTTGCCTACAAGCAATCAAGTAACTGTCGCAATATTTGCAGACGATACGGCAGTACTCTCATTACTGATGAATTAAAGTTAATGATGCTAAATCTAATCATGTAACTTTTACAATACCAAGAGGCACATGCCCACCAATAAAAATGAATAACGAAGATATACCTAAAACTGATAAAATGAAATTCATGGCTTAAACATATATGGGCAAAAAGAAAGCAATTATGGGAGTGAAACTGACAAAAATTTATTGGCTGATAAGCAGAAAATCAGGTTTGTCGATTGAAAATAAATTATTGCCCTCTCCAATGAAAACTATCTACCTGAACGTATGGTGTACAGCAGTGGAGAACGGCCAGCAACTCGAACTTGGACATTCTACAGCGGTTCCAGTCTAAATTTCTAAGAATCATAGTGCACCATGGTTTGAATCAAATGATATAATTTTGGCGACAGTTGTGCGCAGCTAATCTTATTGGTTTTGTTAATTATGACCATTTCCATTCGTTTTGAAGTTTGCCAGCACAGTAGTTTTATATTTTTTGACGTATAGTTAGCAGTCTTTTGTACACATTTACATTTATTATGATTAATTTTGTAATTTTATGAGATTTAATTAGATAATTTATCGGTTAAAAGTGTTAATAAATAGTGCAAATAGCAAAATACAATGTGGATTGGTTTTTCTGTGGCGAATCAAACTGGAGGAAACAAAAATGTTTGACAACTTACATACGCATTTTGTTGTTAACATGTACAATAAAAATATTTTAAAATACGATTTAAAAAAAAAAAATTGATTTTTATTCAATATTTAATTAGGAAATGTTAATTAAAATATGTATTTTGCCTGTAAAAAAACTGTAGATTTTTTTATTCCATTATTTCTTTATTCTTTACAAAAAATCGCACTAGTCACCGAGAAATATTAGGTGAGCAATTGTGACATTACTCTCACTCACGGCGAGAATCATAATACCAAAATTTGATTTGGGTGACTTGAAGTCGCCAAGTGACTCTTAGGTGAGAACCATAATAGGGGCATAAATCGGAGTGTGTCAAGGATATTTATTTCCATAGTCTGAGTCTTGTATTTTTATAATTTACAATGGTTACAGGATGAGAATTTAATGCGGTATCGAAAAGAAAATGGTAGGTACATTTGAGGTAAGAATATATCTCGAAAACCAACATAGTTGCGTAATAGTAGTTGCATAGTTCTATAACAAGAAAACTGTATAAGAAACACTTTGTACTAAATGTAGTACATATGCCCTAACAGAGACATTTATTTTGCTCTGCACGATTGCATAAAACAAACAAATTTATACTAACTTGTATATGATGTGATAGCGGAGGTAGTAAGGTGATGGATTGGACTGACGAAGGTCTGGAGTTCGAGTCCAAGCAAAGCCAACGAAAAAATATATTTTTAGATGAATAAAATTGGAGATAATTCGAGAAGATTATCGGGGGATCTCGATATTGGATAGTGTTCTTGCCGATATTAGCATTGAATGTTTCCGCCTTCTTTAATTTAAAACTAGTCAGGAGTAATTGTACTAAAAATAGGAAGGAATATATAGTTAATTAGACGATTTGGTCATTCAATTTTTATTTTTTAGAATTACTCAATGCATTTATATTCAATTTTAATGAAAAAATATCATTTATTTAACATATTACCACTTTATAAAATTTTTAAATTTTCAAATTAAAATTTCAATAATATGTTACATTAAATTTTTAACGATTTCTTAAATTAATGTGGTTTTATAATTTGTAACAATAATATATAATATAACTTTTAAAAATCAAAAAATTAAAATAAATTTATTCTGACATCACATTTAAATAAATTTGGACTTTTCTCTTCCATTTTTTTATAATTTATAATTTAATGTTAGGCAAATATAGCATTTATTACTTTTAGGAATATATAAGTAGAGCTTGGGTTCAGTCAAGGGTTATTATTTATTTTACCAAATTTCTTATTTATGATTCACTACTAAATATAGTTTTTATTAGTATTGGCAATTACAATTAGAAAAAAAAATATTTTAATAACTTGTTGCCTTTCAGAATTCTGATAAATTAGTATTAAATATTCAATTTTTCTATCTAAAATAAATTATTTGTTTTTAGCATTTTAACATTATTTAAAAAATATAAAGATTTTTATTGTTTAAAGTTTTATAAAATGTTATGTTGATTAATTAATAATTCAAAGATATGGAAGATATTATAGTTAATTATTTACTTAATACTACTGCGAGTAGCGAATACAACGCTAAACATCTGCAGTGGGGATCAAGATTGTCGATACCAAAAGGCAAGCAACTTTAGGAATCTAGAGAGGAGCAGTTTCTGGTCAACCAACATACTGGCCCACGGATCAAAAGAAAGTTCCTGATTTAATTGACTTCTGTGTAACTAAAGACGTGTTCATTTCAATTCATTCAGCTTTTTTGTAGGGTCGTATCCGCCGTTTTATCGAATGTCGAAAACATGTCTGTATCTATCTATCTATGTACTTTTCTACCCTATGTACTTTCTAACACGCTTCGCACACTCCTTCCCTTAAAACCACAAAAGTTATAGTCAGACTGTCGGATTTTTACGGCCCCTAATGAATCTGATTTTCCCTAAATTTATAGATTTTTTTTTTAAATTTTGTAGCTTACATTAAAGCATGAAGAAAGCATGATAGTAACTAATTAAAGTGTTAAACATGCATTAGTTTCCCTAGGGAAATAAAAAAACAGTTGTCTTGCGCAATATTTATAATAAAATCGCTGATTAAGGTGTCTGTTACTTAAACATATAATTACTATTCATCTATACCCACCCTTAATACCCACTATAAACATATTATGTAACAAAGCCAATCTGAAATTATGCAACATAATTGTATTCTCAATAAGATAATCTTTTAATCTGAAAATCATTTCATTCTCAAAGTCTATAACGTTCTCCTCAAACGCATTTACTCATCGAGTGAAAAACAGAGTAAGGAGTAAAAATTTTCATTAAAAATTAGCATGAAAAAAACAAATGAAAATGAAAAACTCAAGAATGTGGAAATTTGGTTGTTGTGCGCACGCACAAAACATGAATACACTCAAAAAAAAAGAAATGGAAAATTGGTGGTGTTCGAAACTCAAGCAACATAAAAATAAAAATAAAATTTTTTTGAACTTCAGTAGTATTTCAATGTTAATCGTGAACAGACAAATTACATGTGATTTCTAAATTAAATTTCATTAGAGAGTGTACCACTCTTAGAGTGGTACTAAGGTAAATACTTAATATCATGCTCATACGTCATCAGGTTTGTTCCAAATGATTCTTTTTAGCAAGAGTTCATGAGTCTACGATTGTCACATTCATATAATAATATAAATAAATTGTTGATTATTGAATTAAATAATAACAAAATAACATAAAGTCTAGAAAAGCTTCTGTTATTTTATTTAGTGCAGTTGTATAATACCACAAATACAAAACAAAAAAACCTATTATATCTGAGGTGTCATGTTGACAAATGTATCATGAAAAATTTTAGCTTAAAAATTATCTAACAACAACCCAAAATACTCGTATAACAAATTTGTAGTAGTAGTGTAGTTATTTACTTACCTTCGATTTTCATCATTCCGGTTATACAAAAACGAAAAATAAAAAACAAATCTTATTTATGCTCTGAATTTTGATTTTTATTAAATATAAACTGCGTGTATGTATATATAAAAATAAATATATGTATATATAATAATTTATTAAATTTTAAAAATTTTGTATATATAATAATAAATATAAATATAAAAATTTCTTAAACTGTATAAATATAAAAATAAATATAAATATAAAAATGTATTAAATAAAACCAAATTACAAATTAATTTAAGAATTATAAAATATGATGTAAATAATAAATTAACAAAATATATATAGCAAAAAAAAATAAACTTAAATTTGTTTTAACAATATGCATTCATACTTTATAATAAGACGGTACCTTCGCCGTGCTAGCGAAAAAGACACGCAATTAAGTGAAACAATTCCTTTAAAACTAAATTGGAATAGCGAATGTATTTTTTTGATATCAAAAGTCGAACGATATATAATAAACATATATAATAAGGATATATAAATATAAATATTCAAATAAATTAATCTAAATTATCACACAAGATTATACATACGTACATTTGGATAAGATTGATGTTTTTCCAATACAAATAAATTTTACAAACAAGAATAATTACCGAAATGACTGAATTTTACAAACAAGAATAATTACCGAAGTTTAATTACTTACAAATTAAAAAGGTGGACACCTTCCACCCAAAAAGAAATAATTTCGCCAATGGAGGCGTATTATTTAAAATACAGAAATTACCATAAAAAATTTTACGATTCGGCAAAAGGAAGGTGTCCAAAGAAAAGTGGCAAGATTGAAATTAAAAAAATTTATATGTGTGGAAAAGGCTTGCCACAAATGTGCCAAGGAAATTTTAGGACCAGTGAAAACAAGAGCTTTAACCATTTTCGGAATATCAGAAATTGCAGGAAATTCACCAATGAAAGGATATGTTAGGAATCCAAATTCCAAATTCAAAATTAAAAAAAACTTTAAAAAAAAATATGCTGACGTGCTCGAAGTCAATGAATTTAGGACTACAAAATTATGCTCCAATTGCTATCAAGTACATGAAACATCTCGGTCTCCACACAGATACCAGTTTTGCCACAAATGTGGTATCGTGTGGAACCGAGATGTCAACGCTGGCAGTAATATCCTTTATCTCGGACTTTGTTTAATAAAAAAAATAAAACCGCATAAAAATTTTGATCGATCACAAACAAAATTTACACAACAAAATTAACATCATTAACACTACAGTATAATTAATTTATATATTTCATTAAATGATAATAATTTTAATATTTGTTTATATATTTTAGCTATTTTGCTTTTTATAAATATTAACAAATTTACTCATACATATAATTTTTCATCATATATTATTGTAGTACAACAGAAACCCAAAGGCCTTTAAATAATTTTTGTGAACACAAGAGTTGCCAAAAGGCTTGTGAGTAATTTTTCAAATTATGTACAACGAAAAAATAATATAAAAGATTTTATCATAAAAATCTAAATCATATTTTTCTCTTAATTTTTCATTCGTTCCAAAGCTCTATGCGAAATCTATGGTTCTTAAGATATTTCATATATAAAGAAATTAATAAAATAAATAGAGGAATAATTTAAAGAAAGGTATCAGAAGTTATTCGGTTCAAAGCTCTATGCGAAAGCAGTGGTAAGAAGCATATATTTAAGTTTAGAAATAAATTTGAATGCCAAATTATACACTATGGAGGATAATTCTGACATTCCTAAAGAATATAATATAAAATTGGTAATTAGTAAATTTTAAATACGAATGTTTTCCAAATTTGCATCTTCACCTTCAAAGATTTTTTTTTTTTTTGTTTATTTAATTTTGATTTTCCTAATTTATTCATCGAAAAACTGATCGAAACACCATCGGTCATTATCGAAAAATTAAATTTTTTTGTGTTAGTTTTTTGGAATTTGGAAATATTTCACCCATTCATCTTCTCTATTGAATGTTGCCCAAAGCCCTTTAAATAATTTTTATGAACACAAGAGTTGCTAAAATGCTTGCGAGTCGTACCTTACATGATGTCTACCGAAATTTAATATGGGGATTAGCGAAAAGTTTTTTAATTTATTAATTTCATTATATCTTTGAAGGTGGTAAAAAAATTTTATATGTTTTGAATATGCGGCCCAATTTTCAATGTCGAAAAATAGTTCCCCATCCCAATTTAGGTCTAAACGCATTTTTTGTAGTAGCTCTTGATTTGGTGTATGAGTTGAATTTTTATTAAAAAGATAGTCCAATGTTCCGAATGTTTCCATGTCTTTATCTCGGCGCAGGTACCGTCTAATCCTAGAATACGCGTGCATCCAAATGTTATTATGAAAAAGGACCGAATACTGTTGTGCAGCTCCAACGAATAAATTTGATCTTAATTTTTTGTCATACAACTCTAAATGATATTTTTTTCTTAATTTTTCATACTCCTCATCCAAAACATATTTTTTCACGCCCTTTAGCAAGGGTTAAAAATAGTGTAAAAAATCCACCTTACTAAAATCGTTATTTGCCCATTTTTTCATTAAAATAAAATGAATGTATCGTGATGCTTCGACAAAAAGTGAAGACATTTCTTCCACATCCGACTGAATTCTGTCGAAGACATTACGATTTTTACATTTTGTATTTAAACCACATTTTATTGTGACTATATTTTCTTCAATCAAATTTTGATTCGATTTTCTTTTTTTCGACATATTTTTTCACCATAAAGGCTTTGACTATGAAAATAATAAAGGAAAAATATTATTGTAAATATGCCCGATATGCAGACTCTATTCTAATCACGCCATATACATATTTTCGCCATAACATATTTTTTCACGCCCTTTAGCAAGGGGTAAAAATAGTGTAAAAAAATCCACCTTACTAAAGTCATTATTTGCCCATTTCTTCATTAAACAAAAATGAATGTATCGTGATGCTTCGACAAAAAGTGAAGACTTCGAGAAAAAGTGACAAATCCATATATTATTATGAAAAAGGACCGAATATTGTTGTGCACCTCGAGTAATTCGTTCTTAAGCTCTATGCGAAATCTATGGTTCTTAAGATATTTCATATATAAAGAAATGAATAAAATAAATAGAGGAATAATTTAAAGAAAGGTATCAGAAGTTATTAGTTAATTTGATGCAATTTTAGAATTTCCAAAAATAACTAGAGCTCTTGTTTTTACTGGTCCTAAAATTTCCTTTGCCAATTTGTCGCAACAAATAAATTTGATTTTAATTTTTTATCATAAAATTCTAAATCATATTTTTCCCTTAATTTTTGATATTCCCCGTCCAAAACATATTTTTTCACGGCAAGGGGTAAAAATAGTGTAAAAAATCCATCTTACTAAAGTCATTATTTGCCCATTTCTTCATTAAACAAAAATGAATGTATCGAATGTATCGCTCTATGCGAAAGCAGTGGTAAGAAGCATATATTTAAGTTTAGAAATAAATTTGAATGCCAAATTATATACTATGTTCCCCATCCCAATTTAGGTCTAAACGAAAGCAGTGGTAAGAAGAATAATTTAAAGAAAGGTATCAGAAGTTATTCGGTTCAAAGCTCTATGCGAAAGCAGTGGTAAGAAGCATTAAGTTTCAACATATGTATACAATTTATCGCCAAAACCTTCCTTTTGCCGAATCGTAAAATTTTGTAATTGATAATAAAGAACACATAAATAATAGAATAGAAAAATAGTTGCCCATCCCAATTTAGGTCTAAACGAAAGCAGTGGTAAGAAGAATAATTTAAAGAAATGTATCAGAAGTTATTCGGTTCAAAGCTCTATGCGAAAGCAGTGGTAAGAAGCATTAAGTTTCAACATATGTATACAATTTATCGCTGCTACTAGTGTACACTAACGGCTTTGTAAAAAAATTATAGTTATATTTGTATAATTATATAAATGTGATAATATAATACCCGCCATTTAAAAAAAAAGTTTGTGAAATAATTCGAAAAAGAAAATTTAGCTATATTAAAATTGAAAAATGTATGATACGAAAAGAAAGGTACGTGTTAATTACATAGATAATTTTTATTTTATATGTTTGTGTGTCCAAAGACAAAAATAAATAAATCATTAATATTTTGTCTCTTTATATTCCAGATTAGGTACTAACCGAAAAAATAAAAATTGGAAACATTTTAATTTGTTCAAATTAAAACGAAAAAATAATATACAAAAATTGAAAAATTTATGATACGAAAAGAAAGGTACGTGTTAATTAGCTAGTTAATTTTTATTTTATATGTTTGTGTGTCCTTCTAATATTTTAACGATTTCTTCTAATATTTTAACGTTTTCGACTTTCAATTGAGAATTGTTATTTCCTCCATTTAAAGAAATCAATTTGTAATTTAAAATTTTTACTTGGCAAATTTTGAAATTATTCTCTTAAGATATTAAATTATGGTTATGAAGTCATGTTTTTCAATTCTTTTAAATGATCAATTTTTTGAGACCATGAGAAAATTTCTTTGTTTTTATTTTGTTTTAAATTCTTCACATTTTTTAAATCTTTCTGCCTTTGTAATTTTAACTTCACTGTTGTAGTTGTTCATAATTTTGTGCATTTCAGTTTCTATTGGAATGCCTCTTATAATCCCTAAAATATGGTTGAAATTTAATGGTCCAAAAATGTTATATCCATGTTTTTTAAAGTAAATCACATTTTAATAATTTGTTTGCATTAGATATGGATTTATATGTATATTATTATGTATCTGTTTTTTTTTTTCATAAATATTCATTTGTTTTCATTTTAATAACTAATTTTGTTACCTTTCGATTTCCCTCTAATTTTGGTCAAATCGATCGTGCTTTTAATTGTAATTCAATTGAAATCGATTTGTAGTTTACCAAAATCAAATTTTAATTTATTTTTAATTTAATTTAATATGTAATTAAATATTCCTTGCAACATTTTCCCTCAAATATACAATATAATTACTTGGAACTTTTCGAATTAAAAATTGGTTTTCGATCGAGCCCATTTTGAATATGAATAAAATATAAATGGGGTAAGGTATTCTATAAATAAATATAAATGGGGTACGTATATTAAAATAATGTAAATAATAAAATTTATTAGATAATAAAATAAATTAAATAAAAAATTTGTTTTCGTTTTAATATTAAATAATTTATTCTTATTTTTATATTGCAAATTGGTACATGGCATTATTTTTTGGTTACACACAATCATGCTGCGGGGTACTCCTGACCAAATACACTGGTGGGCATGATTGTCGGTACAAAAATAGAGCCGACTGATGGGTTATCGCCGCATTTTACGATATTTATCTGTGTCTCATTTTTGAGACAAACAGGGGGGTTGTTGGGGCA
Organism: Tipula vernalis; assembly: GCA_958295665.1. Classification (NCBI taxonomy): domain Eukaryota; kingdom Metazoa; phylum Arthropoda; class Insecta; order Diptera; family Tipulidae; genus Tipula; species Tipula vernalis. The sequence goes on from OY282558.1 coordinate 249,041,466, forward strand.
ATGGCTTATTGATGTGCCTTTGCGTTTATCCCAAGTTAAATTTATTAAAAAACCACTGGTATAATTTGCAAATAGAAATAAAAAATATATCTTGAAATTTGAGAGAAAAAAAAATATATTTATTGAAAATTTTAATAACAATTTCTTTTATTTGCGTTCGATACGGCAGTTCGTTTTATAATGATCATGACTAATTACGTACAATAAAACGTTACATAAATCTATTATTGAGACATCTGCGTTGCTATAATAATATTTTTTGGTATTATTGAAAGTTAGCGACATCTAAATTAAAATATATTTTCATTTGAATTCAATTCAAATGCAACTTAACTAAGTCCATGTAATCACAATGTTTGTTGTAGTAATTATGTCATAATTTTGACATAAATCAAATTGAAATTTAAGTTTAAAAATACAATATTTTGGTAAGTAAATTCAGAATTTTAAATTCATTAATAATAATAACTAAAGTAAATTACATAATTTTGTTTTAGATATGGTGCACAAAGAATAACAAATTGGAAGATAAGTTTAAATTTACAAATACTTAAATATTTTCTTAATTTAACTTTTGGATTTTTCATTTCAGGTTATTTTAATCCAGAAGCCAACATACCGCCGGCCTTGAATTATTAATTCAATAACAATTTTGCTTGGGTTGCTTCAATGCAGTGTTCAGTGATATTTTGGATGAATTTGTGGATGTTCTGATGTCTTCGATAATATTGCAGTTCCAGGTGTAAACAAACGGTGACAATTAAGTGGATGATTTTAAATAAAGTGTGTGAATCAGTTTTTTGCTTCACCAGAATCCTCCTGTGCCACCGGTAGAAGGCACAATTTGTGAATTGGACGCTTAAGTTCACTATTCTTTGTTTTTATTGTGACTACTCGGACGATTCCATCAGAACCAGGATGTGTATTAATGATTCTACCAAGTAGCCATTGGTTGACTGGCAGATTACTATCTTTGACGATGACAATGTCGCCTATTTTTGCAGGAATTCTTTTAAATCTCCATTTGGGACGCTGTTGTAAGGACGTTAGATACTCTATATACCATCTCTTCCAGAAGTGCTGGCTCATTTGTTGAACTATTTGCCATCTAGTAAGGTGTGACATTTTTAGGTTGGTAACATCTATTTCTGGTATTTTGTTAGTGGGATGCCCAAGTAAAAAATGAGATGGCGTCAACGGGTTGATGTCGGTCTCATTGACACTACACAATGGTCTGGAATTTAATATAGCTTCCACTTCTGCCAAAAGAGTATGCATTTCCTCTAACGTTAGGATGTTCTTGCCGATCACGCGTTTCAGATGAAACTTGGTAGACTTTATTGCAGCTTCCCAAATACCTCCAAAGTGTGGTGAATTTGGAGGAATAAAATGCCAGGTAATACGGTGTCTGGAAAAGAAATTGGAAATATCGTAGGAGTTTTTTATTATTTTGGTAAATGCTTCCCTCAATTTAGCTTCGGCGCCTACAAAATTTGTACCATTGTCACTATGCAATTCTGTACAAACGCCTCGTCGAGCTGTGAATCTTTTTAGGGCCCCTAAGAAAGCATCACTTGATAAGTCGCTAGCTAATTCTAGATGGACCGCCTTGGTGCTTAGACATATAAATAAACATATGTATGCTTTGTACGTTTTTTGTCCACGGCCTTTCGCTAAATGGATCGCCATGGGACCAGCGTAATCAACTCCGGTTTTTAGAAATGGACGTACAAGTTCAACCCTCGAACTTGGTAGATTACCCATGAGCTGCTGTTGACACACTGCTTTAAATTTGCTGCATATGACGCACTTTCTCACAATTTCTTTGGCCTTCGATTTACCATTTGGTATCCAAAACTGTTGTCTACAGATGGCTAACAGGAGTGATGGTCCAGCATGCTTATTGTCTAGATGAGCATCAAGTAAAATTAATGATGTAAGTTTGGATTTGGGATGCAAAATAATCGGGTGCTTGGTAGAATATGAAGCTTCGCTGTTTTGTAATCTTCCTCCAACACGGATTATTCCCATATTATCCAAATAAGGATTCAGCGATTTGAGACTACTGCCTTTTCCTACTGATCCATTAGTTTGTAGTGATGAAATATCTTCACGATAATATTGATGCTGGTCGTATTGACATAGAATATATAATGCATGGAATATCTCCTCGCGGTGAAGATAAATACCATCGACTCTGGACCCCTTGAGCTTAGTAGAATTTTTATAATAACGAAATATATAGCTAATCACTCTTTGCAATTTAATGAATGATGAATATTTGGCAATTAATTGATCTATCCATTCATTTCGAGGCTTTATTGTTATGGTGAATGTAAGTATTTCTTTGGATTTCTCTTCGACATTGATCGGTTCTATTATTTGTGGTGGCCAATATTCTTGCGATTTTTGTAACCACTCCGGTGCATTCCACCACAGTCTATGTGATTTTAATTCCAGTGGTGATAGACCTCGCGTCGCGCAATCCGCAGGATTATCTGCGGAAGGTACATGCCTCCAATGACTTCTAGGAAATGATGATATAATTTCAGCCGTGCGGTTGCCGACGAATGTATTCCAACGTCTAGGATGACTTCCTAGCCAATCGAGAACTATTTTCGAATCGGTCCAGGCGTATATATTATTTATATTCGTGTGAGTTTCTCGTCTTATTAGGTTTATCAAATTAGTAAGTAGTACCGCAGCGCATAATTCTAGCCGAGGAAGGGTTTGTTGTTTAATAGGAGCCACCTTGGTCTTTGAGGAGACCATGTTACTAAATATGTTGCCATTGGGCTCGATTACCTTGAAATAAACCACTGCAGCGTATGCCATTTGACTCGCGTCACAAAAACCATGGATGTCGACTATATTTTCGGAATGCGTCTGAATAAATCTGGGAATGGAAATTACTTTAATTTGGTTTAATTGGCTTCTTATTTTTTCCCAACAATTTCTTTTATTCACAGGTAGTGGATCATCCCACTGAAGATTGTCTGCCCAAAGCATTTGTAAGAATATTTTTGTATTGACAACTACAGGAGCTAACCAACCAAGTGGATCAAAAATCCGACTTGCTTCCGACAAAACTATTCTCTTTGTATAAATTTTTGTTTCTGGTAAATTGGATGTGAATATGAAACAATCAGTTTTAGCATTCCATGTGATGCCCAGAACTTTATCTGGATTGGAAGATTGTTGTATGTGATCTTGGAGTAGCTTGAGTTGGTCATCTTGTTTCTCAGTTGGAGCCTTGGTCAATATTTGACTGCTGTTTGACTTCCACTTTCGGAGTTGGAACCCGTATTCGGCTAGCAATCCGGTAATATTTTCTTGCAACTGCAGTAATTCTTTCTCATTGTTGGCTCCAGTCATTATATCATCTACGTACATGTCATTAGAAATAGCCTTCGCAGCGAGTGGCAAAGAAGAATTATTGTTATCGGCGGCTTGTTTGATAGCTCTAGTAGCCAAGAAAGATGATGATGCCAATCCATATGTCACAGTGTTCAATCGGAAATGTCGGATAGGCTTCGATGGATCATCTCTCCAAACAATCTTCTGAAAATCGGTGTCTTCTCGCGACATTACCACTTGACGGTACATCTTTTGTACATCAGCCGAAAAAACCATTTTATGCTCCCTGAACCGCAAAATTATAGCAAATAGCGTTGACTGGATAGTGGGGCCGACTGCTAAACAATCATTTAGCGATATTCCGGTACTGGTTTTAGCGGAACCATCGAAAACGACCCTCAAACTGCTTGTGGAGCTTGACGATTTAAATACACCATGGTGAGGTATGTAATATCCTGTATCTTTTATTTCATCAGTGGGAATTTCCGTCATATGATTTAAATGCTCATATTCTCGCAGGAAATCGTGGTACTGCTTTGCAAAACTTGGATCGCGAGCAAAGCGACGTTCTAGTCCTCTGAACCGTTGAATAGCTGGAACTAGAGAGTTACCCAAATTATTAGAAGATTCCTTGAAAGGGAGCCGGACAACAAAACGGCCTTCCAAATTTCTCTGTAAGTTGTTGTTGAAGTGGGTTTCACAAAAAACTTCCTCAGGTGATAAAATGGTTTTCTGATCATTAATTGAGTCAAGTTCCCAAAATCTTCTTAAACTTCTATCGATGTCAACGATTTCATCCTTCTGAATTGTCGTAGCTAACATGGTAGTGGGAGTGCTGCATGGAATGTCACTTACACGCCCGGAAACAATCCAACCGAAGATGGTGTTTTGTAAGATTGGTTCATTTGGATTATTTCGAATTTGCCCATCTTGTAAAATATAAAAAAAATGATCTGCTCCTATAAGAATGTCTATTTCACTTTTATTAGCAAAATTTGGATCGGCTAACTTAATTCCTTTAAAAGTGTTGAGCTTTGTGATATCTAGGTTCTGCTGGGGTAATTTACTAGTAATCTTTGACAGTACTAGTGCAACGACTGGAAATTCTGGGCTTACTTCTGGTTTGACAGTCACTGTAACTAAACCTCTAGATATTAATGGGTCAGAGTGGCCTAATCCACTTATGGAGACACGAGAATTGCGCTTTTTAATTTGCAGGCGTTGCACACAAGATTCTGTGATAAAACTTGCTTGAGATCCTGAGTCAAGCAGTGCCCGACAGGATATCAGTTTTCCAGAAGCATCCATTATTTTAATTAGCGCCGTTGGTAGTATTGATGATACATGGACTTTCTCAGAAGTAGAGGTTGCAGCATGAAGCGAATTTGTATCGGCCGGAATTTCTTGAATTGGAGTTGTAGTCCCAGATTGTTGATCGTCCAGATGTAGCAAAGAGTTGTGCTTCATGCCACATTTTTCGCATCTTCGACGTGATAGACATTTAAATATTGGATGTTTACTACTGAGGCAATTGAAACAACGATTGTCCCGTTTGGCAAAATCTCTTCGTTCTTTTGCACTTAAGGCATGAAAATCTTTGCATTGAAACAGAGAATGAGTAGTATCTTTGCACATTGCACATTGGAACGGATGTTTATTAACAACAACATATGATTTAGTGGTTGTAGGTTCTTCGGTTACTAAGTGACCTTTAATCTCAGATTTTGAGTTGAAGCGTCTGCCTGATGTGGTGAGAGATTCCAATGTATCAATGCGCTTTGCAAGAAACTTCAAGAATTGTGGAAAATCTGGATTGTCTATATCTGCAGCTGTTTCGGCCCAAATCGCTTTGGACTTATCATCTAGCTTGCTCATCAAGATATAAATAAGCCAAGGATCACGAGATTCAGCAACGTCTCCCAATGCTTTTAAGCCACGAATGACTTCGTCGGATGTGTCCATAAGGCGTTTAATATTGGTTGCGTTCGAAGTGTGAATTTGTGGCTGCTCAACGAAGGTGCGTATAAACGAATTAATGATATGTTTCTTCCGGTCATATCTTTCTTTTAATTTGTTTAGAGCCCCGATGTAATTACCTTCAGTAACATTTATGTGGCGTAGCAATATGGCGGCTTCTCCCCGTAATAGACCTTTTAGGTATTGAAACTTCTGCACGGCATTTAGCGAGGGAGATTCGTGAATGGTGGTGGAGAAGAGATCGAAAAAAGATTGCCATTCGGAATATTCGCCAGAGAATGATGGTATGTGAATTTTAGGCAGTTTCACTTCTGACCGAGCGCCAAATTGAGTCGCGTTATGTGAAGTATCCAGATTGATGATGCCGTTGCCCGCGCTAAGATTCTTTTCTCGAATCAGAGTGTTTAGAGCTGCGACCGCGTTGTAGTAATTTTCCTCGTATACGGCGTCACCTGATTCAGTTGCATCAATCTGGAATATTAAACTCTCCAAATCTGTGAACTCCTGCATTAGCTTTTCCACGCGATCAAGACGCACGTTTAATTGCGCAATGGGAGTGTCTATGTTAGCCTCCGTTGCAAACTTAATGATATTTGTTAGCTTTCCTTTATTTGTAGCTCTTTGTTTTTTAAGAGCGGCTAGTTCAGCCATTTTAGGAAACTCTTATTTCAATAAGTCGTAAGTTTATAACTTGATTATCACTTCGCACTTATCTTGAATAGCCACTAAGATTTCACCAATTAAATTTGAAATAAAATTGCTACTTATCTGACCATGTGGTTTTCCAATCCGATGAATGAAAATCTTCTACTTTTCCAGAATTTTCCAGTTACAGCGTTTTTATAGTTTGATCCAATAAATAGCTTGATTAAAGCTGATAAGATGCTGCTTTTAAGATGGCGATGGCAAAAATGTGGATGCTCCAAAACGAGTTTTTCTTTCTTTATGTTTCGATGAAAAAGAGCCTATCCGGCTCGAAGGACCAATATGTTGGGGCAATGGCTTATTGATGTGCCTTTGCGTTTATCCCAAGTTAAATTTATTAAAAAACCACTGGTATAATTTGCAAATAGAAATAAAAAATATATCTTGAAATTTGAGAGAAAAAAAAATATATTTATTGAAAATTTTAATAACAATTTCTTTTATTTGCGTTCGATACGGCAGTTCGTTTTATAATGATCATGACTAATTACGTACAATAAAACGTTACATAAATCTATTATTGAGACATCTGCGTTGCTATAATAATATTTTTTGGTATTATTGAAAGTTAGCGACATCTAAATTAAAATATATTTTCATTTGAATTCAATTCAAATGCAACTTAACTAAGTCCATGTAATCACAATGTTTGTTGTAGTAATTATGTCATAATTTTGACATAAATCAAATTGAAATTTAAGTTTAAAAATACAATATTTTGGTAAGTAAATTCAGAATTTTAAATTCATTAATAATAATAACTAAAGTAAATTACATAATTTTGTTTTAGATATGGTGCACAAAGAATAACAAATTGGAAGATAAGTTTAAATTTACAAATACTTAAATATTTTCTTAATTTAACTTTTGGATTTTTCATTTCAGGTTATTTTAATCCAGAAGCCAACAGGGGTATTGTGATGGCGATAAAACGGAGTCGGCAGTCGGTGCTAATTAACATTTAAATCTAGGATCCCATTATGGTAATAAAAATTATAAAATATATTGATCATAATTGAATATAATATTTTTTTTTTAATTATAACATTTATATTTATTTTTTGAATATATGGTAAAATTTATACATATTTTTAAAATTAATTAAAATTATGATATTATTGGCTTCTGGTGTTGCTATTTATGCAAGCGGTGGCTCTCATATTTTTACAAAATTTCACTTTGTCTTTAAAACATGAAATATTTAATCAAATTTGTGGGGTGTGTGTTTTTTTTATACCTATTGTAATTGAAAATTTCGAACGTTTTGGATATAATTGATTATATACAAAATTAAAACAAATTCACCATTAATTTTTGTGTGCAATAAAAACTAAACAGTGTCGGTATTAACCAAATGGACTGGCCAACACTTTCACCGGACATGAATCCAGTATAGAACACAAGTGGGACATTATTAGAAGAAAGGTACATCAGAAGAATCCAGCCCAACTTAGGAATGAGCACACGCATCCAGACTATCATAAATGAAAAATATTGTTTTCATAAATGTTCAATACTTTGCATAATTGTAAAAATAAATTTAAAAAAAAAACATTAAAAAAATAGTGGTTTTATTTTATGTTCCCCTAATTTTGCCGGTGTTTGTATTTAAAGTATATTTTCTAGCGATTTTCCAATTTCGTTGAAAATAAGAAATGGTTTATTATATATAAATGCAATGTGTCGGTACATTTGTTAATAAGTCATAGAATTTAATATGTACATAGGTTACCTTAATTGTTGTGATAGAATAGAGTCGACATATTGGGCATATTTACAATAATATTTTTTCCTTTATTATTTTCATAGTCAAAGCCTTTATGGTGAAAAAATATGTCGGAAAAAAGAAAATCTAATGAAAATTTGATTGAAGATAATATAGTCACAATAAAATGTGGTTTCAATACAAAATGTAAAAATCGTGTTGTCTTCGACAGAATTCAGTCGGATGTGGAAGAAATGTCTTCACTTTTTGTCGAAGCATCACGATACATTCATTTTTGTTTAATGAAGAAATGGGCAAATAATGACTTTAGTAAGGTGGATTTTTTACACTATTTTTACCCCTTGCTAAAGGGCGTGAAAAAATATGTTTTGGATGAGGAGTATGAAAAATTAAGAAAAAAATATCATTTAGAATTGTATGATAAAAAATTAAAATCAAATTTATTTGTTGGAGCTGCCCAACAGTATTCAGTATTATTCCATAACAACATTTGGATGCACGCGTATTCTAGGATTAGACGGTACCTGCGCCGAGATAAAGACAAGGAAACATTCGGAACATTGGACTATCTTTTTAATAAAAATTCAACTCATACACCAAATCAAGAGCTACTACAAAAAATGCGTTTAGACCTAAATTGGGATGGGGAACTATTTTTCGACATTGAAAATCGGGCCGCATATTCAAAACATATAAAATTTTTTTACCACCTTCAAAGATATAATGAAATTAATAAATTAAAAAACTTTTCGCTAATCCCCATATTAAATTTCGGTAGACATCATGTAAGGTACGACTCGCAAGCATTTTGGCAACTCTTGTGTTCACAAAAATTATTTAAAGGGCCTTGGGCAACATTCAATAGAGAAGATGAATGGGTGAAATATTTCCAAATTCCAAAAACTAACACAAAAAAATTTAATTTTTCGATAATGACCGATGGTGTTTCGATCAGTTTTTCGATGAATAAATTAGGAAAATCAAAATTAAATAAACAAAAAAAAAAAAATCTTTGAAGGTGAAGATGCAAATTTGGAAAACATTCGGTAAAATTTTAAAAATTATGATGTCAAAATTGGACTTGACCCCGGTCTCAAATTAATCGTTGGTGGTGTGTGCAACGAGGCGCCAATAAAAATAAAAAATTCATATTTTCGGAACATGACCGGGGTCAACACTCGAAAATATAAATTAAAAAAGTGGACACCTTCCACCCAAAAAACAATAATTTCGCCAATGGAGGCGGATTATTTAAAATATACAAAGTATCAATTACAAAATTTTACGGTTCGGCAAATGGAAGGTGTCCAAAGAAAAGTGGCAAGACTCAAATTCAAAAAATTTATATGTTTAGAAAAAGCTTGCGACAAATTGGCAAAGGAAATTTTAGGACCAGTAAAAACAAGAGCTCTAGTTATTATTGGAAATTCTAAAATTGCAGCAAATTCTCCGATGAAAGGATACGTTCGAAATCCAAATTCTAAATTAATAAAATCAATTAAAAAATATGCAGACGTTCTGGGAGTAGACGAATTTAGGACAACAAAATTATGTGCCGCTTGCCATGAAGTACACGAAACATCTCGGTCTCCACACAGATACCAGTTTTGCCAAAAATGTGGTATCGTGTGGAACCGAGATGTCAACACTGGCAAAAATATTCTTTATCTCGGACTTTGCGCAATCAAAAAAAAAAAAACCTCATCCAAATTTTTCGCGAAATCATATTGTACCAAAATTAACCTAAAATTTACCAAAATTAACCAAAATTCTGAACAAGTAGTTGCTGTATCAAAATTGTTTCGTGATATGTCAACATTATTCCAAATACTATCGGCACTACCATTAATAATAGAATAGCCTTATCCAATTGAACTGTATAATAATATGCTTACATTTTTGAATAACTACTTACATATATGGAATCAAATATAGTTGTAATGGATGAAGAACACGAATCATCTTTATTTCCTGTTAGAGATACATCGTCAGAAATTGACTTTATCGAATGTTTCCAGTTAGCGTCGCCACGAAAAGGAGAAATTTGGAATGCTTGCATTTACCGCACACGGAAGTGATCACCATTAGGTTCATGTAAGTAGTTATACAAAAACTTAATTATGTTTAATATATCATAAAATTCTTAATGTTTTTTAGGTTGTTGATGCTCGTATCGGAACCGGACTCAAAATAATCAAATAAATTTACAAAAAACCTAAAGAAGATCAACTTTAACAGCAAATAATTATCAACGATGGAACAGTTATTGTACCAACAATAAATGTTACTAATAGCACAGCCGCTAATAGGTCTAGCACAACAACAATAAATGTTACTAATTACTACTCGAATATATAATATAAAAATATGTAAAAATCCCCATTGTTAAAGTTAATACTTTGGGGTGGTCCACCTATTTAATATATAGGTGGATTTAAATCTTTAGCGGATTTATAGACAAGTTGGAACGATAAAATAGGATAATATAACAATAGGATAAAATAAATTATAATTTTTTTCGAGAATTTCATGCTTCCTTGAATAAAAATTCAATTTTGTTTTAATTAATAACTAAGCAATTTTTTTATGAATTTGGAGGAAAGTATTAACAACTTTTTATCTTGGATAGAAGTAAACGTTTAAAAAGTTTCTACTTGATATTAGAATTGTTGATTTAAATTACAACTGAGACACGTTGTAGGTGCTTACGCTTTCTACGAATTAATTGCATTTAATTCTGGTTTATTCTTATTTGTTCTTTTTTTTATATTTCGGGTTGAGTAAAAAAATGGGCCTGTTTGATAATTCGCACGGTGTGGAACAGTGCATAATGTGAATTTTTTATTATAAAATTCCTTAATTATACAAGCCGTAACCTAGTACCAATATTATTGGTTCCCACCTCGCCGAAAAATACCAAACAAATCTAGTCACATTTGTACTGAATTTCTCGGCGCGGCGAGAACCTTATAAAGCGTTTGCATCACAAAATGTATCTCAATTAAAACTCCTTTAATTATAAATAGCTTCATAAATCAAATCACCATTAAGAATTAAAAATGTTTAAATTAATTAAAATATAAAATTAATATCATCCAGTGATATAAATTTGATTTAACCTGTGGAAGAATTTTTAAAACATAAAAAAAATTACATATCGATTTTTTTAAAAATTAGATACCTAAAACAAATTTACTAAAAATTCTTCCAAAAAAAAGAAAAATTGAAATTTAATATATTAAATTGTATATAAAAATAAAATTATTGTATTTATATGATATATAATAAATGTAATATTATTTTATAATTTGATTCTTTTTTGTTTGCCTAATTTCAATTAAAATTGTGTTAGCCAAAATTTTTACAATGAAAATGTACATACATAAAACTTAATTTAAACAATTATTAAGTGTTAATTGATTTTGTATTATTTTTACGGTTATTTTTTTATAATTTGAATTAGATTTGTAACGCAATCCCAAAAGGGATTACGTTAACAGACATGAGAATAGCGGTCTGATGCGGTATAGTAGCTGGCTAGAGCTCACGGTGCGGCGTGGGGATTCTCAGACATATTTCTCATGCTTGAATAACCGCATGATGAACAAAATTAGAGGGGCAAATGGAAATTAACAATTACACTGCCACGGCCTCAGCGGCAAAAGGAAATAATAAGCCGGGAGTGATCGTCTCGGAGTGACAGTCTCAATCCCAGGCGACTACCGCCGTGACTGCCACACGGGCCTCCCCTCATCGGCCCGCCTACTGGGATGCTGTTTCCCAGTCGCGACGGCCACCGATGCCATTTATGAAGGAGGGACGCCCGCATGACAATCCCAGCGACAATCCCGCGGAACGAGACCGTCACTCCGACGCGATCAACTCATGTGGCGTGCCGCCCTCCAGCACAGCCTGTCCTGGAGGAACGAACGGCACGCACGGAAAAGGGTGGAAAAAGGCCGTCCCTTCGCATGACCCCACCTCACACCATCCGATCAATTATTTATTTACACGCACATGGTGCGGCTTAGCACACGACAGTTAAAAAAATTCAAAGAAAAAATTTGTTACGGTAACAGTGCAAAAAAAATTGAAAATTAGGCAAGTTAAATTACGTTAAAACTGATTCTACGTTATGTTAAAATTTCACTTTCACTAATCACTGTTCAAAAAAATCAAAAAAGAAAAATAACACCAAAGTACCTGAAACAGAAAAATGGACCGCTATGTGGTCGAACCACACCCAAAGCGGACAACCAAACCGAAACGATGCAAAAAAGAAAAATCGCGAAAACTCCAAACGCAATCACTCAAACAACGGAGAAAAGAAGAAATCGGCGTGATAATTGCTCTGTGTGGGATTTCCACCAAATCGGTGCATCACCACGAATCGTGAGTATGACCGCACAAAAATAAGTATATAATATATAGGAAAAATACTTGGGGGAAAACTAACTGTTACAACAAAATTTGTAAAAATTACAGTTTGTTTTCCTCCTCAATTTTGGTACCTTGTATATGGCCCGTCCGACCACACCGCAACCAGCGCCGACGCAGGATCCCCCTCACAAGAAATGCCGCCCTGCCCCCACGGGCGGGAATATTTCGGCCACTTATACTAGCAACAACAGTACCCTAGGTAACTATCAATAAACCGCACACACTACCACGCAATGATTATGGTTATCGTCGAGCGCAATTAATTCACTCAAAGGGAAATAGTTTTTTCTTCTTACACTTTTTATCACAAATAAATTTTCTTTTCCTCAACGGATATTTTATTGTCCGGAACAAACTTTACCCACACAATACCGTGTCCTTGGTTTTTTTTTCACTTTTAGTTCAAAACTTTCCACACATCTCCGCAACAAAAAAAAAAACCCTCAATAAGAAAGATCGGGATAAAGAAAAACGAGCTCAAATTTAGTTATACTCGTATATGCGTTAGTTATAAAATTTAGATTTTGTTTTTTCTCTAGTTATTATTTATTTGGTTAATACAATTTTATTTATACACTTAGACAATTTATTACTAATAAAATATATGAGTACTTATATAGCATGGGAGACGCCCATAAAATTATTAAAATGTTTTTTTTTTTATTTATTTTATTTATCACAATATAAACTTGATTTAATTCAATTTAATTCACAAAAAAATTTTATACACGGTCGAGAGCCGGTCCACTACCACCAACTTGACCCTTTTTTTACGCTTTTTTTTTATTTTTTATTATCAGACCAAATGGCCAAAATTTATTTCAAAATAACAGCTAGACAATTTTACAGTCAAAACACAACCGTTTTTTTTTTTTTTTTTTTTTTTTAAATACAAATCTAAACGTTATAAACTACTTTATATAACTTTATAATCAACTTTATAACTTTATAATTTTATTATTTATTTTGTTTTACAAAAAAAAATGGCCAAATTATTTGGCTTCTAAACTTATACTTATTAATTTAGTATCTCCAAAACTCGACTCCATTATTTTAAATTCAAAACAAGACTTTATATAAAACAACAATTTTTTAACTTATTGTCCCAAATGACAAAACTAGACTGACTTTTTTTTTCCAAAAAAAATATTTTTACATAAAAAAACATCAGAAAAATTTCCCCCTCCTATTTTTCTCTCTCGCATCGCTGTTTGTCCCACTCGCCGTATTTGTGCACATGTACATCATTTTTATTTATTTTTTTATTTTTTATTATTGTAAAATCTTTATTCATGTTTATGTTTTTTTTTCTTTTTATGTACACAAATACAACGAGTAAGACAAACAACGACGACGAACACATGTACATACCCATCTGTACGGCCGCATCGAAATCATGTCTAATACACCGATTTGGTTTTATCCCCACCCAGAGCAAATATCACGCGTTAACTTAAGCCAATGATACAAAAATGGAAAATTCGAGATTGAACATTTTAGCATCATAAATATTCCATCTCATACTACCCAATACATGTACACATACCAACTCGCACAAAAAAAATGTATGCTTGTACATGACAATATAGAAAACAGGTAAATGAGGAAAAAAAAATTTAAAATATGTTTACATAGCAATCGGTGAGAATATTAAATTTGAATTTGGCAAAGCATAAATTAGAGCATATGTATATACAACACTATGGTGGTCAGGGTATTTTATAATTAAAGAAAAATTTCAAATTATTTGAGCGTTTGGAATTTTCGAAAAAAAAAATCGTCACTGTTCCAAGTGGAGACGTATGCCAGTCGTAACAAACGTGGGGACGACCCACACCCGAGAAAAGGTCTCAAGCCAGGCACAAGATTAAAGACATAAAATTAAGCTCGGATATCTTTGACATGGTACAACCCCAATGGTTTACCCGCTAAGCCTTCCACATTATAAGATACCGAACCAGCTTTCGAACTAATTACTGCTGGTTTGAATTTTGCTGACAATTTGGCGGAGAATTTGTTAACTGCGTCACTCAAAGCGAAGGATCGTATGAATACAGGTTGTCCTACATGAAAAGTACGGTTTGAGCTTCGCAGGTTATAGTGTCGAGCTCCCTTATCATGCGCCACTTTTAAGTAATGAAGAATTGGATCTCGTACTAAGTTCATCCGATCAGGTTTGGACCATCCGTGGACGTCACTGGAATCCCACTGGTAATTCATAATCTGAACCATGAAGAGACATATGCTGACCGAAAACTAAATAATGAGGGGAATAATGCAGCGTATCATGAATCGAGTTGCGCAAGGCAGCTGCGATCTCTTGCAGATGCTTGTCCCACTCATTATGTTCGTGATCATCAACATATGACCTAATGGCAGCCAATAGTGTGCGATTCACCCGCTCCGAAGCGTTGCTCTGCGGAGAGTAAACAGGTGTGCGGATGTGCGAAACTCCATATTTAGCTAGCAAATTTTTAAAGAGCTGTGAAATAAATGCGAATGAAGTTTATCCTAAAATAAAACTAGAATTAACAACAACAACAAATTTACATATGTATGCGTTAAAAAAAGTATAAATTCGGGCGAAAAATATAAAATATTTTTTATAAAAATATCCGAATGAAATATATTTATTAAATACATAAGAAAATCGATATTTCAAGATTTTCAACGATCGGCACACATGTCGTCGGTAAGCTTGTGTGTACACATCACCCATGCCAACCCGTTTAAAAAGTTATTGGGGTTTACCTAGTTAATCCTAGATTATTCAAGAACGTGAAAAGTTTTGTCTTAAGCATGTCTAAGAAAATCAATATCTTGAGATTTTCACCGATCGGCAAACATCTCACTATGATATTTCGGTATGGCCTATGTGTGTGCTATGATCTTGCCAACCCGTTTGAAAAGTTATTGGGGTTTACCTAGTTAATCCTAGATTATTCAAAAACGTGAAAAGTTTTGTCTTAAGCATGTCTAAGAAAATCAATATCTTGAGATTTTCACCGATCGGCAAACATCTGACTATGATATTTCGGTAGGCCTATGTGTGTGCTTTGATCATGCCAACCCGTTTGAAAAGTTATTGGGGTTTACCTAGTTAATCCTAGATTTTTCGAAAATGTGACCAATTTTTATCTTAACAGAATGTCTAAGAAAATCAATATCTTGAGACTTTCACCGATCGGCAAACATCTCACTATGATATTTCGGTAGGCCTATGTGTGTGCTATGATCTTGCCAACCCGTTTGAAAAGTTATTGGGGTTTACCTAGTTAATCCTAGATTATACAAAAACGTGAGAAGTTTTGTCTTAAGCATGTCTAAGAAAATCAATATCTTGAGATTTTCACTGATCGGCAAACATCTCACTATGATATTTCGGTAGGCCTATGTGTATGCTTTGATCATGCCAACCCGTTTGAAAAGTTATTGGGGTTTACCTAGTTAATCCTAGATTTTTCGAAAATGTGACCAATTTTTATCTTAACAGAATGTCTAAGAAAATCAATATCTTGAGATTTTCACCGATCGGCAAACATCTCACTATGATATTTCGGTAGGCCTATGTGTGTGCTATGATCTTGCCAACTTGTTTGAAAAGTTATTGGGGTTTACCTAGTTAATCCTAGATTATACAAAAACGTGAGAAGTTTTGTCTTAAGCATGTCTAAGAAAATCAATATCTTGAGATTTTCACCGATCGGCAAACATCTCACTATGATATTTCGGTAGGCCTATGTGTATGCTTTGATCATGCCAACCCGTTTGAAAAGTTATTGGGGTTTACCTAGTTAATCCTAGATTTTTCGAAAATGTGACCAATTTTTATCTTAACAGAATGTCTAAGAAAATCAATATCTTGAGATTTTCACCGATCGGCAGACAACTGACTATGATATTTCGGTAGGCCTATGTGTGTGCTTTGATCATGCCAACCCGTTTGAAAAGTTATTGGGGTTTACCTAGTTAATCCTAGATTTTTCAAAAACGTGAAAAGTTTTGTCTTAAGCATGTCTAAGAAAATCAATATCTTGAGATTTTCACCGATCGGCAAACATCTCACTATGATATTTCGGTAGGCCTATGTGTATGCTTTGATCATGCTAACCCGTTTGAAAAGTTATTGGGGTTTACCTAGTTAATCCTAGATTTTTCGAAAATGTGACCAATTTTTATCTTAACAGAATGTCTAAGAAAATCAATATCTTGAGATTTTCACCGATCGGCAAACATCTCACTATGATATTTCGGTAGGCCTATGTGTGTGCTATGATCTTGCCAACCCGTTTGAAAAGTTATTGGGGTTTACCTAGTTAATCCTAGATTATTCAAAAACGTGAGAAGTTTTGTCTTAAGCATGTCTAAGAAAATCAATATCTTGAGATTTTCACCAATCGGCAAACATCTCACTATGATATTTCGGTAGGCCTATGTGTGTGCTATGATCTTGCCAACCCGTTTGAAAAGTTATTGGGGTTTACCTAGTTAATCCTAGATTATTCAAAAACGTGAGAAGTTTTGTCTTAAGCATGTCTAAGAAAATCAATATCTTGAGATTTTCACTGATCGGCAAACATCTCACTATGATATTTCGGTAGGCCTATGTGTATGCTTTGATCATGCCAACCCGTTTGAAAAGTTATTGGGGTTTACCTAGTTAATCCTAGATTTTTCGAAAATGTGACCAATTTTTATCTTAACAGAATGTCTAAGAAAATCAATATCTTGAGATTTTCACTGATCGGCAAACATCTCACTATGATATTTCGGTAGGCCTATGTGTATGCTTTGATCATGCCAACCCGTTTGAAAAGTTATTGGGGTTTACCTAGTTAATCCTAGATTTTTCGAAAATGTGACCAATTTTTATCTTAACAGAATCGATCGGCAAATATCTCACTATGATATTTCGGTAGGCCTATGTGTGTGCTATGATCTTGCCAACCCGTTTGAAAAGTTATTGGGGTTTACCTAGCTAATCCTAGATTATTCAAGAACGTGAAAAGTTTTGTCTTAAGCATGTCTAAGAAAATCAATATCTTGAGATTTTCACCGATCGGCAAACATCTCACTATGATATTTCGGTAGGCCTATGTGTATGCTTTGATCATGCTAACCCGTTTGAAAAGTTATTGGGATTTACCTAGTTAATCCTAGATTTTTCGAAAATGTGACCAAATTTTATCTTAACAGAATGTCTAAGAAAATCAATATCTTGAGATTTTCACCGATCGGCAAACATCTCACTATGATATTTCGGTAGGCCTATGTGTATGCTTTGATCATGCCAACCCGTTTGAAAAGTTATTGGGGTTTACCTAGTTAATCCTAGATTTTTCGAAAATGTGACCAATTTTTATCTTAACAGAATGTCTAAGAAAATTAATATCTTGAGATTTTCACCGATCGGCAAACATCTCACTATGATATTTCGGTAGGCCTATGTGTGTGCTATGATCTTGCCAACCCGTTTGAAAAGTTATTGGGGTTTACCTAGTTAATCCTAGATTATTCAAAAACGTGAAAAGTTTTGTCTTTAGCATGTCTAAGAAAATCAATATCTTGAGATTTTCACCGATCGGCAAACATCTCACAATGATATTTCGGTAGGCCTATGTGTATGCTTTGATCATGCCAACCCGTTTGAAAAGTTATTGGGATTTACCTAGTTAATCCTAGATTTTTCGAAAATGTGACCAAATTTTATCTTAACAGAATGTCTAAGAAAATCAATATCTTGAGATTTTCACCGATCGGCAAACATCTCACTATGATATTTCGGTAGGCCTATGTGTGTGCTATGATCATGCCAACCCATTTGAAAAGTTATTGGGGTTTACCTAGTTAATCCTAGATTATTCAAAAACGTGAAAAGTTTTGTATTAAGCTTGTCTAAGAAAATCAATATCTTGAGATTTTCACCGATCGGCAAACATCTCACTATGATATTTCGGTAGGCCTATGTGTATGCTTTGATCATGCCAACCCGTTTGAAAAGTTATTGGGGTTTACCTAGTTAATCCTAGATTATTCAAAAACGTGAAAAATTTTGTCTTTAGCATGTCTAAGAAAATCAATATCTTGAGATTTTCACCGATCGGCAAACATCTCACAATGATATTTCGGTAGGCCTATGTGTGTGCTTTGATCATGCCAACCCGTTTAAAAAGTTATTGGGATTTACCTAGTTAATCCTAGATTTTTCGAAAATGTGACCAAATTTTATCTTAACAGAATGTCTAAGAAAATCAATATCTTGAGATTTTCACCGATCGGCAAACATCTCACTATGATATTTCGGTAGGCCTATGTGTGTGCTATGATCATGCCAACCCATTTGAAAAGTTATTGGGGTTTACCTAGTTAATCCTAGATTATTCAAAAACGTGAAAAGTTTTGTATTAAGCTTGTCTAAGAAAATCAATATCTTGAGATTTTCACCGATCGGCAAACATCTCACTATGATATTTCGGTAGGCCTATGTGTATGCTTTGATCATGCCAACCCGTTTGAAAAGTTATTGGGGTTTACCTAGTTAATCCTAGATTTTTCGAAAATGTGACCAATTTTTATCTTAACAGAATGTCTAAGAAAATTAATATCTTGAGATTTTCACCGATCGGCAAACATCTCACTATGATATTTCGGTAGGCCTATGTGTGTGCTATGATCTTGCCAACCCGTTTGAAAAGTTATTGGGGTTTACCTAGTTAATCCTAGATTATTCAAAAACGTGAAAAGTTTTGTCTTTAGCATGTCTAAGAAAATCAATATCTTGAGATTTTCACCGATCGGCAAACATCTCACAATGATATTTCGGTAGGCCTATGTGTATGCTTTGATCATGCCAACCCGTTTGAAAAGTTATTGGGATTTACCTAGTTAATCCTAGATTTTTCGAAAATGTGACCAAATTTTATCTTAACAGAATGTCTAAGAAAATCAATATCTTGAGATTTTCACCGATCGGCAAACATCTCACTATGATATTTCGGTAGGCCTATGTGTGTGCTATGATCATGCCAACCCATTTGAAAAGTTATTGGGGTTTACCTAGTTAATCCTAGATTATTCAAAAACGTGAAAAGTTTTGTATTAAGCTTGTCTAAGAAAATCAATATCTTGAGATTTTCACCGATCGGCAAACATCTCACTATGATATTTCGGTAGGCCTATGTGTATGCTTTGATCATGCCAACCCGTTTGAAAAGTTATTGGGGTTTACCTAGTTAATCCTAGATTTTTCGAAAATGTGACCAATTTTTATCTTAACAGAATGTCTAAGAAAATTAATATCTTGAGATTTTCACCGATCGGCAAACATCTCACTATGATATTTCGGTAGGCCTATGTGTGTGCTATGATCTTGCCAACCCGTTTGAAAAGTTATTGGGGTTTACCTAGTTAATCCTAGATTATTCAAAAACGTGAAAAGTTTTGTCTTTAGCATGTCTAAGAAAATCAATATCTTGAGATTTTCACCGATCGGCAAACATCTCACAATGATATTTCGGTAGGCCTATGTGTATGCTTTGATCATGCCAACCCGTTTGAAAAGTTATTGGGATTTACCTAGTTAATCCTAGATTTTTCGAAAATGTGACCAAATTTTATCTTAACAGAATGTCTAAGAAAATCAATATCTTGAGATTTTCACCGATCGGCAAACATCTCACTATGATATTTCGGTAGGCCTATGTGTGTGCTATGATCATGCCAACCCATTTGAAAAGTTATTGGGGTTTACCTAGTTAATCCTAGATTATTCAAAAACGTGAAAAGTTTTGTATTAAGCTTGTCTAAGAAAATCAATATCTTGAGATTTTCACCGATCGGCAAACATCTCACTATGATATTTCGGTAGGCCTATGTGTATGCTTTGATCATGCCAACCCGTTTGAAAAGTTATTGGGGTTTACCTAGTTAATCCTAGATTTTTCGAAAATGTGACCAATTTTTATCTTAACAGAATGTCTAAGAAAATTAATATCTTGAGATTTTCACCGATCGGCAAACATCTCACTATGATATTTCGGTAGGCCTATGTGTGTGCTATGATCATGCCAACCCATTTGAAAAGTTATTGGGGTTTACCTAGTTAATCCTAGATTATTCAAAAACGTGAAAAGTTTTGTATTAAGCTTGTCTAAGAAAATCAATATCTTGAGATTTTCACCGATCGGCAAACATCTCACTATGATATTTCGGTAGGCCTATGTGTATGCTTTGATCATGCCAACCCGTTTGAAAAGTTATTGGGGTTTACCTAGTTAATCCTAGATTTTTCGAAAATGTGACCAATTTTTATCTTAACAGAATGTCTAAGAAAATTAATATCTTGAGATTTTCACCGATCGGCAAACATCTCACTATGATATTTCGGTAGGCCTATGTGTGTGCTATGATCTTGCCAACCCGTTTGAAAAGTTATTGGGGTTTACCTAGTTAATCCTAGATTATTCAAAAACGTGAAAAGTTTTGTCTTTAGCATGTCTAAGAAAATCAATATCTTGAGATTTTCACCGATCGGCAAACATCTCACAATGATATTTCGGTAGGCCTATGTGTATGCTTTGATCATGCCAACCCGTTTGAAAAGTTATTGGGGTTTACCTAGTTAATGCTAGATTTTTCGAAAATGTGACCAATTTTTATCTTAACAGAATGTCTAAGAAAATTAATATCTTGAGATTTTCACCGATCGGCAAACATCTCACTATGATATTTCGGTAGGCCTATGTGTGTGCTATGATCTTGCCAACCCGTTTGAAAAGTTATTGGGGTTTACCTAGTTAATCCTAGATTATTCAAAAACGTGAAAAGTTTTGTCTTTAGCATGTCTAAGAAAATCAATATCTTGAGATTTTCACCGATCGGCAAACATCTCACAATGATATTTCGGTAGGCCTATGTGTATGCTTTGATCATGCCAACCCGTTTGAAAAGTTATTGGGATTTACCTAGTTAATCCTAGATTTTTCGAAAATGTGACCAAATTTTATCTTAACAGAATGTCTAAGAAAATCAATATCTTGAGATTTTCACCGATCGGCAAACATCTCACTATGATATTTCGGTAGGCCTATGTGTGTGCTATGATCATGCCAACCCATTTGAAAAGTTATTGGGGTTTACCTAGTTAATCCTAGATTATTCAAAAACGTGAAAAGTTTTGTATTAAGCTTGTCTAAGAAAATCAATATCTTGAGATTTTCACCGATCGGCAAACATCTCACTATGATATTTCGGTAGGCCTATGTGTATGCTTTGATCATGCCAACCCGTTTGAAAAGTTATTGGGGTTTACCTAGTTAATCCTAGATTTTTCGAAAATGTGACCAATTTTTATCTTAACAGAATGTCTAAGAAAATTAATATCTTGAGATTTTCACCGATCGGCAAACATCTCACTATGATATTTCGGTAGGCCTATGTGTGTGCTATGATCATGCCAACCCATTTGAAAAGTTATTGGGGTTTACCTAGTTAATCCTAGATTATTCAAAAACGTGAAAAGTTTTGTATTAAGCTTGTCTAAGAAAATCAATATCTTGAGATTTTCACCGATCGGCAAACATCTCACTATGATATTTCGGTAGGCCTATGTGTATGCTTTGATCATGCCAACCCGTTTGAAAAGTTATTGGGGTTTACCTAGTTAATCCTAGATTTTTCGAAAATGTGACCAATTTTTATCTTAACAGAATGTCTAAGAAAATTAATATCTTGAGATTTTCACCGATCGGCAAACATCTCACTATGATATTTCGGTAGGCCTATGTGTGTGCTATGATCTTGCCAACCCGTTTGAAAAGTTATTGGGGTTTACCTAGTTAATCCTAGATTATTCAAAAACGTGAAAAGTTTTGTCTTTAGCATGTCTAAGAAAATCAATATCTTGAGATTTTCACCGATCGGCAAACATCTCACAATGATATTTCGGTAGGCCTATGTGTATGCTTTGATCATGCCAACCCGTTTGAAAAGTTATTGGGATTTACCTAGTTAATCCTAGATTTTTCGAAAATGTGACCAATTTTTATCTTAACAGAATGTCTAAGAAAATTAATATCTTGAGATTTTCACCGATCGGCAAACATCTCACTATGATATTTCGGTAGGCCTATGTGTGTGCTATGATCTTGCCAACCCGTTTGAAAAGTTATTGGGGTTTACCTAGTTAATCCTAGATTATTCAAAAACGTGAAAAGTTTTGTCTTTAGCATGTCTAAGAAAATCAATATCTTGAGATTTTCACCGATCGGCAAACATCTCACAATGATATTTCGGTAGGCCTATGTGTATGCTTTGATCATGCCAACCCGTTTGAAAAGTTATTGGGATTTACCTAGTTAATCCTAGATTTTTCGAAAATGTGACCAAATTTTATCTTAACAGAATGTCTAAGAAAATCAATATCTTGAGATTTTCACCGATCGGCAAACATCTCACTATGATATTTCGGTAGGCCTATGTGTATGCTTTGATCATGCCAACCCGTTTGAAAAGTTATTGGGGTTTACCTAGTTAATCCTAGATTTTTCGAAAATGTGACCAATTTTTATCTTAACAGAATGTCTAAGAAAATTAATATCTTGAGATTTTCACCGATCGGCAAACATCTCACTATGATATTTCGGTAGGCCTATGTGTGTGCTATGATCTTGCCAACCCGTTTGAAAAGTTATTGGGGTTTACCTAGTTAATCCTAGATTATTCAAAAACGTGAAAAGTTTTGTCTTTAGCATGTCTAAGAAAATCAATATCTTGAGATTTTCACCGATCGGCAAACATCTCACAATGATATTTCGGTAGGCCTATGTGTATGCTTTGATCATGCCAACCCGTTTGAAAAGTTATTGGGATTTACCTAGTTAATCCTAGATTTTTCGAAAATGTGACCAAATTTTATCTTAACAGAATGTCTAAGAAAATCAATATCTTGAGATTTTCACCGATCGGCAAACATCTCACTATGATATTTCGGTAGGCCTATGTGTGTGCTATGATCATGCCAACCCATTTGAAAAGTTATTGGGGTTTACCTAGTTAATCCTAGATTATTCAAAAACGTGAAAAGTTTTGTATTAAGCTTGTCTAAGAAAATCAATATCTTGAGATTTTCACCGATCGGCAAACATCTCACTATGATATTTCGGTAGGCCTATGTGTATGCTTTGATCATGCCAACCCGTTTGAAAAGTTATTGGGGTTTACCTAGTTAATCCTAGATTATTCAAAAACGTGAAAAATTTTGTCTTTAGCATGTCTAAGAAAATCAATATCTTGAGATTTTCACCGATCGGCAAACATCTCACAATGATATTTCGGTAGGCCTATGTGTATGCTTTGATCATGCCAACCCGTTTAAAAAGTTATTGGGATTTACCTAGTTAATCCTAGATTTTTCGAAAATGTGACCAAATTTTATCTTAACAGAATGTCTAAGAAAATCAATATCTTGAGATTTTCACCGATCGGCAAACATCTCACTATGATATTTCGGTAGGCCTATGTGTGTGCTATGATCATGCCAACCCATTTGAAAAGTTATTGGGGTTTACCTAGTTAATCCTAGATTATTCAAAAACGTGAAAAGTTTTGTATTAAGCTTGTCTAAGAAAATCAATATCTTGAGATTTTCACCGATCGGCAAACATCTCACTATGATATTTCGGTAGGCCTATGTGTATGCTTTGATCATGCCAACCCGTTTGAAAAGTTATTGGGGTTTACCTAGTTAATCCTAGATTTTTCGAAAATGTGACCAATTTTTATCTTAACAGAATGTCTAAGAAAATTAATATCTTGAGATTTTCACCGATCGGCAAACATCTCACTATGATATTTCGGTAGGCCTATGTGTGTGCTATGATCTTGCCAACCCGTTTGAAAAGTTATTGGGGTTTACCTAGTTAATCCTAGATTATTCAAAAACGTGAAAAGTTTTGTCTATAGCATGTCTAAGAAAATCAATATCTTGAGATTTTCACCGATCGGCAAACATCTCACAATGATATTTCGGTAGGCCTATGTGTATGCTTTGATCATGCCAACCCGTTTGAAAAGTTTTCGGGATTTACCTAGTTAATCCTAGATTTTTCGAAAATGTGACCAAATTTTATCTTAACAGAATGTCTAAGAAAATCAATATCTTGAGATTTTCACCGATCGGCAAACATCTCACTATGATATTTCGGTAGGCCTATGTGTATGCTTTGATCATGCCAACCCGTTTGAAAAGTTATTGGGGTTTACCTAGTTAATCCTAGATTTTTCGAAAATGTGACCAATTTTTATCTTAACAGAATGTCTAAGAAAATTAATATCTTGAGATTTTCACCGATCGGCAAACATCTCACTATGATATTTCGGTAGGCCTATGTGTATGCTTTGATCATGCCAACCCGTTTGAAAAGTTATTGGGGTTTACCTAGTTAATCCTAGATTTTTCGAAAATGTGACCAATTTTTATCTTAACAGAATGTCTAAGAAAATTAATATCTTGAGATTTTCACCGATCGGCAAACATCTCACTATGATATTTCGATAGGCCTATGTGTATGCTTTGATCATGCCAACCCGTTTGAAAAGTTATTGGGGTTTACCTAGTTAATCCTAGATTTTTCGAAAATGTGACCAATTTTTATCTTAACAGAATGTCTAAGAAAATTAATATCTTGAGATTTTCACCGATCGGCAAACATCTCACTATGATATTTCGGTAGGCCTATGTGTGTGCTATGATCTTGCCAACCCGTTTGAAAAGTTATTGGGGTTTACCTAGTTAATCCTAGATTATTCAAAAACGTGAAAAGTTTTGTATTAAGCTTATCTAAGAAAATCAATATCTTGAGATTTTCACCGATCGGCAAACATCTCACTATGATATTTCGATAGGCCTATGTGTATGCTTTGATCATGCCAACCCGTTTGAAAAGTTATTGGGGTTTACCTAGTTAATCCTAGATTTTTCGAAAATGTGACCAATTTTTATCTTAACAGAATGTCTAAGAAAATTAATATCTTGAGATTTTCACCGATCGGCAAACATCTCACTATGATATTTCGGTAGGCCTATGTGTGTGCTATGATCTTGCCAACCCGTTTGAAAAGTTATTGGGGTTTACCTAGTTAATCCTAGATTATTCAAAAACGTGAAAAGTTTTGTCTTTAGCATGTCTAAGAAAATCAATATCTTGAGATTTTCACCGATCGGCAAACATCTCACAATGATATTTCGGTAGGCCTATGTGTATGCTTTGATCATGCCAACCCGTTTGAAAAGTTATTGGGATTTACCTAGTTAATCCTAGATTTTTCGAAAATGTGACCAAATTTTATCTTAACAGAATGTCTAAGAAAATCAATATCTTGAGATTTTCACCGATCGGCAAACATCTCACTATGATATTTCGGTAGGCCTATGTGTGTGCTATGATCATGCCAACCCATTTGAAAAGTTATTGGGGTTTACCTAGTTAATCCTAGATTATTCAAAAACGTGAAAAGTTTTGTATTAAGCTTGTCTAAGAAAATCAATATCTTGAGATTTTCACCGATCGGCAAACATCTCACTATGATATTTCGGTAGGCCTATGTGTATGCTTTGATCATGCCAACCCGTTTGAAAAGTTATTGGGGTTTACCTAGTTAATCCTAGATTTTTCGAAAATGTGACCAATTTTTATCTTAACAGAATGTCTTAGTTAGGATTAACTAGGTAAACCCAAATAACTTTTTAAACGGGTTGGCATGATCATAGCACACACATAGCCATACCGAAATATCATAGTGAGATGTTTGCCGATCGGTGAAAATCTCAAGATATTAATTTTCTTAGACATGCTTAAGACAAAACTTTTCACTTTCTTGAATAATCTAGGATTAACTAGGTAAACCCCAATAACTTTTTAAACGGGTTGGCATGGTTAATGTATACACACAAGCCTACCGACGACATGTGTGCCGATCGTTGAAAATCTTGAAATATCGATTTTCTTATGTATTGAATAAATAGAATGTATACTTTTTTAAACGCATACATATGTAAATTTGTTGTTGTTGTTAATTCTAGTTTTATTTTAGGATAAACTTCATTCGCATTGAAATAAACTGTTTGCCATTATCTGAGGTAATAACTTCAGGAACAGAGAATGTCAGGAAAACCTCATTTTCCAAATACGTACACATCAAAGCAGCGGAAGCTTCTCGCAGAGGCTTGATAAATACATACTTGGAGAAATGATCCACAACAATCAATATACATGTATTGCCACGCTTCGATCTCGGATAAGGTCCTAAAAAGTCTACGTATAATTTTTGAAAAGGACGTGTGGACACTACCGCAGCTCCCATAGGTGGACGGGTGGAAAAGTTAACGCCCTTATTCTTTTTGCATTCTTGACATTTCGCCACGTAATCTTTAACCTGACGAGACATTTGAGGCCAGAAAAATTGCCTTTGCAACCGCTCGAGGGTTTTACTACCACCAAGATGTGCAGATGTGGGCGGAATATGAGCTTGCTCAATCAGATTTTCAACAAGAGGAGATGGTACTACCAGACGATAAACGGGAAGATCAGTGTCCAAATATCTCGCACTATACGAAGGATCAATTAACAGTTTGTTGTCTTGAATTTTGAAATTGTGTTCACCGTCTTTTAATTTACGAACTTGGTCTATGTGTGCCACATAAGCAGGATCGTTAAAAGCAGGAGAATTCAAATCAAGATGCAAGACAGGAACAGAATTAGACTTTGGTAAACTATTGATGTCCGCAAGTTCTATGGAAGAGACAGGATGAAACCGACACTTTTCAAATTGAGCATTAAGGGACGCAATGTTTTTATTTATGCGAACGTCTTCCTCAGGAGAAGTTTCTTCAGGAAAAGCTCGGGATAAAGTGTCCGGCACTATATTTACCGACCCTTTTCTATACCCAATTTGAAAGTCGAAAGCTTGCAATTTGAGGCTCCACCGGGCTAAGCGCCCCAACAGATCCTTTTGTGACATCAGCCAGCGTAGACTAGCGTGGTCTGTATAAATCACAAAAGGATACCCCTCTACATAAGGCCGGAACTTCTGCACACTGAGTACCGCGGCGTAGCACTCCAACTCGGTCACTGAATAGTTTCGCTGGACCCCATTAAGTTTATGCGAGATAAACTCAATGGGATGCTCTGCCCCATCAGGATCTGTTTGAAACAAGACGCTACCTACGCCGACGGCACTGGCATCGCACTGTATGTAGAAGGGCTTACTGTAATCGGGGTTAGCTAACACGGGAGCAGAGGTCAAGGCGGTTTTCAAAGCAACAAAGGAGGATTCCGCAGCAGAGGACCATGGACATTTACCCGATTTGCCTGTAAGATCAGTCAATGGGGCAGCCAAGGTAGCAAAGTTCGGTATGAACCGACGGTACCATCCACACATTCCCAGAAAGCGTCGTATTTGTTTGGTGGTTTTTGGAACGGGAAACTCTGCAATCGCTTTACACTTTTCTGGGTTTGTGCGGAGGCAACCGTGTCCAACCACATAACCCAAATAATTAACTTCTTTAAGGACAAATTGGCTCTTATCCAGATTGATGGTTAACCCAGCGAATTTTAATAAGCCAGCGACTTCTTTTAAAAGGAGGTAATGCTCATCCAGAGTGGCGGATGTGACTAAGAGGTCATCCAGGTACACAAAGACCTTATCGTGCAATCGGTGAGGAATTACTCGGTGCATGAGGCGGCAAAGAGTCTGTGGAGCGTTGCATAACCCAAAGGGCATTACGGTGAACTGATACAAAGGCCGCCCAGGTACCGTAAACGCTGTCTTATCGCGGGATTGTGGGTCGAGAGGTATCTGCCAAAAGGCATCTTTTAAATCAATTGCAGATATAAATCTGGTTTGATCCAAACGACCCAACAATCCGTTGATAAGAGGCAACGGATACGCATCCTTAACGGTGGCCTTGTTCAGTTCTCTAGCATCTAAGCACAGACGAACTTTACCATTAGCCTTACGCACGAGCGTAACTGGAGAGCACCAGGAACTTTGTGATTCCTCGATGACTCCCAAGGACAACATCCGATCCAACTCGTCATACATGAGCTTCTGGACGGCAGGAGACACAGAATAAAATCGCTGTTTCACTGGTTTCGCGGATCCAACATCAATCGAGTGAAATAACAAAGAAGTTTGACCTAGGCCCAATTTAGCGCTCGAAGGAAAGAGTTCTTTGATGCCGTTTAACGTATGCTGATCCTCACCGGACAGAAGGTGGAATTTAGCCTCAGGAGGGGAATCAGCAAGACCGTTGACATCACTTAAAGAAGAAATACTCAAAGAAGAGACTTTTGGAACAATCCCAAAGCGATTCCAAAAGTCAATTCCAAGGTATAACGGCTGTTCTAATGAAGGCACTAAATATAAGGTAAGGTTATGAGCGAGGTTATTGAATCGGACTATAGCATTTAAATACCCAAGCACTGGCTGTGATTGTCCGCTGGCGGTTTTGATCTTAGTTGGAAAATAATGAATTTTTACAAACGGATTTGATAACAGTTTTTCCGATCCACAACCCAACACGCTTACGCTAGCTCCGCTATCTAAAAGACCTCGGTATGGAACATCATTAACCAAGACTTCGGCATACGGCCGTAGATCATTGGTTTCAGCACCGAGCATGGAAGATATGACGAAAGATCGCATACCCTTCCGCCTTTCCCAATAACGTTTGGAGCGCAGCAAACGGCTAGAATTGCGAGATCGGGCTTGCACCTGAGAAGCAGAGAACAAGCTAGAAACGGGGAATTTTACTAGATGAGAACTAAATGATTTTGTGATTGGTAGAGTTGGAAAAACAGGTTTGACGGAAGGTCTTGAATCTGAGGAAGTTATATCCGAAATCGAAATATCCGGTACTGATGAGAAAAAAGATGACATAGCAGGTAAAGACGAATTAGGTGTAGAATTATAAGGTGACGTATAAGGCATAGAAGCAATAGGTTGGAAGAACGGATTTAGTGAAATGGAGTTCCTAACATTAACTGCTGGGACAGCTCGACATTTTGGCACGGATGGTAGTCCCGCAGAACCCGCACTCACCTGGTTGGGACCAGACGGAACAGGTCCAGATTTGTTTTCGGAGCAAACGGGCTCTACGAAGACTTTCGCTGTTCCGCTGGTCTTCTCCAAGAGAGTGCAGGCCTCTGATGAAGTTCCGGATCCGTGTTGCTGGCCGCATCCTCCAACGCATTCCTTGGGGCTCCGGTATTCTATGACCCACGGTTCCCCGATCTCAACTGGCCACTCGATCGGTTTCCCGCACATCTAGGACAATTAGGAGAAATGGTATCAGGTAATCCACAAAGGAAACAGAAATATCGAACCATAGGTTTAGGACAATATTTAAAGGTGTGCCCAATATCAAGACAGTTAAAACAGACGAGAGGAGGATTTCCGGTCGCTGCATGAGGTACCGCTGGTGGCTTGTTAATTATTGCTATTCTGGCTGGGTTATTTGGTCTGACGACCGGACCCGCGGACGGACCCTGAAATGAAGCCAACGAATACCCGGTGGAGACATCAGTTGGCGCTACGTCTGGATAAAATCCCGGCAGCCCACTTTCATCAGTTGAATCCACGGATAATTCGTGGACAACACGTCTGGGGAATGTCGCGGATTCTGGTCGGACCGGACAACGCTTTAAAGTATCTTCCCAAGCAGTACAGCTTTTAATCAGATCCCCTATAGTCGAAAATTGTCGATCGGTGAGATGGAACTGCAAAACTGGCTTCATGTTAGATAACAACAACTGAATGAATTCTTCGTCCGAATACGGAGTTTGACATTGTAGGGATAAACCCCACATGCAATGGTAGAAATCAAGAAAGTTTTCATTTGGTTGTTGTTTTCTGCTCTCGATAGCACGACGAACTTCAAAAACGGTACGACGATCCTTGAATCTTTCTACCAGATCTCGTTTTAAGTCTGTCCTGGTAGCACAGGGATTCTGACGGCGGTACAACCAGTACCACTGTAGGGCAACGTCCTTCAACACTGTGCTGACTTCTACTAATAAGGTTTCGGGGCGCAGGCACATCGAAGTGGCAATAACTTCCAATTGGAACAAAAACATGTCCACAGTGATACCAGCCGATAACCCAGAAAAAGAAATACCGCTTCGCCCTAAGGAACGGTAACCAGAAAACCCTTGGGTAGGAGGGGTTAAAGTGCTCGCTGCACCATACGGACGAGAGAACGGATCAGAGCGCTGACCATGAAAAGTGCTATTATGTAAGGTATCTGGCTGGTTGGAAATGAAAGCGCCCTCAGTGGGGATAGCATGCTCCAGAGATGAACGCCCTTTCGGAACATGACTACCCCCAAAAGTAGGTACGGGTGGTGATCGAGGTAAAGGATCCTCTGGCCTACCGGGTGGAGCGAGTCCACCGGACGGAGTTGCACTAGTTATACCCCGCAGCTGATCGGATAACATAGTGATTTGATGCTGCAAAGCAGCGACATGTGCCGACGAATCCGGTATATTTTGTGATTGGTGAGTGGCATGATCAGGTGAAAATGAAACGGCCAAGCCACCTGCTGGATTTCTGGTGGGTTCCGAAACTTGAACGAGATTTTCTTCAGGAGCTTTCTCAATTACTATAGTTTTGGCGGTCTCAAGAGAAGTATTCAGTAGATTTTCATCTTCCAAACACGACTCCAACGCGGTCATCAAAGGGACACAAGCATTTAATTGTTTTTGGGCCTCCCCGCCGTAAGTTGGTGACGATATCGCACGCTCCAACCGTCCTCTCACATGCCAAAGTTTGGAACAGATTTTTCTGGCAGCTATAGGTTGCTTTTCAACGTTGAAGTTTGGTAGCGTGGCGATATCCTCCTTGAACTGCATCAATCGATCATGGCAATGAACAATCTCTCGTTGAGGGTTTTGACAGGCTTTCGCATGCATCCGGGCAGGTGCTGGTGTTTGACCTTCGCGTTCGGACTTCAGTAAAAATCGCAACCTTTCCATGGCCTGTGAATCCTGAGAGGAAAGTCCTCGCACCTCGCATTCCACCTCAAGTTCACTAACGTTTAGGTGTAAAATATCCATTTTCTTTACTCGGAATTACTCAAAATTAATTTATAAAGGTAAGGACAAGTCTACACTGTATCGACCGCGCCGAAATTAAAAAAAAATATATGTAATATTATATACGGTGACAACTAAGTATTCTCGTATAGGAAAAAAAATTCAACTTATTTTTAGAATTAACGTAAGACCCACAACCAACGAAATAATAAGGTAAATAAGAAATTACTTAACTAAAGAATATGGAAAATAATGAATAACCCCTTAACCAAGAAATACTAATATATGTACCAACTAAATAAATCTATTTAACAAACAAAACCCGAAAATACTATAGGCTAGCAAAAAAATAAAAGAAATGAGGCTTGTAATCCCGCAAAATCAAAAAAAATCAAACTGTTAAACTCAACGAAAGCTGGTAACTAAAAAAATAAATGATTGGAGGTATCTCGTAGAAACTAAAGGTGAATTTAGAAAGTTAAAAATTAACCCAAAAAAAAAAAATTTCCCAATAACCCAAAAATTTGCGATTGTAACTGAAGTATCTAGAAAAATATAAAATAACATTTACCCAAGCCAAAATAAATTATGTTACAAACACTAGAGATATTTATTTTTAAATCATTTATATTTATTAACAAAGCTCAAAAAATAGTGTTAGTATCGTAGATGCACTATAAATATTCTTAATCAAAAATAACGTTTTCTAAAACAAAAATTTATCAATTACCTCAATTTAGCAAAAAAAAATTTAAATGAATTGATTCACAAAATTAAAACCATTTAGCCAAAATCCAACGTCAATCAATGAAACCAAATTAACTTTTATTAATGAACAACAAAAAATTAAATTTATTAAATAAATCCGAAAAATTAAATTAGAACTACACTAATAACGTGGACATCCACAAGTCGGGAAGCGTGAGGAGCTACGAGAATATTATTACTGTCATACAGACTCACTCGCGTCAAGGTTTGACTGCCGCTCACTCAAACGCTGATCAAACAACCGCACTTGGAGAATTATCACACGATGATTCAATGGCGTTCATTTAATTTTGAAATAATTTCGTAACAAAAAATGTATATATAAACAAAAATTCGATTAAAATAAAAAAATAAATTGGCTTAATCCATTAACGAGCGTTAGACTAATTAATTTTAAAGGAATCAATAAAAAAATAAAGAAAAGAAAAATAACGAAGTAATAAAAATAAAGTTCTCGCAAACAACGCAGAGTGAAAGTGAAATCAAAAAAAAGTACAAGAGGAGTTGATCGAATGATGTTTGGTGCGGCCATGCGTTGGGCCGGTGGTAAAATAATAATAAGTAATAATAAAAAAAATGGTTGGTCTCCTCCCCCGTTGGCCTCACAGCCGCACTCTTAGAGCTCCACCATGAGACGCGGGGTACTGCTAAATATAATAATAAAACCGCTGAGGTCCAATAATTTTAATTAAAGCAGATAAAAATAAGAAAATTAACAAAAAGAATGAACTAAGGATGTGCCATTGACCAACGAGACCACGAACTGTCCAATCAACACCACATTGGTGGAAACAACAAGTTCGCGATCTCAATGCTCATGGCATACGGAACCAACATGGCGAACGATCCAGCGAGGTCGAATGACTCGAAGTCAGAACTCGATTGGATCGCTCCCCATGAAGGTAGTTGGAACAAATAAAATTTAATTGAAAAAAATTGAAGTAAATTACTTAAAGGTTCGTAGATCTGCAAAATAAAATAAAAAAATTGAAGAAAGCTAAACTCAGAACAAAGGAAGAATGAGTCTAACCACAATCTAACGCCACATGGCGGAAATGGTAGGCCCACTCAACCGATGAACTGAGAATAGGGATTGACACTCACAACTGTATGTAATCAAACAGCTTACGCTGGTTACAATACAGATGCGGTGTCAACCGGACAAGGGAAACATTGATGTGAGCATCCGTACAGATCAAACAACGCAAGCGTTGGACTTTGTACGTGATGCTCACAACAAGTTTAAAAAAAATCTGAAAAACTAAAAGACGAAAATTTAATTTAATTAGCCGAAGTCTTTGGGCGCCACTGTAACGGAGTTGCAGTGCGACAAAATTGAAAAACAAAAATGAAGAATTATTGAAATTAGCAGAACTGACTTGTCTAGACCTGAAACAAAGAAATTGAGAACCCCTCGCAATCGGATACTATAAGTGGAAACGAGGGTGTTCTGCAACCTCCATGCCCCAGGAATAGTGAATTGAAAAACTATTGTAAACATGTCAAATTTTACGGAGGCGGTTTGTTATTCCGACCTCCAACCGTTTAGTCGCCTCCTACGACAAGCAATGGATACTAAGGTGGTATTCTGGTTGATACTATTCTGCCCCCTACCATTGGGCGCCACTGTAACGAAGTTGCAGTGCGACAAAATTTGAGAAACAGAAAGTGAATGAAATATTGAAATTAATTAAACCTTGAATCTAACCCTACAACTATTGATCCGGTATCTCACTCTGAAATCAAACACTATAAAGCAGAAGCAGTAGTGGACACCGACATCAATGTCATAAGGATCGAAACAATATGAACTCGAACTCTAAAACTGAAACAAAGAAACTGGAAACCCCTCGCAGTCAAACACTTGAAGTGGAAACGATGGTGGTTCGCAGCTCCAATGCCCCAGAATAGTGAATTAAAACAAAATTAAAAACTGTAAAAAACTATGGTGAACATGACAAATTTTACGGAGGTGGTTTGTTATTCCGACCTCCAACCGTTTAGTCGCCTCCTACGACAAGCAATGGATACTAAGGTGGTATTCTGGTTTTACTATTTTGCCCCCTACCGTTTGGGCGCCACTGTAACGCAATCCCAAAAGGGATTACGTTAACAGATATGAGAATAGCGGTCTGATGCGGTATAGTAGCTGGCTAGAGCTCACGGTGCGGCGTGGGGATTCTCAGACATATTTCTCATGCTTGAATAACCGCATGATGAACAAAATTAGAGGGGCAAATGGAAATTAACAATTACACTGCCACGGCCTCAGCGGCAAAAGGAAATAATAAGCCGGGAGTGATCGTCTCGGAGTGACAGTCTCAATCCCAGGCGACTACCGCCGTGACTGCCACACGGGCCTCCCCTCATCGGCCCGCCTACTGGGATGCTGTTTCCCAGTCGCGACGGCCACCGATGCCATTTATGAAGGAGGGACGCCCGCATGACAATCCCAGCGACAATCCCGCGGAACGAGACCGTCACCCCGACGCGATCAACTCATGTGGCGTGCCGCCCTCCAGCACAGCCTGTCCTGGAGGAACGAACGGCACGCACGGAAAAGGGTGGAAAAAGGCCGACCCTTCGCATGACCCCACCTCACACCATCCGATCAATTATTTATTTACACGCACATGGTGCGGCTTAGCACACGACAGTTAAAAAAATTCAAAGAAAAAATTTGTTACGGTAACAGTGCAAAAAAAATTGAAAATTAGGCAAGTTAAATTACGTTAAAACTGATTCTACGTTATGTTAAAATTTCACTTTCACTAATCACTGTTCAAAAAAATCAAAAAAGAAAAATAACACCAAAGTACCTGAAACAGAAACATGGACCGCTATGTGGTCGAACCACACCCAAAGCGGACAACCAAACCGAAACGATGCAAAAAAGAAAAATCGCGAAAACTCCAAACGCAATCACTCAAACAACGGAGAAAAGAAGAAATCGGCGTGATAATTGCTCTGTGTGGGATTTCCACCAAATCGGTGCATCACCACGAATCGTGAGTATGACCGCACAAAAATAAGTATATAATATATAGGAAAAATACTTGGGGGAAAACTAACTGTTACAACAAAATTTGTAAAAATTACAGTTTGTTTTCCTCCTCAATTTTGGTACCTTGTATATGGCCCGTCCGACCACACCGCAACCAGCGCCGACGCAGGATCCCCCTCACAAGAAATGCCGCCCTGCCCCCACGGGCGGGAATATTTCGGCCACTTATACTAGCAACAACAGTACCCTAGGTAACTATCAATAAACCGCACACACTACCACGCAATGATTATGGTTATCGTCGAGCGCAATTAATTCACTCAAAGGGAAATAGTTTTTTCTTCTTACACTTTTTATCACAAATAAATTTTCTTTTCCTCAACGGATATTTTATTGTCCGGAACAAACTTTACCCACACAATACCGTGTCCTTGGTTTTTTTTCACTTTTAGTTCAAAACTTTCCACACATCTCCGCAACAAAAAAAAACCCCTCAATAAGAAAGATCGGGATAAAGAAAAACGAGCTCAAATTTAGTTATACTCGTATATGCGTTAGTTATAAAATTTAGATTTTGTTTTTTCTCTGGTTATTATTTATTTGGTTAATACAATTTTATTTATACACTTAGACAATTTATTACTAATAAAATATATGAGTACTTATATAGCATGGGAGACGCCCATAAAATTATTAAAATGTTTTTTTTTTATTTATTTTATTTATCACAATATAAACTTGATTTAATTCAATTTAATTCACAAAAAAATTTTATACACGGTCGAGAGCCGGTCCACTACCACCAACTTGACCCTTTTTTTACGCTTTTTTTTTATTTTTTATTATCAGACCAAATGGCCAAAATTTATTTCAAGATAACAGCTAGACAATTTTACAGTCAAAACACGACCGTTTTTTTTTTTTTTTTTTAAATACAAATCTAAACGTTATAAACTACTTTATATAACTTTATAATCAACTTTATAACTTTATAATTTTATTATTTATTTTGTTTTACAAAAAAAAATGGCCAAATTATTTGGCTTCTAAACTTATACTTATTAATTTAGTATCTCCAAAACTCGACTCCATTATTTTAAATTCAAAACAAGACTTTATATAAAACAACAATTTTTTAACTTATTGTCCCAAATGACAAAACTAGACAGTAGACTGACCTTTTTTTTCCAAAAAAAATATTTTTACATAAAAAAACATCAGAAAAATTTCCCCCTCCTATTTTTCTCTCTCGCATCGCTGTTTGTCCCACTCGCCGTATTTGTGCACATGTACATCATTTTTATTTATTTTTTTATTTTTTATTATTGTAAAATCTTTATTCATGTTTATGTTTTTTTTTCTTTTTATGTACACAAATACAACGAGTAAGACAAACAACGACGACGAACACATGTACATACCCATCTGTACGGCCCTTAGATTAACTATAGATAGAACAAAACAATTTTTGTTGTGAAGCCGTTTTTGTTTATTTATATTTTGATTTTTCATGAAAAGAGAAAGAAGAAAATGAGATAACAATATTTAACGTATGACTGAATCGCGCAGTGGCGGAGCAATTTTATATAATAAGAAGGGAACAGAAAAATATACAAATGCAAATTGTTTTCTATTGAATTTTTTTTTATTTTAAAAATTAATTACATAATACCTAAAAATTTAAAAAAACATTAACGCATCACATTCCTTGAAAATTAATTATTCTTGTGTAGAAAGATCGCAGTGATGTTTTTTTATTTTCTAATTTTGCTATATAGTGAAATCGTATGTTTAAATATTTTTCTGCTATACACCTAATTAACAAATTTCTGTGGCATTCTGCTTCCAAGAAAACGGTATTGTTGCAAAATCTTTCTTGGGCCCTTAAGATTATTTTATTGTAAATGATTCTAGATATTTCAATATGACTTTTATTACATCGAATGATGGCTTTTTTAATTTATTATTTCTATCTTTTATATCTATTAATAAATGTTTATCCTGATCTGAATGTAATAAATCCAAGCAAGAATCGCATTCAATTCAGGTGTATAAATGCCTAACCACAAAACCTGAAACGTATTCTACAATGTCAGTCTGGTATTCTGTTAGTTCTATGTTAGGTTGATGTATTAGGTCTACATTTACAATGCCATTTAAATTCTCAGGCTGATTTTGGTAGCAAATTACTGATAGCTGCGATATAAAGTGCAATCCTGATTGGTCCGTTACATCACTATTTTCCTCGCTTTGGTCTAAATCTTGATCAGAAAAAAATGTCTGTCGCTGAGATAAGGTTTCATTTATGAGCTTGACTGATGATTTGAATATATTTACCTGTTGTATTGAAATGTCTAATTGTGGAAAACAGTTTCCGGTGGTATTTTGAATTTGAACGTGTAGTAAAAGTCTTTTATAAGTAGCGGCAAACTGTCTAACTGTTGGGTTATTGTTATAGCCTAAACGACACCTAACTGACGAGAAGAACAACTCTAAATGGTCTTGGCTAATTTTATACATCGGTACATATTCCAGTAGTCCACTTTCAATAAATTTATCGTAAATAGTTTCAAGATTCTTCAAACACAAAATAATACCTAAAAATCCGGTATGCCGTTTAGATTCTAATACAGGTTCCATAGAATCTTTAAACTTTAATGATTATATGTATAAAACAGCCTCTTTTGAAAACTTTTTGATTTCATCAATATTTGAAGAACAAATAGGTTTGTTGAGATTGTTGCATTTGATATTTCGACTATTCAAAATATCAAAAATATCCAAAATCATCAATCAATCTTTGTTTTCAAATATAACAATGCATCTGCCACAGAATTACTTAAGGTCTGCACGGCAAATTTCACTTTCATTTTTTGTTTTGCAAACATTATATGATTTAATGATAATTTATTACCAAAATGCAGCCCTTGTTCATTTTGTATTTCGTATAATTTTTTTAAATATTTCCAATCGATAGTACCACCATCGATATCGATAAGAGGACCTCTCTCAGCAAAAGAGTATTTGACTAATTTCAGCATATGACACGCGACTAAATTGAACATAAAACTACCAACGTTTTCAATGTTAAAAGAAGAATGAAGGTTCGGGCTTTTCAAATTACACCCTAATAATTTTGCGGCCGTTAGGTTCGCAGGAAGACCGTCACAGGTGATGCCTACTACTTCAACCCCAGTGTCTATTAGATTTTTTAAGCAAATTTCTATTACATTTTTTCTTTGGTCTCCTGTAAAGGAAGTAATTGGAAAATATCCAATAGGTATTTTCCAATGTTTATTAATACACACTACCATAAATACTAAAATCTGCTGTGCGAGCATTTTATTACATTCAGGATCTGAACCAACTTCTACGTAACCCCATGTCCTTTTTTTATGCTAATCCCATTCTCTTCGAGCTCTAATCGAAATTTCATCAAAAACTAAATTAGTGATAACTCTTTCGTTTTTAGCTTTTGCAATTTCAACTATTTTTCGAAGAGTGGTAAATGCTTCTTCTGTAAATCCAGGATTGCCATTTACCGACTGATACCAACGACTAATGGTTTTTAAATGAGGCAAACATAAATCTAGGTTTCTTCGAACATAATTATACGCTTTCGGTGAATAAAAATTCAAGTTCAAGGCAAATTTTTTAAGTTCCTCGTTATACACTATTCCTTTCATGCTCCTTCGCATCAATTGCTTTCTGTACACACTGAATAATTCCTTTCCGATTCCTTTGGATTGGTTTAAAATTAAACTGTCATCTTCCGAAATTAAATTTTTAGATTTTAAGTCTCGAATAAGGGTAGTTAAGTTGTTTATCTTAACATTTCGACGTCGAAGAGTTTGGTGAAGTTTTCTAATTTTTTTGAATTTTACTGCAGCTGCTACTCTTAATTTTCTTAATTTTTGCCTCTTAGTCGCTGATGAAAGAACATCATCGGAAGATGATTTCATTGCTCTTTTGTAGGTCATTTTTGATTTCTTCGGGGTTGTTGGTAAATTTTCTTTACCACTAGAAGTAGCGTTCAAATCATCAGATGTTGTAGTATCTGCTAATGCCTAAGTAATATTAAATTATTTAAAAAAAGTTGTTACAATTTAGTTTCGCAAAATTAATTTACTAACTTCTAAATTTTTATCAGCAACAATTTCATCTGCAGTTTCTGTCACAGTACCTTCATCAGTAGTTGAAGAGTAGTTGAAGGCTTCATCTTTATTCACAGTATCTGGCATTTTTACATTCGATTCCGGTGATAGAATCCTAACCAGAGGGCGCCTACATTTTTTTACCTAAATAGATATATTTTAATTATAATCAGGGATATTTTGATTTATAATTTCAAAGTGGTTAATTAATTCAAGTTAAAATATTCGTCGTTTTCACTAAGCAAATTCGTTGATACTTTATATTCCGTAATTAAATTTATCAATGCATTTTATGTAATCAACGTACAAGTTTCACACTGGTGCATTAATAATTCAGACTGGTGCATTAATAATTATGATAAACATATTTTAAATGGTCAAAAGTTTATATAATCATTTAATAAAAAATCAATCAAATCATGAAACTAACACAAAATGTATAACATAAAAAATGAGCGAATTTGCTTAGTAAAGGTTATGAGGCCTCAAAATAAACACATATTAATATATATGTATTAGCCGCATTTCATGAAACCGAGTGATCCGAATCCGATCGAAGTTTTCATTGAAAGCAACAATAAAAATTGTACTAAGAAATGCAACTATTATTAATGTTGACTGATCTACAATCGATGTTTTCTTTATACAATACTAAATAGTTACCTCTTTTTTATAAACAAAGATTGAAGGAACTGAATCGCTTTTTAATATCCTTCGGATATAACCAGGTTTGAAATCGATACTTTTGAAATGTTCTGAACATACAACATCACGATCCTTTGGGTACCAGTTCTTCCATTTTAATGCATATAGCCATTTCTTCCTAATATCCCTGTTTCTTGGAAACCTGTATTTGAATTAACAACATTGATTAATTTTTTGATTAATAAATCTTTAGTCAATTCGTAATTTCATGCCCGTGAATCGCAGAAAATATTTTAGCATTAGACGTTAGCTTAGATTCATTACTAAGTTAAACATAAACATCAAATCAAATATTCGTCAGCTAAATAACCGAATTGAATATTCGACTCGTTTTTTAGTTTTATGTTAGCAAAAATATTCGATTAATCATATTATTCGACAATTGAGTTATTCGGCAAATTTCATGATAGACCCCCCCCCCCCCGGTTTTAAAAGAAATGGCTTTGTCATACGTAAAACGTGTGACCGGATTTCTAAACCGAACATTTCATATTTAAAAAAAATCGTTATTCCCACAAAAAGAAAATTATTAAAATTATACTTTGAATTATGAAAACCATAATAGTTTTAAATAAATTTGTTGAAATTGCCAATTTTCCTTATAGAAAATATACTTTCATCATTTGTTGGCCAATTTCAACAGTCGAGCCACAAAATATAAAAATTGTTTTTTTGTTAATAATTTTGTCATTGTAGGAATAAATTTATGTCGAAAATTGAAAATAACCGCAATATTGGTTTTAAAAAATCCAAGCGAATGTAGGTGACAACCTTAATCCTTATCTTTCTCACAGGATAATAAAAAATTAAAAAATAAATTAGCAAGTAAGAAGATATTTTTGTTACATAAAGGGATGTAATATTTTTATTACACCCATTTCGATTTGAATGCAATAAATATTTATGACGTTGGTTAAATGCAGAAGAAAAAATAAAACAGGTAGGGATTTTTTCCCGACTGAACCACAGTGCTATTATTTAAATTTAAAATTGAAGGATTTCGGTTTATTATATCAGGTCATACGTCATACATTGAAATTATACCTTAATTCTACGCGATAGAATATCAGAAGTGACTAAAGTAACTAATTTTAATGTTTTTTAAATTACTAAAATATTACCTGCTACTAATACTTAATATACGTATACAATTACATATTACATAATATTATATATCAATATACAGATGTATAAAACTATAAAACCATAATTGATTTTGTTAACTTGCGATAAAATTTATTTATATTTTTATGGGCATGAATTTTTATTAAAAACTGAACATAAAAAAAAATTTGAAATCAGCCAAAAAATTAATAATCGGCTAACGAAAATAATCACACC
Organism: Tipula vernalis; assembly: GCA_958295665.1. Classification (NCBI taxonomy): domain Eukaryota; kingdom Metazoa; phylum Arthropoda; class Insecta; order Diptera; family Tipulidae; genus Tipula; species Tipula vernalis. The sequence goes on from OY282558.1 coordinate 249,082,734, forward strand.
GCACATAATAAATAAAATAATTTTAACTACACCACTGGGTTTTCGAGCCGAATTATATTATACCTTAGATTATACTACATTATACTAACACAGCTATACTATACTTGTATTGTTATTGTTTACAAATGTAGCACGTGGATTTTTAACTTTTTTTTAGAAAAATTTTATTGTTTCCACTTATTTTTTTGAATTAAAATTAATATTAATTAAATTATTAATTAAATAGTATTAACTATGCACGTGTACACTATACATTTGTGTAATGTTAATAAAATCAATCATGCCGTTATTAAGTAAATGCAAAAAAAACGGTTTATTGACACTATCGAAAAACTTACCTATGGAAAGAAATTTCCTTTTTTTTTATTACATCAGAGTTTTTACAACCATAAACATTACACTTTCTCATTTTTTATAAAAAATAAAAACTTATTTTTGTTTTTTTAATTTAAAATCTGATATTTTTAAGTTATAACTTTAAGACACAAAATTGCACTTACGAATGACTAAAATATCCTATTTGTGGTCTTATATGCGCATCTCGTTTTATTTATTTGTTCATCTCGCTTTGGCATGCCACCTTTGCGGCTTCACTTTTTATTTTCGTTTTGTATTGAAATTTTGATAGTTGTTCTATCTATAGTATAATCTAAGGTACGGCCGCATCGAAATCATGTCTAATACACCGATTTGGTTTTATCCCCACCCAGAGCAAATATCACGCGTTAACTTAAGCCAATGATAAAAATGGAAAATTCGAGATAGAACATTTTAGCATCATAAATATTCCATCTCATACTACCCAATACATGTACACATACCAACTCGTACAAAAAAAATGTATGCTTGTACATGACAATATAGAAAACAGGTAAATGAGGAAAAAAAATTTAAAATATGTTTACATAGCAATCGGTGAGAATATTAAATTTGAATTTGGCAAAGCATAAATTAGAGCATATGTATATACAACACACTATGGTGGTCAGGGTATTTTATAATTAAAGAAAAATTTCAAATTATTTGAGCGTTTGGAATTTTCGAAAAAAAAAAAAATCGTCACTGTTCCAAGTGGAGACGTATGCCAGTCGTAACAGATTTAATTATTTTCTAGTAATTATAATTAATTATAATTTTTGTAAATATAATCTTTAAACAATTTATAGTTTACAAAGACTAGTTTAAAAATTTTTTTTAAATTTAACTTTAATAAAATAAAAAAAATTAATTTAACTTGAAAATAGATAATAAATATTATATTTAGTTATGTTGTGCATAGAAGAAGTGATTAAAGGCTATTTATTGAAGGATATTTTCATTGAACCTATCAATTACTATTTAATCCGGAAAGTTAAAATTTATCGAGCCAATTGTGAGGTTAACTGCAAAATTTAAAGATTGTTACAGTAAAATGATGTATTTTCTCTGTCTATTGAACATTGATACAGAGCACAATGTCTTGCTTAACGAGTAATGTCACAGTTGTGAGTTTACTTCTTACCCTCACAATTGTATTGATCGGAGTTAAGTAATAATTCAATAGCGGCATTTTTTGGCGTTTGATTCAAAACCAAGAATAGTTCAATTTTGGTTATGTTTTTTGTTGTAAACTATTGCATAATCTGGAATTTGGTATCAAGAAACCATATTGTAGTATAGATAACCTAACAAACGTGATTTGTTTTAAAATTATTTTTTTGCAGAATCTTAGTATTTGGTATATGAAAGCCAAAATTATCGATCACTTCTTGTTATATTTAAATAAAAATAAAATGGCAATAAAAATTTAAAGTACAATAAAAATAATAAAAAACTTTAACAATATTGTAGGATAATGAGCGCAAAATTTTATTTATAATTTGCTAAGACATAATTTTTTAACATGTCATTTAATTTGATGAACCTATTTAAATTTTAAAGTACCACAATATTTTTGATTTTCTAAATCACCGTTATGTTATTTTTCAAAACTTAAATAAAAAAAAAACAATCAGTTACATTCATAAACAAAATATTTTCGAAGAAAAATTTAATTTTTCCATGGACATTTATTTAAATACAAATTAAGTATAATGAATTTAATAATTATAAATTTATAATAAATCTATTTAAAATTAAATAATTGTGTACATTATAAGTAACAAAAACAAATAAATTAAAATGAAAAATCATATATTGTAGATTTATAAAGAAAAAAAAAACAAATGAAAATGAAAAATAAGTAAGAAAATCGATAATGTATGTTTCAATTTGTAAAACGGAGCAAATCTGTACCTACCTGAAGAACTCTACTCTAATCCTAATTGTTGACCAAATGTTGAATGCAAGTATTTCTTTTTATTACTACATACTACTAGGTATTATTTACTAATAATTTTTAACTAAAGGAAAATTAATTCAATTTACAAAAGTCACTTCAGTTTTCGTATAATAAAATAAATTAAAGTTGAAAACGAAATAGATATTTAAAAAACCTATAAACATATGATTCAATATAACACATGTATTAAATGATATTGTAATTAATTGTTATTAGGTAATATCTGAATTTAATATAATAACATTCTGAAGTTGTTAGCCGTTACTTTAGCATAAATCCATTTAGCTTAAAATTATTGTTTGTTACACCAGAATTATCCGGAATCCTTATTTATAGAGAAGTACTTTCCAAAATTCACCAACTGCGTAGATATAATGCAGTCACAGTATCATATGTTGCAAGAAATTGGCTGGAATACATAAAAATAATTAAATGCTTCCCAAACATCTAAAACATATTTTGGACCATTGGCTTATTTTTTTTATTCAAACCGGGCAGTGCGGTGTAAAATTTGTCCTCGTTTCTCCAAGAGAAAACAATCAAAGCAGACAAGGAAAAATAATGAACTGTACGTACTATATCGTCCAAATAAAAATATAGAGCCCATGCATCCGCCTTTTGACTAGCAAATGTATTAATGCATTCAAACTATTTATTTTCGTGGTTTGAGCTTAAAGTAGTAAACAACCCTCAGAGACTCGCGACCAAAGATGATAATCGGTCTTATCAGCGCTTTGAAGATGTCCAGTTTTACTTTGCGCGAAATATGAGATGCTATTGGACCTCCCCCCCCCCTATTGGAGTTTGAGCTATTGGACCTCCTTGCCACACTCCAAATGTTACCTGGTAGGTTTCCGAAATTTTACCTTTAATTAACACCTTACCTTCAATTAGCACCTCGCTGGAATTCTGACGGTTCTCTAAATTAGGAAAACGATTTGTACTTGGAGGAGACTTTAATGCAAAAAATGTCAACTGGGGTTCCAGATTAACAACGACTAAGGGTAAAGAACTCCTAAAAGCTATCAGGAAATGCAGTTGTGAAGACCTCTCAACTGGAAAATCAAACGACTGGCCAACTGATCCAAACAAAGTACCAGATCTGATAGATTCCTTCAAATAAAGAACATATCTGTAAATTATGTGCAAGTAGATGAAAGCCATGACTTAAACTCGGATCATTCACCGATACTTCTAACATTAAGTGAAAAAATCATTCAGAAAGAAGACAAAAGAAACCCATTTCTAGTAAATAACCACACTAATTGGGAATGGTTTAGAGTTTTAGACTATCGCTAGAAGAAAAAATTAACTTAATGGTTCCATTAAAGGCCAAAGAGCAATTAGACAAGGCTAGAAATAATGGAGATAAATCTCGAGAATTTGCTGAACACCTCGAAAAAATATTCCAGCCACATGAAGACCAAACGTTGGAAGCCGAGATAATAACCGAATAAGCTGTAAAAGAAAGTGAAGAAATCCTACCGACAACACCAAAAGAAGTCATGAGAGTGAGATAAAAGCTAATATGAATACGAGAAAAACTCTTGGGTAAGATCTTATTACTGCAGAAATCTTAAAAGAACAACCAATGAAGCATTTAGAATCAAATGTATACCAAGCTTGTGGAAAATTGCAGAAGTAATTATGATCTAAAAACAAAACTCAATTTCGTTATTGCCAGTCATGTCCAATCTCTTTAAGAAGACCTCTTCTGGTAAAAAGTTTAAATTCGATAATCGGGAGTAAAAACTTGATCCCAAATCATCAGTTCGGTTTTCGTAACCAACACTCAACAATTGAACAAGTACACAGAATAACTAGTGTAATCGAGAAAGCACGAGAGGAGGAAAAAGTCTGTTCTTACAGTATTTCTAGACGTTGCACAAGCGTTTGATAGAGTGGCATGAAGGACTTAACCACAACTTAAGAAATCTTCTATCAATACAATTTGCTAAAATACTGAAATTTTACTTGAAAGATAGGTTCTTCAGGATTAAGTTAGATGATAGCTTTCCTGAATTGAAAGAAATCAACGCAGGAGTTCCGCAGGGCAGTGTATTTAAGTTTTGAATAAATTATATTAAGGCTGTGGTCTAATTCTCGAGTAAATCCGCAAAATTCGGTTCTCGAGTAAATCCGCAAAATGCATTTACCTTTTTTTATGGAGGGTAAACGAAATAAAAAGAAGGTAAATGTTTCACGTTTAGATACTTTATTCTTTATTGTTATAAGAATTGAACAAGTATGAAATAGAACAAAAACGAACAGTAAAAATCTACATTTACCGTAGGAAATGATTTACCCGAGAATTTGACCGCAACCTAAATACCTAATTCAAAAAATATTTTTATAGGAATTTGAATATAATAAATGACATATGACAAATATGTATTGATTATTGTACTCCAAATAAATAAATAAAATTAAAGAAACCAACACAAGTATTTTATTTAAAAAAAATTATTGACGAGACACTCGCCGAATGTGCTACAAGAGACAAACTAGAGATTTGTTACTAATATGCAATAAGGAATAATAGACATGTTACACAATACAAACATCAAACATATGTTACAAAAGACAGCTTCCAGACGTGTTACCAATAACGAACACAACATTTCTTTCAAGATTCTTTATCCCAAATACAAGATGTTGCCTTTTAACTGTCTCGGGTTTGTTACTATAGCAAGTCTTCAGTTTGTCTTGTAAGGCGTGCCCGAATACTGTTATAATACCGCAATAAATAATAATTTGTGACATTTATGAGAAATTTTCCCCTTCGCAGACATTTTTTATTTTTACTGCCTGAATTGAATAATAATTTGTACGTGATAATTTCCCCGCCTATTTTTTTTTTTAAATAAAATCAAATGGATAACAATAATAAAAAATACGACTACATTATATTCCGCTATTCCACAACCCGATTATTGGTGAAATATTATCCTATAATGATGAGGAAACGAAGAAATACGTAAGGATTACTGGGGATTCGTTTCACGAAATCTGAGTTACAACTCATGGCTTTTTGCGGCTTGCCAGTGGGACAAGGCATAGAATGGTGGGAGCTGTTAATAATCAAATTATATTTTATTTAATATTATATAAAATTCTCGTTCTTGTTGGTTGCTGTTGCTAATAAAATATTCAAATCACATTCACTAGTAAAATATTTCACATGGATCTGTCAAAATGTATCATAGGGAACGACTGTTGTAGTAATTTGGATGAGTGTGTTTTATGCTAAAAATTATTACGTCTGAATATTTAACACGGTATTCAGGCACGGCCTAAGTGTTAATTAAGACAGGTTTGTTGGGATAAACCAAAAACGTTTCAAAAACACAACCAGAAAACATGCACAAAAAGGAAAAATCACAGTGTGGACTTAATGCATGTTGGATTTGAGGGATTTATACGATGGGCGTGCCTCGTTTTGGAGGGCACCGCCGTATTAGTTCCGAAATATAATAAAACGCTTGGTCACGTAATTATAATTCAATCACAGGTTATGTATTCAATCAACAAATTTGTTCAGGCGTAAACCAAATTCCGCGAATTATCACTTCACAATTAAAATATTATAATTAAATATTTCTCACCACCAATTATACCGATTATTATATCTCACTACCGATTTAATAAAGCAGACGATTTCCTATTTATTAAATCATTTTTTGTTACGTTTATAAGAAAATTACTACGCGGGTCAAAAACCAAATTTATTTTGTAGGTGTTACTAGGCGAATAAAATTGTAAGGCGTTTTAAATAAATTTGAATTTAAATATATTTTATTATTAATTATTGTGGTGATGACATAAATGAATGTTTGAGTGCATGGGTGAATCGTTATAGGACTCCTCCGCAAGTGATTCCCTCTGCCTAAAGAATAATTGAAAATGGAGTAGCAATTCGGACGGGTTTGTGTGTTTATGGGCTTGATATTTGATCAACCGAAAAGAGAATTCTATATGCTAGTTTAAGTCGATCGATTGAAACGTTATGGTTTTTACCATTAGTTGATGCGACGAATCGGGTGATTACGGAACAAAAATTTCATCTTGTTTGGATTGACGAGTTAATTTGGGGACAAGGTTTTGCATGGTTTATCGCAGTAGGCCGATGACTGTGTCGCTACTTGGTAAAGGCAAAAGAGGCTTTTCGACGAAGAACTCATCGGGTAGCTTGACGGTTTGCCCAGAAAACTAGTTCCGCAGGTGAGCACCCCAAATGTTCTTTCACTGTTATTTTCGATCTCCACACAACGTGATGATGCAACGATAAACGGGCAATTGTACCCAATAGATGATTCGCATATAATTTCGAGGCCAGGCAATTTAAAAAGTTCCAGTTTCATTGATGAACCAGAGTGACATTCGGAACCAAAAAATAAATTCTGAAGTTCTAGTGGCGCATAAGTGTATAGATTGGTATGCCATTGGCGGCCGAAGAGACTAGATCTGGATTTTGTTTGGAAATTTCGAATGCATTTGTGAAATATTTTTTGGTTATATTTTAGTTTTTGTATGGAGAGATATAACTTCAATTTATTCAAAATATATTAATAAAATTTGACCCGAAATTAATTTTATTTTAATTCAATTGAATCTATAAACTTTCATTTCCACCTGAATTGGAGGATTTACGTATTTTATATCTGAAAAGCTTAAAAATAGAGTACATACATGAAAAAAAGAGACAGGTATATATAGGGAAAGGTACGACATTTACAATAATAAACGTAACAAACAGTATAGAAACAAGGTTACATACGTAAAATGAAACAAATACATATAATATGAAGCATATTATCAGATTGATTGATTGCGATGTACGATCAAGCATTAAAAGCAAGTCTCCCGTATTATAAATGCGAATACCACACCACTATACCCATGTTACACAACACAACGACACTATTCTTCATGAAGCCAAACCTCGTAAAGAAAGGCGCCACATCGATAACCACATAAGTCTAATAGTTGTGATATCCGCCCCTGGCCAGGCCGCCGTCGTACACCTTTTTACATATTTTTTTTTTTTTTTTTAAAACATCTTTATTGATATGGCTACTACAATCTTAAACATTATTAATTCATTAGTAAGGTTGACATTAGTACTTATGAGATAAGCATAAACTTGTGTGGGTCTGCTGGACCAGTATCCAGTTCCCTTAAGATATAATAATCATACGGTTAGCTCATGTGGTTTGATTCGTTTGAGCC